>OZ026625.1:62715718-62900718 GCA_964020975.1 Hermodice carunculata
CGAATGTAGTGATAAGGCAGATACTTGTGCCACAATTCTCTGAGGGAAGTGATCGATTATCTTTTGTTGCAAGAGAAAGTGAATTTCAAGGATCCTTCAATGATCCAGATGGATCAGGACAAGTGGTTCAGTGAAAGTTATCCTCTCCAGATAAGCAAAGAGGCACCTTACATGGATATGTAGTTTGAAAAGTAGAAAGTGTAAATGTACGAAAATTGACATGTGATTACTCGTATAGCTAGGAAACATCTGCGTTGTAACTCACTTTGTACCATATACCAAATGATGCTGCCAGAAATCGCCTTGAGACATCAGTCTCCAACGCAAAGAAATGCTTCAGTAATCCATATTATCACTATTTCTCAGAAGACCTGCAATCATGTCCATTGGTTTGTACACTGAAATAACATTTCAAATTGGTTAAAATACTCATTATTTAAAACTTGTTATTAAACTAAGTTTCGAAAAAGAGACTTTTACGATAATACCTGAAAAAAGTAGCTCAAATCATAATTAAACCTGGGCAGTATTGTAATTATAAAACCATGAAAGCTATATAAATAATTCAAATCCACGTTACCTGGTCGAGTGTTTACATTTTGCTTCAGTCTACATTTTGCAAATGTAGTTTTTGGAGTAATAATTGTTTACGATTCTTTTCACATTGATGCAAAGTTAAACGATTGCATTTTACATAAAATTATGTGGTCACTAGTATAATATTGATCCGCAATTTTTATTTTAAATTTACGCGCGATGTAAATGTGTAATTCTTATTTTCTGGCTCAACAGCATGTAGGGTAGAATATAAAGTGTATTTGTTATTTTCGATGTTGGAATTAGCAATAAACACACATTTCTAGCCTGGTATCGTCTTTTAAGTTTTACATTGTAGCTCAGGGTGGGCAACCTTACATTCAACTGTTTAAGATAGTTCCAGAATTGCAATGTCCTATATTATCTGAGTCAAGTGTTAATTTATCATCTAAATAATCCATTTGGAAGGCACATAGTTTGGCAAAAGGTGTGATGGATATCTGGTCAAGCACCTGTCACTTTATCATGTTTATACAAATTCACTTTCTACAATGGTATGTCTCCACAGGTTATCGGAGAGATCAAATCAGGACATTGTCTGATTGTAAAATCGTTTCCCCACTGGAGCACGAATGACATCACACCACTTGCGCCATAAACTGACAATGCGCGTGAAGTGCCGATAAATTTTGCTTTTTTTTGTGTGTGTATGCGTGCATATATATATATTTGCGGGATCTGCTGGAGTTGCCATATTTGGAAGTGGGCTGGCCGGGAACAGGGGCACAGAAGAACCATTCGCCGATAGTATACAAACCACCTGAAGTTTACAGGTAGCTATATTATCATCTCACAAGTTGCATGGCAGATGTGAAACTAATATAAACTTTCTGATTATGGCCTTCTGTTAAAATGTTTCATGACGAGAGCGAACTTTCAGTAAAACAGAACTATTATCTTGTGTGCCGAAGTAGTTAACGTCTATAACTTCTATTGTTCACATTTTTAGGATATAGATATACATGTACCAGGTAATCAAACCAAACCGTTGAACATGATTAATTATATCATTTTTTTTAATTGCCGGTAAACGCGTGAATCAATTCATCTTGGGGCACTAGTGGAACATGTAAATGCTACAAAATCGCATTCAAATACCATGGCCGCCATAGAGGGCTGAGTACACCAATATGCCATGGCTCAAATGCACGGAAAACTTCACATTTACATGCTTTCCATGAGCGACCACAGTAAAGGCACTTATCTGCATTATGAAGACAACAGAAGTGGAAATCAGATAACAAAATTCATACTACAAAATGCTCAAGTCAGGCAAAAGAAAAGTCCCTCTGAAACTATCGTTCGTCCAAAAAGCAAAACAGGGACAATAAAATTAGTTGAGTGTGGCATGGAAAATTTTAAAAAATGGACCGATGCGCTCTTTCTTAAGCAAATCTTGGAAACACCTGATATAGTTTCTATTAAGCGCATCACACG
Organism: Hermodice carunculata; assembly: GCA_964020975.1. Classification (NCBI taxonomy): domain Eukaryota; kingdom Metazoa; phylum Annelida; class Polychaeta; order Eunicida; family Amphinomidae; genus Hermodice; species Hermodice carunculata. The sequence continues at coordinate 62,717,753 of OZ026625.1, forward strand.
ATTTTTATGTCATCGCGTCGACACTCCCAGCCCAGTACATTTGAGCTCATTAGGTTGTTCGGTGCCATTACCGATCTCGAGGTTCAATGCAAGAGAAAGTGTGTTCAACGTACAAGTACACCTTATCACTCAAGGGCCACCTATGATGTCACTAAGTGTGCAATCAAATCAATCTTCGCTGAGACCGTCTGAACCACAATACAGTGACTACAAAAAAAATACTTGCTTTGTTACTCATACCTCTATTGTGATATGCAACCAGTGCAACCAACACTTTCTTAATAGAAACCATGAAACTCAAATACGAGGTTGCATGTATATGACAACAGCAATGGCCAACAAAGCAAGGAAGATTCCTTAGTAAGAGCATATGTCAGGAGAATGATCAGAAGACCTAGGGGTTTCCTTAGTTAGTAATAGTGTGTGATAAGAGAATGACCAACAGACCCAGAAAGATTCCTTGGTAAGAGTGTGTGTTAAGAGAATGACCAACATACCCAGAAAGATTCCTTAGTGAGAGTGTGTATCTGAAGAATGACCAACAGACCAAGAAAAATTCCTTAGTAAGAGTGTGTGTCTGGAGAATGACCAACAGACCAAGAAAGATTCCTTAGTAAGAGAGTGTATCTGGAGAATGAACAACAGACCAAGAAAGATTTCTTAGGAAGAGTGTGTGTCTGAAGAATGACCAAGAGACCAAGAAATATTCCTTAGTGAGACCGTGTTTCAGTAGAATAATCCAGAGAGTAAGAAAAATTCCTGATTAGAAAAGTGTGTGTCTGGAGAATGACCAACAGACCAAGAAAGATCCCTTAGTAAGTAAGAGTGTGAGTCTGAAAAATGACCAACAGAGCAAGAAAGATTCCTTAGTGAGAGTGTGTTTCAGTAGAATAATCCAGAATGTAAGAAAAATTCCTGATTAGAAAAGTGTGTGTCTGGAGAATGACAAACAGACCAAGAAAGATCCCTCAGTAAGTAAGAGTGTGAGTCTGAAGAATGACCAACAGACCAAGAAAGATTCCTTAGTAAGAGTGTGTGTCTAGAGAATGACCGAGAGACCAAGAAAGATTCCTTAGTGAGAGTGTGTATCTGGAGAATGACCAACAGACCAAGAAAAATTCCTTAATAAGAGTGTGTGTCTGGGGAATGACCAAGAGACCAAGAAAGATTCCTTAGTAAGAGTGTGTATCTGGAGAATGAACAACAGACCAAAAAAGATTTCTTAGGAAGAATGTGTGTCTGGAGAATGACTAAGAGACCAAGAAAGATTCCTTAGCGAGACTGTGTTTCAGGAGAATGATCAAGAGAGCAAGAAAGATTCCTTAGTGAGACCGTGTTTCAGTAGAATAATCCAGACAGTAAGAAAAATTCCTGAATAGAAAGTGTTTGTCTGGAGAACGACCTAGAGACCAAGAAAGATTCCTTAGTGAGAGTGTGTATCTGGAGAATGACCAACATACCAAGAAATATTCCTTAGTAAAAGTGTGTGTAGAGAATGACCGAGAGACCAAGAAAGATTCCTTAGTAAGAGTGTGTGTCTGGAGAATAACCAAAAGACCAAGAAACATTCCTTAGTAAGAGTGTGTCTAGAGAATGACCAACAGACCAAGACAGATTCCTTGGTAAAAGTGTGTGTCTGTAAAATGACCAACAGACCAAGAAAGATTCCTTAGTGAGAGTGTGTATCTGAAGAATGACCAACAGACCAAGAAAAATTCCTTAGTAAGAGTGTGTGTCTAGAGAATGACCAACAGACCAAGAAAGATTCCTTAGTAAGAGAGTGTATCTGGAGAATGAACAAGAGACCAAGAAAGATTTCTTAGGAAGAGTGTGTGTCTGGAGAATGACCAACAGACCAAGAAAGATTCCTTAGTAAGAGAGTGTATCTGGAGAATAACCAAGACACCAAGAAAGATTTCTTAGGAAGAGTGTGTGTTTGGAGAATGACCAAGAGACCAAGAAATATTCCTTAGTGAGACCGTGTTTCAGTAGAATAATCCAGAGAGTAAGAAAAATTCCTGATTAGAAAAGTGTGTGTCTGGAGAATGACCAACAGACCAAGAAAGATTACTTGTAAAAGTGTGTACCTGGAGAATGACCAATAGGCCAAGAAAGATTCCTTACTAAGAGTGTGTAGCTGGGGAAGGAACAACAGACCAAGAAAGATTCCTGAGTAAGAGTGTGTGTCTGGAGAAGGACCAACAGACCAAGAAAAATTCCTTAGTAAGAGTGTGTGTCTAGAGAATGACCAACAGACCAAGAAAGATTCCTTAGTAAGAGAGTGTATCTGGAGAATGAACAACAGACCAAGAAAGATTTCTTAGGAAGAGTGTGCGTCTGGAGAATGACCAAGAGACCAAGAAAGATTCCTTAGTAAGAGAGTGTATCTAGAGAATGAACAACAGACCAAGAAAGATTTCTTAGGAAGAGTGTGTGTTTGGAGAATGACCAAGAGACCAAGAAATATTCCTTAGTGAGACCGTGTTTCAGTAGAATAATCCAGAGAGTAAGAAAAATTCCTGATTAGAAAAGTGTGTGTCTGGAGAATGACCAACAGACCAAGAAAGATTACTTAGTAAAAGTGTGTACCTGGAGAATGACCAATAGGCCAAGAAAGATTCCTTACTAAGAGTGTGTAGCTGGAGAAGGAACAACAGACCAAGAAAGATTCCTGAGTAAGAGTGTGTGTCTGGAGAATGACCAACAGACCAAGAAAAATTCCTTAGTAAGAGTGTGTGTCTGGAGAATGACCAACAGACCCAGAAAGATTCCTTAGTAAGAGAGTGTATCTGGAGAATGAACAACAGACCAAGAAAGATTTCTTAGGAAGAGTGTGCGTCTGGAGAATGACCAACAGACCAAGAAAGATTCCTTAGTAAGAGAGTGTATCTGGAGAATGAACAACAGACCAAGAAAGATTTCTTAGGAAGAGTGTGTGTTTGGAGAATGACCAAGAGACCAAGAAATATTCCTTAGTGAGACCGTGTTTCAGTAGAATAATCCAGAGAGTAAGAAAAATTCCTGATTAGAAAAGTGTGTGTCTGGAGAATGACCAACAGACCAAGAAAGATTACTTAGTAAAAGTGTGTACCTGGAGAATGACCAATAGGCCAAGAAAGATTCCTTACTAAGAGTGTGTAGCTGGAGAAGGAACAACAGACCAAGAAAGATTCCTGAGTAAGAGTGTGTGTTTGGAGAATGACCAACAGACCAAGAAAGATCCCTTAGTAAGTAAGAGTGTGAGTCTGAAGAATGACCAACAGACCAAAAAAGATTTCTTAGGAAGAGGGTGTGTCTGGGGAATGACTAAGAGACCAGGAAAGATTCCTTAGCGAGACTGTGTTTCAGGAGAATGATCAAGAGAGCAAGAAAGATTCCTTAGTGAGACCGTGTTTCAGTAGAATAATCCAGACAGTAAGAAAAATTCCTGATTAGAAAAGTGTTTGTCTGGAGAATGACCTAGAGACCAAGAAAGATTCCTTAGTGAGAGTGTGTATCTGGAGAATGACCAACAGACCAAGAAAGATTCCTTAGTAAGAGTGTGTGTGTAGAGAATGACCGAGAGACCAAGAAAGATTCCTTAGTAAGAGTGTGTGTCTGGAGAATAACCAAGACACCAAGAAAGATTCCTTAGTAAGCGTGTGTCTAGAGAATGACCAACAGACCAAGACAGATTCCTTAGTAAAAGTGTGTGTCTGTAGAATGACCAACAGACCAAGAAAGATTCCTTAGTGAGAGTGTGTCTAGAGAATGACCACCAGATCAAGAAAGATTCCTTAGTAAAAGTGTGTGTCTAGAGAAGGACCAACAGACCAAGAAAGATTGCTTAGTAAAAGTGTGTCTGGAGAATGACCAACAGACCAAGAAAGATTCCTTAATACGAGTGTGTACCTGGAAAATGACCAACAGACCAAGAAAGATTCCTTAGTGAGAGTGTGTTTTTGGAGAATGACCAAGAGACAAAGAAAGATTCCTTAGTAAGACTGTGTATCTGGAGAATGAACAACAGACCAAGAAAGATTCCTTATTAAGATTGTGTGTCTAGAGAAGGACCAATAGACCAAGAAGGACTCCTTAGTAAGAGTGTGTGTCTGGAGAATGACCAACAGACCAAGAAAGATTCCTTAATAAGAGTGTGTATCTGGAGAATGAACAAGAGACCCAGAAAGTTTCCTTAGTGAGAGTGTGTTTTTCGGGAATGACCAAGAGACCAAGCAAGATTCCTTAGTGCGAGTGTGTTTCAGGAGAATGAGCAAGAGAGTAAGAGAAATTCCTGATTAGAAGTGTGTCAGGAGAATAGCCGAACAAGGATCACGCTTGATGTACATGTAAGGTAAACATGTAACTACTGCGAGATCGCATTAGATTTATAACTCGAATTATATTGTACAAAAAAGGACTGTCTGCCCGATTAAAACGCCACTTATGATGATTTAGCTACTTTCTTTTTAACCCATGAGTAACGGACAAAATCGCAGCAAATACATCGAAATCGTAATGCCAATTAAAGAAAACAACGCGTGTAGTGCTATAAATGTAGATGAGGGATACTTATGATGTGCATTATCAAAACATTGCATGTGGTCGAATGTTTCAGTGAAAGATCGCATTTCTGCATTGCACTCTTGATTATGATATAATTTACCGAAATTGCATGCATGATCGAGATGAGTGAGTTAAAACTGACGTTCCTCTATTGTGGAGAAGCTTTCTCCCTTGATTAATCCAGTGCTCGTGTTAGAAGACAAACTTTCGAATCCCATACAGGTCGACGTAAATTTATCGTATTTTTCACTTGATAATACTCTATTGGTTTCGAAGTGCTGTGGGCCATTGCTCCGACTTCGAAATTATATTAGAGGTGTATTTCATAAATTGTCGGTCTGTGGAAGTGCCCTACCGTGTCAATGTACAAGCCACACCTGCAATAACATCACCCTGGGTCCTTGGTCAACCTTTTTGGTTGTCCCGATGGCCTAGAGGTCAGCGTGTTGGACTTTACATTTGGCTAGGCGAGTGTGCCGAAGGTAGTGGGTTCGAATCCCATACAGGTCGACATAAATTTATCGTATTTTTCATTTGATGTTTGGCATTGTTTACAGGGGTACACTCGGTTGACCTGATTGCCACAGCACAGGACACGGCAACGAGATGGGTACACCAGTAAAACAATCACGTACGTATGCTAAAAGCTAGCACGAAGCAATAATCATTGATTGCAGGACATAATTATACACATGGGTATATTGTCCCATTTTGTTTCATTGTATCTATCACAATATGTGGATGTAAATATATCATATTTACATCCACGTAATATGCCTGTTAAGGGATTTAGGTATCCACACGTTTATTATTATTATTATTATTATTATTATTATTATTATTATTATTATTATTATTATCATTATCATCATCATCATCATCATCATCATTAGATATATTTTATTTCGTGTAAAAATATATACAGCAGTAAAAGTAGACAGCCAGGTTTGTGTGTCATACAATGAAAAACACAGGTTACAGTATTGACACGCAGCACAAGAAACGAGCTGCGTGCCTTGGTGTGTAGAAATCACTGACAGTGTTGACACGACATTAATGGTACAAGATGGATGGTGCAGTGTTGACATAAGGCATGTAATGAGAAGCACACGACAGAGGGCCTGCTGTGGCCAAGTGGTTACAGTCCTCGCTTTGTGTGCGAGGGGTACGGGGTTCAATTCCCGGCCGATCCAATGGGGTTCGTCCCTGGCTCATGCAGTGACCACTTAACTGACTTAGTGTTTGGGTTTCCTGTGCCTGATTATGTCAGCGGCGATGACGAAGCCTGCAAGTCTCCTTACTTAATAGTGGCCGCGTGTGTGAAATTTGTATTGAATGGCGCGTGAAAGAGGGCCAGAGTTTAACACTCTATAAATAAGGTTTACTTACTTACTCAACCAGAGGCCGTTCCAACGCAGCGGAAGAGTATCACTTGCACACCCCACTTGCACACCCTGACCCGCCATTCCACACTTCCCACCACACACAGGGTTTACTTCTCATGATACATGACCGAATTATCACATTGTACAATTGTACATTATTACTTTTTTTTTTCATAAACTCAGACAAAATCGGGTAACCACCTTGCCTGAGCTACGAGAGATATCACAGTTCTATGGTGACGGTCGTGTTGCTTGATTTTCGTATTTTATAATTTTAAATATCTCTGAAATAAGGTTTTTTAATATCAATACCGTTTCATGTGCCGAAAAGAATAATATGTAGGTATGATTATGTATGCACAACAAGCGTAATTTATGGATATTTACATTCAAGTTCGTAAGATATGATAACATGTGCGTTTAATATATTTGGAGTGGCATCTTCAGTTTAGTTTGAGTTGAAGGCATCAACTATTAAACTATTTAAAGATATAGCTTTAGTGCCAATTCTACCAATATGAAGATACGTTTTGCTGTTTAACTTAAAACAACTTCCAGATAATACGCCCAACGATAAATCATTTCGAAATGTAGAGAGAGGTATTTATGTTAACTCCTCCAGGAATACGATACCATGTTAAGTGACCAGGAAGTGTTCATCATCATGAAGGATATGAGTTTTCGTACATGCTATTGATACTAATGGTCGACTCGATTTGACAAAATAAATTCCAAAAGAGAACTCCATCATTTTAAATCAACTGTATTTGATCTACAGGACAACTGTTGTCTCTTGCTAAGAGCATCGTCTCCAGCCAGAACAGGCGGCAAAGTTCGCAGGCCATGGAAAGGCTGTTGGACGACACAGAAAAATTTACCAACAAGTTGAACTCTGCTGGTATCTGGCGGCCCGAATTCTACATCACAGGGCATCATGGCACTGCACTAAAACACAATGACGGGAAAAATTTGGTCAACTTCAGAAATAATGATTATCTCAATCTTGATGTGAGTATAGATATGTCTGCCTCCAACATTTCGTTCAAATACTCTTGCAGCAAAGGTACCAGTGGGTGGTGCTTTATGGTGCATGCTATTCAGTTTAGCGCTATTTCACAACAGTCGTGTTCGTCATGAATTATCATGATCTCAGATTTAAACTCAAAGTCCTCGCAAAAGAGCTCTCTTTAATAATAATTAATAATAGTTATATTATATTATTGAACCCCGCGAGTGAAAAAAAGATATCAAATACTTCATACTCAGTTAAATAAAGGGCAACAATTGCATGTGTATACATACGAAGACACTGTATGAGCACATTTGACATGTATATACGTAAACAGACTAGAACTAAAAACTAAGAACTTGGGTTCTAAGAAATGAAAGGCCCGAGTAAGAAGTTTTGACACGTTGCACTTGACAGGCCATGGTTAAACTCTTTCAGTATCAAGCGCGACTTAAGTTGATCTACTTCAGTCAAACTATTCAGAATAATCATAATGATCCCAGATTCGAATGCCTCATAATAAGCCTTTTCTTTCAAGTACCAGCATACTTATCATTCCAGAGAGAATATCCCAGGTCAAAAGCTTTTTTCAGCGCGCATTCGGGTGAACTATTATACTGATCTACACTTTGTTTCTCAAAGGCTGCTTTGACAGGCGATCGTAAATGCTTGGTTATACAAATTTATTTGGTTTCTTGCCACTTCCCATACAACGTTTCATTAAGGTACCTTGGCATGATTCTAAGTTAGCCATGTGTTTATCACTTAAAGTTATTGTTTCGCGTGTATATATCAATGATGGTACACAGACTGTCTTCCACAAGTACACCTTACTCTCTTTCGAAAGGCCAGAACAGCAGAACCCAGTACTCGCTAGAGTGAAATAAATCCCGCCACACCTTTTCATTCGATTCTGAACGTGTTCATCAAAATTAGAATTCTTGGCAAAGATGGTTCGTCGAGTTTCCTGTATATATGTCACAAACAGTTGTAAGTCGCCAAAGTGCCACCGAGAAGAGACAAATAGGACAGGACCATGAATCAAACGGTTTGACTTCTTAATTCCGAAGTTAATCCGACAGCTTTCCTCGGGACCTTTTGTGCGCCTTGGTTCATAAGTCAGAAATAAGTTATAACGCCACTTTTAGTCATTATGTCCAAAGCAAAAACTTTTAATGTTCAGACACTGATAATGCATTTTTGTTGTGTTTTACAGCATAATCCAGAAATTCTGGGCACTCACATAGCGGCCTTAAAGTCAGGGGGACAAGTGGGCTCCTACAGACAGCTGGCTGGCACATGGGTAAGTCAGTCCAGCCTTTGTGTTCAAACTGCAAGCCATACATAGACCCACTGCATGTTTTAATGTTGACTGACGGAAATTTAAAACGAAAAGACTTTTGATGACAAACAATCAATAAATTTTAATATGCTATAAAGCATCATACAAATTCTGCAGCGTTTTTTGCAAAAGTTTAAAAATGCTTGCGACGAAAGTTTGCAACATTTGAAGTATGAAGGGCCATGAGGTAAGGCTAACGCCTTAAAATATCCATATTCGTAAGAAGTTTTGACAAGTGCCTGTAAACATTAGTATCGAATGGAGAATGCTAACCGTGAGAGTTTGTTACATGATGTTTGTCGATGTAATTATAAAATGTCACCCAGTAAATCATATTGGATAGCCTCACTGAAAGATATTTTTACGATAATCGGATGTCAGGATATTTGGCATCACGGTAGCGACGCTTTTTAAATTTTTTTCACCTGGAATTATAAATTGCCCATGAAAAGAAAGATTTTTGGCACAGTGGCAAAATACCATGAACATGCAATCGTTACCCGACAAGAAATTACGAACATACGTTAAATTCAAAACCAAATTCGAAATTGAATCATATTTACTAATATTAAATGGTTTTAGTGAAATACTCTGTTCTTTCATTCGCATGCCTTTTATTTGCATAACAATACTGATCCATATATATATATACATGTGTGTGTAAATATATATATATATATATATGTGTGTGTGTGTGTGTGTGTGTGTGTGTGTGGTTCATTTGTATTTATATGTGATATTCCCCCGATTTCGGGGGCTCAATAATTACTACTACTACAACTACTACTACTACTACTACTACTACTACTACTTCGACTACAGTTTTACTGAAAAAAGTAGTCCGCAGCAAACATGATTGGCCACCTTCATTACACCAGTCACACCTTTGACAACTGTCTCAAATGGGCAGGGAGTATACTTATTGCATGTGCAACAATACAAGGACGCGTCCGACAGAAATACGTATAGTACGGGTAAAACGCTAATTCTGTGAGAAATGTAAACGTTGATTCGGTTACAATATGACGCATCCACACTCGCCATTTGATGACACACGATCTTCCCATTGTACACCTCATATATGAGACAAGAGCACCTGTTTTTTCACAGTGTTTTCAAATGTATTTCTTGATTAACCCTGTAGGAACTACACAAAACGCTGGAACGCAGAATAGCAGATTTTCACGAAAGGGAGGACGCTCTGGTGTACCCCAGCTGTGGGGTTGGTAACTGGGGAATATTTCAGGCCCTCTACAAGCAAAATGATGCAATATTTTCCGACGAACATAATCACGCCACATTGATAGATGGAATTAACTACAGTAAAGCTACAAATTACTTATACGACCACAGGAACATGAATCGTAAGGATGCGTTTCGTTTTTACCAACCTTTCAATATTACACATCAACTTATTTACCCGAATGGCACATATCAGGAATTTGCTGTCCTAGAGAGTATGTCTTAAGTTCGAATTAGTTTAAATAACAAGAAAACCACCAATAAATAATTAAAATAAAACGTAGTAATACTAGTTATATAAAAAGGTTTGAGTAACTGTACTACCCTTTTTCATAAAGTACATCCAATTCAGAATATAAAGTATGGCTGATGACAAAATGCAGCCCCTGAATTGACATGTAGAGGGAAATCTACAAGTCCGATGTCCTGGGTGTTAATGTTATTCAGTGTTCTATGTTCGTACAAACACTGACACAAGAAGCCAGATTTTAATAATTAATGGATTCAAGTCTAGCCTATTAATTACATTATGAAATAAGTGGACATTACAGATGTGTGTCGATGCAAGTGCTAATGATAAATTCAACAGCCCAGAACAAGAATTGGCAAAGCACACTGAACTTGAACATTACTTCATTAGATTGAAACCACATATCACAGGTCAAAATAGTGCAGAACTGACAATGGATACATAGGAAGCACATGACAATGTGAACGTTTTGAACCTGTTGAATGATACAATGGCACACCCAGTGAAAACTGCGATAAGCTTCAATAATTCTATCATGTAATTAATAGGCTAAAATTAAACTTATATGATAAAAAATATCGGGCTTCTTTTGACAGTGTTAGTGGAGACATATAATACTGAATGACGTTAGAACCAAAGACATCAGACTTGTAGATGTTCCTCTACATGTCAATTCAGGGGTTGCATTTTGTCACCAGCCAGAATTTAGTGACCAGAAACGACGGCGCAGTGCGAAATTGTATTAGTATCGATTCCAAAAGTACCCCCGACTAATAATAATAATAGTAATAATAATAATAATAATAATAATAATAATAATAATAATAATAATAATAATAATAATAATAATAATAATAATAATAATAATAATAATAATAATAATAATTTCTAGTCGAACAGTCCATTTTCGTGATGCCATAACACCACAAATGCCACCCCATGTCCAATATATGGAATGATATTGTATGTACACCATGAGAACATTTCATGAAAGGTCTCATAATGATGGCATATACTTTTTAATATTATCCGATATGATCGATGTATATGTTATTATTTTTGTCTTTGTAGAATTAGAATCACAGTTAAAAAGTTCAAAGGCAAGGAACAAACTTATTGTCACGGATGGTGTATTCAGTATGGAGGCAACCCATGCGCCTCTCAAGTACGTATTTGTTTTGGCTGCACCCATTCACTCTTTCCCTGGTCAGCTTGATTTTTCCGTCAAACACCGCTTTTTTTTTTTTTTTTTTTTTTTTTTTTTGTTTGTTTTTGTTTTTGTTTTTTTGTTTTTTGTTTTTTGTTTTTGTTTGTTTTGTTGTTTATTTGTTTTTTTTGGTTTTTTGTTTTTTTTGTTTTGTTTTTTTTTTTGTTTTTTTTTGTTTTGTTTTTTTTTTTTTGTTTTTTGTTTTTTGTTTGTTTGGCTGTTTGTTTTTTTTTTTGTTTTTTGTTTTTTTTTTTGTTTTTTGTTTTTTGTTGTTTTTTTTGTTTGTTTTGTTGTTTGTTTTTTTTTGTTTTTGTTTTTTTTTTTTTTTTTTTTTTTTGTTTGTTTTGTTGTTTGTTTTTTTTGTTTTTTGTTTTTTTCCCTTTTTTTTGTTTTGTTTTGTTTTTTGTTTTTGATGACTTACCTATGCGTTCATTCACTTAGAAGTAATTTAACAAAACAGAATGAGAAACTAATGGAGCTGCCGGCAGTTTGTTCTAGGGTGAGACATTTGTTTACGGTCCTTGATCCTTTGCTGACCCCTCTCAGACCATGTGTTTGCAGGTGAAGGACAGACAGCGAGGTCGCATCAGCCGTTTCACAGGTAGCAGCAGAAATCATTTTAGCCAATACACAAATGTGTAAGTTTGCCAAAAAAAAAAAAAAAAGCCAGTACAAGGTGCAATGTATTGAATGACACTTTTAGAGTTCTCACCCTGTCAAACATGAGCATTGACATTGTTATGTGCATATTCACCACGATCTCCGCGGTAAAGGGCATTGTTTCAGTGCAATGTATCTATGTATTTATCGTCCTGATGCCTTGCCTGTGTGAATTCATACATCTTTCTTTGTGCTACTTGCAGAGATATATTTGATCTGGCCGACATGTACGATGCACTCGTTCTAATTGATGACTGTCATGGTACTGGATTACTTGGCGAAACACTCAGGTAACCGTGGCAACTCATCCAAATTCTCTCTTCCTCAAGCCAGTGATTGATAAATACTGCCTTGATTAGAACTTGGCAAGTTTGACGCCTATGTATCTAACTTGTGTCTTTTAATAATGTATTGATGGAAGGTGCTAGTAAAACGTATCAACTCCAGCATATTAACTTTCGGCTCAACCCATATATTGTATGCTTCAAATAAATTTCCAAACATTAAGTTGCCCGGTATGTTATGATTTATTGGTAACTTGCAGCAAGCCAAAGCTTAGCATAAAGGCAAACAGAATGGATGTGTAATCATTCCTTTGGCGGCAAACTACAGCCCTCAGATGAAGGCGTTGAATTAGAATAAATGAAATAAACACGTTATTATTCTTTTGAAACTTGTGATATTTTTCCCTTAAGAATGACAAATAAATTCTGCCTTTTCATTTTTAGAGATTGTTTCAGTTAATATGTAATATGCCTGATGTTGTTGTAAATTTCTGTCAGCAGAATATTAGTTTTGACATCCCTGTATATTTTTATCGTCACAAAATACAGGGGCACAGAAGAATACCAAGGCTTTGAAGGCAAGGCTGCTTTCATTAACTCAACATTTAGCAAGGCCCTTGGGTGTTCTATGGGTAAGTGACGAAGGCGAATGTGGTACTCTCATTGATCCCTCATTTAGCAGGTCCCTCGAGTGTTCTATGGGCAGGTACCGAAGGAAAATATGATACTCTCATTAACCCCAGATTCAGCCGATCCTTGGATGTCAGTGTATAAGTGACGAAGGCATAGTTGGTACTCTCGTCAACTCCACGTTTAGCACGTCCCTTAGGTGTCTGTGGGTAGGTGACGAAGGCATAGATGGTACTCCCAGTAACTCCAATGTTTAGCACGTCGCTTGGATGTCAGTGTATAAGTGACGTAGGCATAGATGGTACTCTCATTACCTTCACATTTAGCACGTCACTTGTGTGTCTGTGGGTAGGTGACGAAGGTATATGTGGTACTGTCATTTACTCCATGCTTAGCAAGTCCCTTGGGTGTTTATGGGCAGGTGACGAAGGCATAATTTGTACTCGTATTAACTCCAAGTTTAGTACGTTCCTTTGCGTATCTGTGGGTAGGTGACGAAGGTATATGCGGTACTCTCATTAACTCCATGTTTAGCAAGTCCCTTGGGTGTTTATGGATAGGTGACGAAAGCATAAATCATACTTGTATTAACTCCACGTTTAGCAAGTCCCTTGGATGTCTGTGGGTAGGTGACGAAGGCAAAGACGGTACTTTCGTTAGCTCTACGTTCAGCAAGTCCCTTGGGTGTTATATGGGTTTGTGACGAAGGCAAATATGGTACAGTTAACACTTTAATATATGTAACCAAAAAATTTAATATTATAAAATCCCACAAATGCTATATGATGCAAAAAATGCAGATATGGCTGAAAAGAGATGATTTTGTGGTCCTGGTTCAAAATCAGACGGTTAGCATCAGTACTGTCGGAGTCGTGCATTTTCGTTTTGGAATGTTATGCAGGTATTCATTCCTAAACCAATACGAGTCATCATATTTGATTATTGCACCAAAATTAAGAAAGGAAAGAGAAGAAAGTAGTTGGTTTGACCATTATAAAACTCATGTGCAGATTAGTAGACTTGGATTGATGTAAACACTATTAATAGTTTCTGTCTATAACAGGTGGTTACACAGTTGGACCCTCAATAATCATGGAACTCCTTCGCCAAATCCACAGGCCATATATCTTTACAGTAACGTTAGCACCCTCCATTGCTGCGTCTGCTCTTAAGGTATGGACTACTTATTTAGAAATTTAAAATATACATAGATAAAAGTGGTATATATCTTGTGCATAAAGGCATCACAAGACTTAGGCCATCCGAATGAATAATAATGAATAAATACATTAAATTTCGAAATCTTATTTGTGATCTCACATTTTGGAAAATATACGATACGAATATGTTATTCACGTACAGTTTATGGAAGATAATAATCGTTCGTCACGCACTGTGTGCCAGCAATAGCTCATAAAATGATTAAAATGTAAGTTTGTAGAGGAAATGTAACATATTAAGCATGTTTAGTGTACCTTGCTTTTGACAATCGACAAAAGCCAAGGCCTACCCATTAATTTAGACTTGGTTGTGTCAATTTTGATTTAGACATTAGAAATGGTTCCCACATACAAGCCGCTTGCTGAGAGAGCCTTGTACAATGGAAGCAGGGTGAAAGCAAAAATGGAGGAAGCTGGATTTCATTGTACGGTAAGTGTAATGATACAAAAACATTGAAAGGAAGTCGAGACACTAGTTACCTTCATGCAAGTACTTAATAAGGCAAGCACTCATAATTGTATAAGGGCTTTCGAAATACACATGCATCCGAAATGCTATTCTTTAAAACAGAACATGAAAATAGCGGCTACTTAAGCAATGGTGATCAAATGATTACTATCTTCATGTATTCGTGGAGCATGCAAAATATTGATGGTGAAATTAGTAAAGTGTTATTAGGACAGCTTTGGTAATCATATGACGCACCTCTAAATTCTGTCATTGAGAAAGCAATTCATTTTATCATCCTGGGTGAATTTCACTTAAGAAGGTTTTTAACAGTGCATATACTCTTTTGGAAATTATGCCAGAAATTAATGTAATATTCAACGTGATAGAACAGTAGCTGTGAAATATTAGCCTGTATGTTTGTAAGTATAAAATGTCTACATTTTTTCAGGGAGACTATCATTCTGTTTGCCCAGTAATAATTGGTGACATGCGGCTTGCACGAAAAATTGAAGCCCGTGCATACGGTGAGTACATTGTTCTAGCAACGATAAATTGCAATGGTGAAAGTAGAGATTCAATTATGCTTACTTATCACATTATTTCCAATTGTCGATTTGTTTAATCATTGATGTATGCAGTTTCTTTTAGACTCACCTGTGTTATATTTGATAATTAAAAAACCCCGCATAATATCAATCAAATCTTTCGCCTGTTATACAGTCACAAATTATACCCAATGCCAAAATTTGGATATATAAATTATGCTATTTCATAAAGCCAATGGTGCAATATGTAGAAGTGCGCATTTGGCGTCATCCAAAATGTAGCAAAAATATCAACATGAACTTTCTTTTGCTTCCATCAGAATGTATACTGGCGTTAATTGTAATCCCTTGTTGCTCTGCACTTATTAGTATTGCAGCAAAATACACTATATCGTTTTTAACTGCCGTGTTTTCAGTTCTAAATGTTTTTTTCCTCCCCTAACGCTAGTTAGGATTACAAATGGCGATCCACCACTTGCGTGCTTTTGAAGTATATAAATATCGTCATAATGGACCCATTCAAAGCATAGACGCTAAACGAAACGGACTCTTGACTCTTACTTAGTAGAGATATTGTATATCTGGAATATTGTAAAGCACTGCGAAGTTAACATTGGTATACTGTACAGGTGGAAGCGAAAAGGTACATAACATACATTGGGTCATGCATGGGGAACGAATCTGGACAAATACATAGGCTGTGATATGCTAATTTCAATTGAAAGTGGATACACTTCAGTCTCACTACACATCTCAATACAGTAGTCCCCCTCTGTAGCGGACACCCCTTCTGCACAGACCAAGTGTCCCCTGCAGGGGGTTGTCCATTGAAGAGGTGATCAAGTATATTCTATTATATAATACCAGACACAACTGCCTTATAGATATAGTAGTCCCTCTTTTGAGCGACCACCCCTAGCGCCGACAAAAAAGCGGTCGTATAATGCAGGTGGTCGCTCATTGGAGGAATCGCATATGCACCACCTTAAATCCATCGTGGACTTGTCCAGAGGTACTCAGGTAGCGAAGTACGCAAATTTCTGCCACCACCTGGTCATCATTATCATATGCTGTGAAAAGAAATTATCATTTATCAAATTTAACAATTAAAATCTTTGTTTCAATAAAGAACTCTTGTCTGGGTGCTGAAAGATGCGTTTCGCAACTTGAAAATATTTGCCGGTCTTGAGCTGTCATTTTCCCATTACGCTCAATGCCAATGGGCCCGATACATCACCGGGTACGGAGCCTTCGCTTGCGAAGTAACCAGCTTAAACTGTCATAAAATTGTTTTGACGGCATCACTCACTGTCTTAACTTTATTCTGCACATTCGGTGGAGCTTAACTCATCGTAATTCACAAGTTATGTATCAAAATAAGACTCGGTATTTTCCCATTGCCACCACGTGTGTTTTGGGCGCCATGTTGACCTCGTTCTTGACCGTGGGAAAAATGAATCTTGCATGCACTTCGTCAGTGTGGGTCGCACGTGCTCAAGGGTGCACTAAAGAATTAGAAAGCCTATACATTTCTTTGTTAATCTTGCTGTATTTACAGGCCCATAACATTTTTTCAGTAACTTTTACAGGAAAACCAAAATATTCCAATAAAAGTACAGGATTGAAGCAGTCAATTTTGATCAAATTTCAAAAAAGCTTTCGGCGGAATTTTTTTACGGCTGTTCAAAGATGACACCTGGTGGTCACCAGACAAATTAAAGACAAATTGACAACACAGAACCGTATATTTTATGTATTAATACATTTCACCTGATGCAAGGTTCAGTTAAAAAAAACTTATGTATCTGACAGCAAAAATACTGTGGGTCTCAATTACACACACAATATTGGTCTTCCTCTGAAACAACATCTGCTGGAGATCACTGAATGCATGTACCATGCTAGCTTTTCAGTGGCACTTACTCGGACCATGCTAACTTTTCAGTGGCACTTACTCGGACCATGCTAACTTTTCAGTGGCACTTACTCGGACCCTAACACTTCGCGCATTAATTCTTTAGTGCACCCTCAAGCAGGCAAGCTCTTAATGCGGGACCATTCAGTAATGGTTCTTCACTGGGTTGAGTAATAGGATTCTCTGTGGGAATTCTTTTTTTCTCATACTTCGGTCAAACAGTAACAAAATTTAGAACAGATAAATCACTTATCAATCAGAAATACATAGACAAAATGATCAAGAGTAAACTACAAGTTTTCTTGGTGTTCGATTTATTTGGGTGTGTAAGACTGGAAACGAACAGGTCCCCATCTTCAACTTTCTGCAGTAAAATCAAAACGACGCAGAAGTTGGTCTTTCGACATCTTTTCAAGTTCAATAGTGTTGTAACTTGTATTGGGCAAAAAATACGTGTATATTCTTATGCCGATTTACGGACAGCGAAGAATTTAACGATTTTGTGTCCGCACAGAGGGGTATTTCTATTATTTGGAGATTAAAACCCTGTCCGTTGTCTGCGTCAGAGGAGTGTCCGGCAACGAGGGGCAATTTCAATGGGAAAGCCGTCGGTGCCGCGGGACTCTGTCCGCCGGAACCGGGTGTCCGCTCAGAAGGAGGTCCGTTGGGGAGGGGGACTACTGTAACAACACAATTTAGGATATTGCCCCTCACATTTATTAATTGCATCAGTCTTAATTTGGTGTCAATTGTCGCTGTGGGGTAAAAATCCTTTAGGTTATATTTTGGGCTGACGCATAACGAAAATTTCTCATTTTGAATTAGGATTACATTACATTGCAGTTAGCAAAATTCTGGGTCATTGTTTATCTTTTACTTTAACACATATTCTACCGTTTGTATTTTCTACATTTTAAAGCGTCAAACCAGACCTGAAAAGTGTACAGTGTTATTAAATTCCAATGTGTATGGATTTTGAATGGCAGAAAACGTTTGTACACCGGAACTCTTGCAACTGCATTGTATAGTATCTTTCTCCCTTTTTTATTTCCAGAGGAGGGATATTTTCTTGTTGCAGTAGGCCACCCTGGAGTGAAACCAGGTAAATTCAGTATGAAAATTAAACGTTTTTATTCTTCAAAGTTTTGAGATTGAAAAACACCACGAACACATTTTTCAATCAATGCCCTCAGCGCTTCGATATTTATATATGGAAAATGATTCTTTCATTTGTTTGTTTAATAAAATGTGGCTGGATATATACATAGCGATGAATTATGTGCGGGAACAGTTAACTTGATTTGTTTGTATAAAAGTACTTACCTCGTGCGAGCAGAAAGCCATTTGGCGCAGTAAGCTGTATGTATCTCAGGTCAAGCATTTTAATTTCCATACCTGCACTCTGATTTGCCAAACGCAGTATAACAACCAGATATGCAAATGCTATATATTCATTATAAAAACAATTACAATCACATGATTAGATACTTTATTTAACACACAATGCGTCCATAGAAAGCAATACCTCCGCTAATACTTACTGAAGACTATGTTGTTACCATACTCCTCTAAACCTGCTATTTGACAACAAGTATGAGTCGTGTCTGAAGGAAAGGTGTTCTTTACTTGCAGGCACGGAGCGCCTGCGAATCAGCTGCACGGCTGGTCATACTGACGAAGAAATCGACGGCATGACAGATGTTGTTATTCGATCAGCCAGAGAGCTTGGAGTGATCCCTACAGTGGACAGAGCCAGATCCCAAGTGGTGTGAAGTGAAAGCCACTCGATTGGCTGGCAAAATATGCTAAACTGCGTTGTAAGAGCGGTCCAAAGATTGGAAGGGTTCAACTTTTGTCCTCTCGTTGGCCAGACCCTAATTGATCCAGTGTTATATCACCACAATTTATCCAGTATTATATCTGCGCATTTATTACAAAAGAATGGAACGTATGTCTCTGTCCATTTGTCTTGACTGGAAACGAACTTTATAGCACTTACTTTACACCAATATGGGCGACCGAACCTTTCCAACTGAATGACACTGACATTTGTGTACATTTATAAGAAGCTTTTTTTAAGAAGAGGGGGTGGCAGTAACGATATGCATGTACTGCATACGTGCAAGTATGCGTGCATACACGCCGAAAAGTCCATTTTAGTATTTGTATAAAGAATTTTTACTGTCCTTGAAAATAAACTGTAAATGTTCATAGTTATAGTGGGCTGATGTATACTTACCTATGTCATTGTATTTATCCGTCTTGTGCCACACAGATCTGCAAACACACGAACATGCTTTCAAACTACGTTATGTGTGTGATAGATAGATAGATAGATAGATAGATAGATAGATAGATAGATAGATACTAGTAGATAGATAGATAGATAGATAGATAGATAGATAGATAGATAGATAGATAGATAGATAGATAGATGTGAGAGAGAGAGAGAGAGAGAGAGTGTGTGTGTGTGTGTGTATGTGTGTGTGTGCGTTTGCGTGTAATAGTCCCAAATATGTTGTCAGTGAAGTGAAGAATTTAACTCCTATTCCTATTGTCTCAATGTACCTTAACCAGCCACACCCGTCTATTGATTGTCTCTGATCTGTTGATTGTCCCCGCCCCCACCAAACGTCACATGCTTCGCTTCGGGTTGACCGTCCATCCCGAAGGTTTACAATTCCTCCCTCTTCGAAAGCCAAAGACGTCATTTGCTTTATTACACCGAATAACAATGCATAACTAAAACAACAAACATTGCATAATTGTCAACACGTATATGTTGGCCAGCCTTTCAACAGCCTGATTCCCACTTGCCTTTTCCCGAGTCGATCAGAGTAACCACGCCATATAACAGGACCTGCAGGATGAAACACCTTCTCAGCGGGAGACAGGAAAAAATATCCCACCCCCAACTAACCAATGACGGGTGCGGATTTCCACCTAAGGCGTAATAGTTAAAATTGTACTTAAGTCATTAGGCAAAATGTGTTTACTTAATACAATGTGTTTTGTGCTTTGTTTTAAATCCCTCATTTTTGGTTCATTTGACTACGTGTGGTGGTATTTGCTTTGATGCATTTTGATTTCTTCCTGTACTGGAAGTTCATTAAATCATTATGAATATATATCATACGGAAGAAGCTGTGAAAGTTTGAACAGTCTTTGAAAATGTCACTCTTTTTTCTTTAAAAAAAATCCTTTTTTGTATTTAATTTTAACATTTACATCAGTATGCTGAGCGGAACTTACGTATTGGGCACTGATTGGTTTTCGGCTAAGCTTTGAAGTTTATCTCAATACATTGGTAATTCTGTAGTTTAGTACTGTTGTGTTTATGTACATGTTTATTGTGATAAAGATAGATTATTTATACGTGTCGTCGCGAGCGGAATGAACTTTGTGCTTATTTTTCAATCCCTTTCCGTCGTGGTGAATAAATATGTTAGATAAAAATGGGTGCAATTTTATTGTTGTGTATAGTGGATGAATGGTATTGCAATAAATGATGAAATCATTAATAGTTGGCATCATATGTTCTTAATTTAGGTATCAATGTCATCAGTAATAACCCAACACTTGGTACCGCCCTCTGTTGGCTGTTACAACACTCAGGCAAGATTCGGAGCGCCGTGTTTCCATTAAAAGAAAAGCACACCATTCTATTGGAGAAAAAATAACTGCTCTCTATATCATTTATAAATTTATTTGCTACACTCATATTCCTTGGAAAAGAAGTCTTTGTCTTAATTTCCAACTCCAAGTTTATTCCACTAAGCTTAAAGTACCCCAGGTTTTCCATCTGTCACTATACAGCGTTTCTTCCTTTTTTTGGTATTGAGACATTTGTACAACTTAATCGCCTTGGTACTTTATTACTCAGATTACAATGATGCCACAGAAAGACACAAATACAGAAACACTAGCGAACGTTGAAAACGCATTCCTGTCGATATCAGCAATAAACTAACGTGAATAAACATCTAGACTTTAAACGCAAAAACATTGCTGAAACAGGTACCCCAGATACCCCTCCTGTCCATATTTACGTGTATTACAAAAGTTCGAGTGGACTCCAGAAAAGCAATATAAAACACGAAAACGTTAACACTGCGAGACGTACTAAGTCTCCATTTTTTCCACAAGAGGTACTGTTGATCACAAGAGGTACTGTTGATCACAAGCGTGTATGTTGCGAGTATGATTCCAGGGCTGCATGTAGTGCCCATCAATAAATCAAGGAAAGTGAGTTATATATTTTCAATGACTAACCTGTGTGCATACTCCCTGTTCTTGGCTAATTATTAGATGTGGTGTTCTTTTTTCCTCAATAGCCTACGTAGATGCCTCCTCACTACTAAACTCTTGTCAGTCCAGTTTCAAAACCTAAATTCATGTGAAACTGCATTGAACTCTCAAGTCGAAAAAATGGGGACACACACAAAAGTGCGGCAAAGGTAGATAGTCATTGAACACGACAATTTAAATTTGGTCGTGTTGGCGATTGGATATTCAAAAACAAAGTCACTGTACATGTAGGTAAAAAAAGAATCAAAACTACTGGTAACTCAAAGATATTCAAGTCAGATACCAAACTGAAAATTCGTGTCGAACTACCATTGAATAAATTTTGAAAAACAAAAGTGTCACGATAACCACCATCTTGACCTGGGGTCCCAAACGCGAATCGCTTTGTATTTCATTATCAGAGATAATGATTTTTTTTCGAACTCGCGTGCAGTGACGCAAATAAGACGGTACATCTTTGAAAAGCTTTGTTTAAACTGCACACGGACTTTGACACCATTGTTAAGGGTCGTCCTTCCAATTGAATTATCGGAGGCCGTGTTACCAAACTATAGGATCGTACACCGAGTTTAATCTTGCTATTGAAATTGACAACCTGTCCAGGCTGGGGTTGTTGCAAAGACTTAATGTCAAAAATTTATATATTAGTCAATGTTCCGATACATGCTCCATTTCTAATTGTTTTGTATGTGGTAATCATCAATAATTTGATTGTTTGCATGAAATTGTATCACACAATATCTAAGTTGATATGTGCATAAATATATATATTTGGTTGTTAAACATGTTTTCTACGATACTAAATGGTGTGAACCAGCTAAGTAATTTTTTTTAGGTGGCCCATGCGAGAGTGGGTGTTTTTCATCCTTATGCTGGGTCATCCTGACAATTATGTTCAATGGTAGTAGCAACAATGTTGGCTTTTTATCTCATATCAATTTCTGGAATGATTTTTTTCTTGCTATTACTAACAAAATTGTTATATTTATCCACTTATGTTAAATAAATGAAATCTGAATCTTAATCTTAATTGGCAGTCCTGTGTCTCTCTTGAAAGAATAAATTTCACAGGCAGAGGTGTATAAATTTCCAAGTAGTTTGCTTCCAATGTACAGACTATTGTCTCACCATCAATCATATAACATAACCTTTGCCGTCATCTCTACAGCAAGACTTACATAATACACAAATAGTTAGAATGCATATGGACGAGATCCTATAATTCTTTGCTTATTGCTGAAGCTCTTTGAGCAAAATCAAGTGGGGCTGTGAGCTGTGCTCTAAACTGTTAAAACGCTCTGGCTTCACGTGTATGTAACTGTGAGCAATTCCTTGACGATTTCAAACAGGTTACGGATCAATGTTTGAATGTATCTCCTGTCGCATGCTTGACCGTCAGCCTTTCACACCATGTTAAAATTGTTTTTGGCAAAATACACACACACACACACACACACACACACATATCCTCTCAGCACTAGGCAATGACAACGGGTTTTGTTAATTACGTTTTTCCCCAGGAGGGACAAAATCTATCTATCTATCTATCTATCTATCTATCTATCTATCTATCTATCTATCTATCTATCTATCTATCTATCTATCTATCTATCTATCTATCTATCTATCTATCTATCTATCTATCTATCTATCTATCTATCTATCTATCTATCTATCTGTCTATCTGTCTGTCTGTCTGTCTATCTATTTATCTATCTATTTATCTACCTATCTATCTATCTATCTATCTATCTATCTATCTATCTATCTATCTCTGTCTGTCTCAATGTCCGTACGTAGGTCGGCCCCTGCCTGTATCTCTATCTCTGTGTCAATCTATCTACGTGTAAATTTGATGTTTTCTATTTGTCTAGCTTTCTGTCGACCTACCTGTTTGGTTGTCTATCCATCTGTTCACTCCTCCATCCATTGATCTGTTGATCTAGCCTTTGCATGGTAGGAAGAATAAGTTAGTTGCAACTGTATGTTTTAAAGGCTCAATACAAGTCTAATTCAAACAGCCCCACCATGCATAGACGTTTCCAGTTTCGTTGTTATTATTCCTACTGAGTATACATAATCCCCATCTCTTGGATTTGCAACATTTGAAATCCGGACGATGAAATATATAGCCATTTGTAAACTACAAGTTATTCAAAATTGTAGGATATCATTTATTGTGTTCACATCAAAGATAATAGCATTAAAGACCTGGAAGTATTAATCCAGAAGATCCAGCTGAAGGAAAAGAAAATAATTGCATTATTCACGATTTCCAAGTAGTTATTAAAACGACTCACATGGGGGAGAATGACAAAGTAGACGTCGCATTACGTTCCTATACACAGAAAAAATAAACTACAAATTCAATGACCCGAAAGAAGAAATAAATAGTAATAATACATAGGCCTCCTAAATGCAAATTTGATGTTACAGATGGGATTATTATAAAAATAAATGCACGAGTCGTATGACATAAATATCCATGGGACAGGATAAAATATAAGCAGTTGTTGTATTTCCTAACAATATTAATAAGGAATTAAAACGTAGGCATAGACCTAACAGCATAGAATATGATTGTAATAACTGTACAAAGGCGTAGTCACAACCTAATCCGAACTCCACTCATTTATTATTATTATTATTATTATTATTATTATTATTATTATTATTATTATTATTATTATTATTATTATTATTATTATTATTATTATTATTATTATTGATAAACATGCACCATTCACTCTGGAATCTGATGACTGCCTCTCGTGGTGATGCAGTTTACTTTCCAATTTTAAGGAGAGTGGGGAAAGACGGACCATTGGTCTTTCTTGGCCTTGTTTTCTTGATCCGACTATATTGGTACTTAATATTACATCAGCATAACAATTCTTGGATTCATCATGACATATCAGGCACTGACCTACTAGTCTCTGCTAAGTATTACAAGTGTGTATTACTATTCACTCCCATGTTAAATTGGCCTTTTGAGATGCAAATTACTCCGAGCTGGAAATATATTTTGAGTTGCAAATCGCTGATGCCTTTAAATTATACTCTGCTTTACTGCAGCTGCAGCGCTCAGGCCGTACGCATTGGACGTTTTCTGCATCACGCTGAAGGTGTTCAGGCACCGACCAGTATTTCTGAGCATGTTTTGAGAAAATTTTGCAGGTATCAGCGTTTGTAACCCGATCGATCCTTGGCTTGGACCGTCTTGCACAACAGTTCATCTCCCCCCACATTATGCAATGTTGATTAGATCGCATCTTGATGTGTATTTGTGAGTGGTTTTGACCCTATGAAGTAACAAAGAAACTTACAGTGTAAATTTCTTAACGCTTTGAGTTGAGAAAAATCTTCCTCAAAACTCGAATGTGACGAATTCCATGCTGTACAGCAACGCTCTACTATGAACAAGTGTTCTTCAATAGCCTCTAAATTTGGTCCCATTTTACTTGGTCCATAGATAGATAGATAGATAGATAGATAGGTAGATAGATAGCATTAGCGAACCCAGAGAGGACATAGATTCATTTTTCATTTGAATGTCTTCACGTCAGTTTCATGCAAGCAGGCAATGCCCTTTCCCTAATACCACGTACAGTTGTGCTCGACGACTCCGCCTCCACATTGTCATTAAACAGTGTCATTGCCATATCCAAACCGTAGTCCTAATGAAACAAATCCAAGTCAATTAGTATATACCCATATCTTTTATATGGATTGCGAAGCAGGCCAAGCCTATATTAATCACTCTCCATGGCTCAGATCGTGGCGTATACATCCTACCTACATGTTTGGTGGAGGAAGCCGAAAGACTCGGAGAAAACCACCGTGCACATTTGGAGTGGTAGGAACTCTTTCCACATGCTTCCCCGGCCGTGAATCGAACCCGGGCCGCAGAGGTGAAAGGCGAGTGTGTTGCAGCTCCGCCAGCCGTGCACCCTTAAGTCAATTCAATTCCGACCAAAGGTAATGTTCCTTGGTATGTGTAGCTGAATCACATAACTTATAGTTCGTCTTTAACCAAAAGAGTCCAAAACGTATGTGCAAAGGTCCATAGGGTCAAAAAAGCCAAGTCTAGTTTTAACATGACAGAATGCAAAAAGTTTTGTTTAAAATTATTGGCCTATTTCAGTAAATTGGCTTGAACAGGTGCATCATTCATGTGCATATAGAATCGTTGCCTCCTAAGCATCCCCCAGACTCACTATTGCTTTCTTATGTGGGCGCTCGTCGGGGTCTGCCGTCCGCCGGCAGTATTTCAATTCAGTTACGCAATTGTACTAATTAACTTGATCAACTCGATAACGTGGTCAGGGCCTCTCGGCCAATAGACCATGTCAGAAATTTCACCACCAGGTGGCTCTGGGGTACTATCCACCCTAGCCTGTCAGAGTGCCCACTAGCTAGGCATGGCAGCGTATGGGAGGTGGACAGTCTTTGAGTAGAAACAGGAACTAATCAAGAGAGGAGCACCAATTAAAGGCAAAAAGTGTGATTTAGTAGAAAGGTAAGTACTTGCTGATCAGTTTCATATATTATCTTACAGGAATTTATCCCAAGATTATAAGTTTAGTCACTTTACTCCAATGGGTTGAACCAGCAGTTTACATCACTGGTCATATATTGCTGTGTGTGTGTATAAATACCTCTCTTGGCCACACACAATTCTGTGACAAGTCAAATTATAAGACTGTGATTAAAAGTATAATGAATGTTCCATAAAGAGAGACTTTCATAGCCATACATACATTATTTTGAATGTGGAATAACCTGGTCAAAGTGCACATAGGCCACCAGTAGCCTGACCTGAGCCAAGCCTCTGGGGCCCAGCCAGTAGCTTGTATATTGGGTCACTCCAGGGGATAAGCAAGGTGTTAATGCTGCTGTTGTCTAGTTCCTCTGGGGAGTGTGCTTTATTGGTGTGCTGTGTATACAAGACACTTGTTGGTAATGTGTTTGTCCAGAATAACAATGAGGTAAAAACACTGCATACTCAAAGGCAAAGATGAAAAACTAAACAAGAAAAGGAAAAGTAACTTTATGTCCCCTCCAGTTTGAAAGTTTACCTTTTTCCTTACATTTGAACAGCTTGGCTGCCCTTCATTACCTCATACAGTTAAGTTGACAGGACACATATTTAGTCTAGCACTTTTTTTCAGACTTGACGCATATGACAGAAAAAACAATTTTCATTCTGAACCTATACTCAGTCTGAAAAAAGAAACACCCCTTCCTCAATGGCCCGACCAAGGATTCAAAACCATAACTGAAAGCACACAGAACATACCGCCAATGCGCATGTCCCATCCCAAAGTTACTTTTCCTTTTCTTGTTCAGTTTTTCATCTTTGCCTTTGAGTATGCAGTGTTTTTACCTCATTGTTATTCTGGACAAACACATTACCAACAAGTGTCTTGTATACACAGCACACCAATAAAGCACTCTCCCCAGAGGAACTAGACAACAGCAGCATTAACACCTTGCTTATCCCCTGGAGTGACCCAATATACAAGCTACTGGCTGGGCCCCAGAGGCTTGGCTCAGGTCAGGCTACTGGTGGCTTATGTACACTTTGACCAGGTTATTCCACATTCAAAATAATATATGTATGGCTATGAAAGTCTCTCTTTATGGAACATTCATTATACTTTTAATCACAGTCTCATAATTTGACTTGTCACAGAATTGTGTGTGGCCAAGAGAGGTATTTATACACACACACAGCAATATATGACCAGTGATGTAAACTGCTGGTTCAACCCATTGGAGTAAAGTGACTAAACTTGTAATCTTGGGATAAATTCCTGTAAGATAATATATGAAACTGATCAGCAAGTACTTACCTTTCTACTAAATCACACTTTTTGCCTTTAATTGGTGCCCCTCTCTTGATTAGTTCCTGTTTCAACTCAAAGACTGTCCACCTCCCATACTCTGCCATGCTTAGCTAGTTGGCACTCTGTCAGGCTAGGGTGGATAGTACCCCAGAGCCATCTGGTGGTGAAACTCATTTCTGACATGGTCTATTGACTCAGCCCTGTTCGCCAGTCGGTCAAAACGATGAATTATTAATGAGCTACGCGCTGACCAATCAGGTCGCACTTCCGGTAGTGTGGTACGACGAAGCGTGGCAGCCCCCATGGGAGTGATTTATCAACAGTAGCTCACTTGGCAATCGGTATGGCACGCATGAGAAAAAGGATTAACATCACTGGTCTTACAATGCATGAATTTTTTCCTGATTCTCTTATCCTGTTTCTCCCCAATCGTTGCACTTATCTGGGTAAGTTCAGTATCAATTTTCTTCTCGTTTCTTTCTTCTTTCACCGCCCCCCCCCCCCGTATTCTAATGAGACCATTCCGTGCATATGAAATAAGGTAATGCTTACTTTGTAGTTGTGTACCCAGGACTGACTATACCATTTTTGTATTAGGGGTGTTAACTCCGATACATTTGACTTTGTGTTGTGTCACAGGCTTCCACGGGCCTTGGCCGTACATTATCAAATGTGCCAGTGGTATTACGTATATACATATATATATACATATATATCGATGCATATATATATATATATATTTACATATATTTGATATCTTACACATACGTACAATGGACTTACATTAATCTTCTCAACACTTTAGAGAGAAAGGGGCGCAACGGATTATATATATACCACATCAGGCTGCATTTGAATAAACGTGGTGTGGGCATCGCCAACATTCTTGTTTCATATTGATTCAATTTTGCGGATTTGATGCAATCTATAATAGATTTCGACATAAAACTCAAATAAGAATGTGTGTTTGCATCATTAAAACATGAATCCAGAAAGGAACAATTTCCCTAGTCAGTCTTTTATTTTTAATTAATGATCCAAATGAGTATGCTAATGATTATGGTCACATGGTGTTGCTGGGGGTGACACCTTGTGGCTAAACCTAGCAGTAACACGTGTACGGCAAGCCAAATGGACATGGGTCGCCTTGACTTCTGTGAGGTTTGCAAGCTGGCGACAGTCGGCAACGATATATATCCAAATAGATACGTATATGTATTTCCAAGTGTTTCAAATAGGCCTTGTTAAATTTACTGTTGCATCTAGTAGGTTTGTACTTTTGTTGACCAACACCAAAGGGATCCAATCTGATGGTAGATTTGAAATCGCATCAGCTCTCTTGTTTTGTTGTTATGTTGTTTTTCCGCAGCTTAGATCACGGATCAGTGCCGATGATCAACATGTGAAGGATACGTGGGAAAAACTTTTCACAATTCAGATAGCAGTAGTCAACTCGGTCCTCTCTCTTAATGTTTATATTTGTGTTTATATTCACTAATTAATTACACACTTTGGAAAAGGGCTAAAATGCGTGGATCTGTGACAAGTACGTAAGAAAAAAGACGTTTAAGTCGTTTATTTGTATAGGACTTTTTCCTTTGAGCGTTGCACTTTAAATATTTATTAGGATTACCCCCCCCCCCAAAAAAAAAAAACAAACAAACAAACAAACAAATGCTAATTGCAATTGAAAATTAAAAATGACATGGTTGTTCAAAGTGGTTATGGATGCCGGAGATTCAAGCACTGAAGCAGGTTCGAGAACCGGCCGTTTCATGCTGAGACTGACACGGCAAACGATAGACTATCATGTTTGGGCGGAGACAAACTTCAAAAGTGTTGTTGTTGTCGTTACGCCAGTCGATTTTTTCCCTGAATCCGAAAAATAAAAAATAAAAAAACATCGATGTTCATTATCTTTGATAGTGTTTTTACGAGCACGGTGGCAGCTGCGGTTAGTGCTGTGCCTCGTGGGCTGTTCCTTCAGAAACTGGTCATTCTTCTTGGTCAAACAATTTAGCAGAGAGGGGCGATTAAAAGGATGTGGCCCCTATAGTATTCTGCCCTCTTTATATTGCATTTAAGTGCATATACATGTACAAATAAATTTATTCAACCTACAACTAAACCTGTATTTCTGTGTTAGGTTTAAGTATTAAAGTAACTGAACGCATAGCTTGTTGAATTGAGATTTTTTGCCACCGTCAAACATTTGGGAAATGCTTTAGTTTGTAACAACTCTGCGATGAAAAGTCATTGACGTCTTTGGATGTGTTGAAATGCATTTGTGAAAGTGTTTGAAATGCGTTTGGTGAAGTATTTGAAACGTTTTTGTTATTAGAGCGTTTGAAACGCGTTTGTAAGAAAGAGTTTGCAACGCAGTTGCAACGCGTTTGTTTCGCGTTTGAGTTTTCTCGTTTGCGTTTGAGGATCGTTTGGGAAGCGTTGGTGCGTTTGGCGTTTGATAACTTGAACGCGGGCGGAACTGTATTAGCAGAATAATGGCTTTCTCTCTTCCCATCGACTGCAGCAACGAGGGGAGTATCTGAAAAATGAGTGACTTGCCGCTCCAGTCGGCAGGACCAAGAGCGTGTCCCGTCGTTCCACTGCTGCACTATGAATTGCATCGATCTGCTCGTCCGAAGGAATAACCTGCATGTTTGCCTTCCTCAGCAGTCTTCCAGCAACTTTCCCAGTTCTTCCCTCTTCATGATTGTCTTTCTTGTTTCCAATATACAAGCAATTAATTAGCCGCCTAATTAGGTTACGCAATTCACAAGATTTACCGCTACTGTGAGAACCATGAATACACAACTGACCGCGGTCAAGCCACGCCTCGCCTTTTCCTTAATCCTGTCATTGCTTGGATACAACTGCTGCGCAATTAGCGTCACTTCCCAGTATGCTATTGTGCATCCGCATTGTTTTACCAATCATATCTGCGTGCACGATCGCACGGTCGGCAGCTTGACACTCCGTTAAACGGCAGACCCCGACGAGCGCCCACATAAGAAAGCAATAGCGAGTCTGGGGGATGCTTAGGAGGCAAATAGAATCGTACAATTCATGAAAAGTTGCAGCACATCAGAGAATTTGCAAGCACAGGTTCCTAATTTGTTTAAAATCTCAATACAATTCAGCATTTAAAAGGTACTAGTTGCAACCACAATCTCAACAATGATCATTATCCATATAAGTCCACAAAGTTACACTTACACCAACATCAATCCATCAGAAAAGCCCCCCTAGGCCTAAAATGACCATCAACAAGAATCCAAACAACATGGGTGTACAATTCAATGCGTTTTAGACATGTCGTTAAAGGCATGATGTTGTTTTAAAGAAGATAAACTATTATTATTTTAAAAAGAAAAGTGTTTGAATGTGCAAATATAGTGGTGAAAAGTCAATACAGGACGAGATCGATCAAAGTAAGAATTCATGAGGCCTATCCGTAAGCGTTGCCGTCTGCAGGAAACGTTAGGCCTGCTGCCAAGTGCATGCAACAATGGAGGCGCTACCAGAGAAGAAATTGAAGGCAATGACAATGAAGCATACATCTCTGCGCAATCACGGGTTTTTTGATAATTGATGAATTCGCCAGACGTAACCCGAGAAGAATGCAACTGTCACATATGTTGTGCGATTCGTAGGAAAGTGACGCTGAACTATATTAGCATTGTGATGTAATTGCCCTTTTTCCACTGCTATAAACAACAACAATAATAACGCATCTTGTCTTTACACACTGTACTTGTAAGATAATTGTCCATTCAGACTTTCATAAAAAACGTAATACTTGAAGTATCAGCAAATTTAGTCTAATTTGAGTTTCAGAAATCATGGCCTAAGTCAACAGCTTTCCCTCGTGACATAACGCATTTTGCACGAATCACATGCAAGGGACACCAAGGAAAGCTGCTGATTCAGTTCAGATTTGGCACTGGCAGGTTTACGTTAGCAATACCATCAATGGCACCCCACCCCTAATAAACATATGAATAATGCATGATGTTTAATGTTCTTCGTTGCATAAAACATGCAGAAAAATTCCTTGTATTGTTCAAAAAAGCCTTGAACTTTACTAGATTCTTGGTTGCAAAAAATGGTTAATAGGAGCATTTTTAGGCTTCACATTGCACCATTTGAGGCGTGCAGTTTAAAATTTTCGTCATGTCCCCCTGACCCCCCTAGCACAGCTTCGCGGCCCCCCGCCGCTGGCAGTTCTTTTGCCATCATATTTGGACACCCCCACTCCCAACACTCAGATCCTGGATACGACCCTGGATACATAGATAGATAGATAGATGGATAGATGGATGGACGGACGGACGGACGGACAGACAGACAGACAGACAGACAGACAGACAGACAGACAGACAGACAGACAGACAGACAGATAGATAGATAGATAGATAGATAGATAGATAGATAGATAGATGAACATACATAAAATATGACATGATAAAATAAAACTACGATACGTAATAATGATATTAACAGAATGGGCATAAGTTATGAGGTCAGATGCAGTTTTTACAGGCAAATTAACTGGGCGTGATATGAAAAATTGTGTTGTAGCCAACTACATCGAAAGAGTTGGGCGCCCACATTTCTATTTATCTTGATAAATGGGTGCCTAAGCTGTCTCTTTATTTTTTTTTCAGAGTTCGAGTTACTTTTATATGGGTTGGACTGGATTATCAGCTAACAGCACCTCTATATGACACCTGTTCTTGCCAACGTAAGATTGTTGGGATGTAGAGAGGGACCTTTAGAAACACATATTGTGTTATGAGAATGGGATGTAATGGCCTTGTGAAACATGGAGGAAATATAACCTGGGTGTAAATTGTGATTTGCTTTAGACATGAAGACATTTAAATGGAAGTCCCTTCGTTGTTGAAGAGTGCGCATATTACACATGTTATGCAGGTCAGTAATGGGGGTGCGACGGTTTGCTCTATAAATGATTCGTAAGGCTCGATTTAAAGCAAGGAATTATAAAGTACTCGTCAAAGAGACTATTAGAAACTATTTGCTTGATCTGCCCAACATGGCTATCGTACGATTCAATTTCGTTGCAATGTATTCAATATGATTGGAAACACAGTACCAAAGCACGTCAGTAATTTGTCCAATTTGTTCTTTTTTCTGTGCTTCAATGTTTACAACCATGCTTCTCATTATACCTGTTGATGGTGTTCTGATTTCTACATCTTGGTACTTTAATGTCAGTAACCATTTAAAAATGGGAATAAATTGGCATTGGTCACGGACTTCAATGCACAAAGGACAATAGACATAATGAAAGTATAGACAGTTTACTTTATCCACGCCAAAAACTCTTCCAATGTACCGATACACTACACGTAGGACGTCAGGTAGCCATGGTGGAATACCTATTGGGACAATAAGAATTTACTTCTTTAATGGTGGGCCTTCAGCTTGTTCTTTCCAGTCGAACGCCGCAGCATTACATGTTACATACAGTTCACTTCACAGTTTGAGTCAAAGCTAAAAACTGAGAAATACAGTATTCACTTTCTTGCTCACGATCATTAACCACTATATCAGCGGTAACCCTTTTATCTTCTGCGCCTGAATAGGCCCATTTTTGTTTTGTGGCACTAACATACGATTACTGTACAGTCGTGACATCTAACGGCATTTTAAAATATTAATATTTTTATTTGTTGAAAAGTCTAAGTTAGTGGCAGCGCCATTTAAGATCATCATATTCATTTCCATCTGCCTGTACTAAGTATTCTTTACTAATAAAATATTATTAATAATCCGCCTTCCGACACAGGCAGATTTTTAATTTAATTTAAACATATTTATTTCAACTGGATCGCCCTATAGTACATCGAGATGTCACTAATCGAGGGGTTCTCCAGAACATAGAGTGACACACAAAATGTATATTACAAAACACACAGGACAAAACAAGAACAAAGTTACCCAATTAACAGAGAAGCTGTACACATGCTTCAGATTTGTACCCTGCATACAAAAATCACAGTAGTGGTAGTCATCAAAATGCAAAACAAAGCAAAATAGTTAACTGCAGGTAGAATGTACACACATACGTCCCTGTTCACAATAATACGGACTAGCGGTAGGAAATTTCATAAAGGACATTTGGGAAGTAAGAATTATCAGCGACTAACCCAATTGAAAATTACTGCTTATGCATAACAGAACTAAGATATGAAGCGTCTAGTATCTACGATGTATCTGTGGAAAGCATCACAAATTTGTATGTTGAAGGGAATGGACAATTGGTCGCTACCAAAGAGAAGAATATGAGCTAGTCTGTCACTCGCTGTGTGTATAATCAGATTTGGGTGGACGCCGGGAGCAATAATAGGGATGATGGAGTTGAGTAGTCTAATTCTATAAGTTGAATACTTTGGACAAAAGAACAGGTAATGTTGCAGATCTTCAGTGGGGTAGGAACACGAACATGTAGGTTGTGGGATGATGTTGACTTTAAAGAGATCAAAGTTAAGTCTCGAGAATCCAAGACGAAGCTGGGTATGACAAATGTTGGCAAATCTGTGTCCTTGGGTATAGTAAACAGGAACATGATCCACTGCTAGTAGTGTTGCTTTCAGCTTTGATTTGAATATTTGGAGGGAAATTGAGTCTCTTATATCGGAGGGAAGATTGTTCCACAGTTTGATAGTGTCAGGTAGAAAGGATTTGTCTAAGCGGTTAGTTTTGCAATTGATGGGACGTATGGAGCTAGTGTGGCGGAGGTTTCGAGCATTAAAAGTAGGAGGAGTTAATTGAGAGAGATAGGAGGGTGTTAAGTTGTGATACATTTTGTAAAGAAGAAGTAACTTAGAATACTTCCTCCTGCTGGCGAGAGTTGTCCAACCAAGTTCACGTAAGAGATTGGCGCGTGATGTGTGCCTTAATGCACCTGTGCATATTTTGGCAGCTTCAAACTGTATGGATTCAATAAGATCGGAAAGTCCCTGACCGCAGTTGTCAAAGAGCACACAACCATATTCAAGAATTGGTCGAACCATAGTTAAATAAAGTTTAATCAGAGCTTTGCGGGAAAGTTTATATTTGAATCTACGCAGAAGGGCAATTCGCTGGCTCGCTTTGGTAGTAATACGAGTAATGTGAGCATGCCAGGATAAATTGCTACTGAGAGTAATACCAAGATGAATGTGTGAGTCTGCCGCAGGTATTTCAGAGTCTCCAAGACGAACGGGTGGATGGTGTGGTTTAACAAGTTTGGTTGAAAATATGACAGAAAGAGACTTTAAAGCGTTAAAGGTAACACGCCACAACTTTCCCCAGTTATGTATAACAGAGAGATTAATATTCAAGTGATTAGAAGTTTCAATTGGGTCATTAACAACTTCAAGTAGACTGGTGTCGTCAGCAAAAAGTCTGACATCACATGTAATATTGTCAACTAGGTCATTAACATAGACAAGAAAGAGAAGTGGACCCAAGATGGAACCCTGGGGCACACCAGCTCCCATGCCCATGTATGGCCAGGGGAGACTTTGCTTACTAAGCCAACCGGATGTGCAGTTCTATGTGACGGGAAATAAATGTGCATGCCTCGTGTTGAAATACCTCAATAATAAAGTACGATTAGAAGATGCAACAGAAGTGTACTACAAATCAGTCTGCATTTCTGTTACCGCTAGCACCAGGTCCTCGTTAACCATATATATTCTTTTTTCTCCCTTTTTTTTCTTTTCCCCCCTTTTTTTCTTGTTTTTTTTGGGGGGGGGGGTCTCGTAGAAAATAAATCTTAATTCATAAAAAATATTAATCCTAAAAAAGAAACAATGTACATATTTTCCTCACTAAATGCTTCCTGTTATTTATGTTATACGTCCGTTTAAAATGTGTAAAACATTCAGAGAGAAGGCAATCAGTTTTAAACGGAAACAACAATTCTCTTTGACAGCAGCCTATTAGTTGATATTATTATATTTGAGCAGGCATAGAACAACGTGAGGATGCTACCACTATATGTTGTATCAGAACTTTTATCAGGAGATAAATTCTATGGTGGCATAATAGCTGAGGATTACGACACAGGTTCAATTATTTTCGAGCTAAAACTCCTTTTTTCGGAATATCTCCTACCTACGGAGGGGGAAGCTCCGCCCACCCAACCTGACCCATCCTGTGCCTGTTCTTATCCCAGTGAAGACTCCAAGCATTTCCTACTTTTCTGTCCCTATTCCATCGTTCCGAGAAACAGATTACTGAATACTGTTATTCCTTTGATTGCTCCGGGGGTTAGCCCGCATCTTATAATTCATATTGATAGTGATAGGTTAGTTGAAATATTTCTCCGTGGCAGTAACGAGCTTTCGAACTGCCTGAATATCCAGATCTGTGATGCTCTCCATCAGTACATTATTGATACCAGGCGCTTTAACGACTAAATGTTTCCGTTACTGTTACTGTAGTATTCATCGGTTGGACTATGCAAATTTATTTGTATCATACCTTTTTTCTTTAATGGGTAAATATTGAACTCAATTCATATTGGTTTAACTTGTATCTTACAAGTAATCAAACTTTGATATCCGTACAGAGTTTACATAGATATAATACATTGGTAACATTTGTTTTGTCATGTGTGTCTTGTATATACTTACTGTGTGTCTCCATGTTCTGGAGAACCCATGTATTAGTCATCTCGATGTACTATAGGGCTATCCAGACTAAATAAATACGTTTAACTACCCCCCCCCCCCTCAGAGAGTCTCCCTACTCCCTTCCCTCGCCTGCCACACCTCTTCACAATTGTAAAGTCTGGTCACATTATAACATTAAACCAATCATATCGAAGATCTGAAAACATTAAATTTGCTTGAGCAATAGTCTTTAGACTTTTGCCGGGCGCATCGATTAGAAGCAGACAATAGTTAATTTATAAAGGCCGGATCACATGATAGCATGCAACCAATCATATCAAAGATCTACTAACCAAACATTAATAAACGGATTTATTACTGCGGTGTCCTGCCACACGCAGGCACTGAATTCATTAAGTGCTACCACCTTGTGTTCAAAATCATAACTAAAATGTAAGGTTCACATTCCATTTGCGGTTGATGCCGATTGATCACGGCCTTTTTTGCCTAACGTCGGAATGTTGTCGGACAGGTATTGTGTAAGTCTCAGACAAAAAATATTTCACAAACAGGGAAACACAGGTTTCGATAACCTAATCGGCAAATCTGGTTATCAGTCGCAAATAAATTGCACGTTCGTATCACAAAAGACACCTTGTAAACTACAGTAAAATAGGATTAAAAACAAATTCAAAATAAAACAAAGGAAAACCAATCGAGAAAAGAAATTTAAAATGAAGAACAAACAAAAATATCAAGTAAGATTACATAGTTTTATAATAGAGATTCTGATACCAGAAAAACAATGAAGCAGAAAATGGAAAAAAAGAGAGAAAAAGAAAAGCTACAAGCCTTAAAATTGTATTGAATAATGTAGTTTCTAATTCGTCAGATCACGAAACTATTCCTACATACCTTGTGTTCAGGTAATTTTATGTGGCTGATTGGCATGTAGTTGCTCCCTGAATTCATTATAGATATAATTGTTGCCAGCTGTTAAAAAAAAAAAAAAAAAAAAAACCAACATATTCTTATTCTCTATAGACCATCATTTCAAAGAAACTAAATAAGCGCAAAATTGTATATTTTGCAAGTTACTCTTTTCGTGTTGGAAGTCCCCTTGGCCAAAATGAGGTGAATGATGCTATATTTCCACACCTCATTTCTGGCTAACGAACCTATATCCTCTTTTCCGCATGACGAACTCCCTCACATTTTACCAGCGTATATCCAGTTCTATCAGCGACATAAGCAGGGCTTTTGATAAAGTCTGGCACAAAGGTATCTTGTAGGGAACAACGGTGTCATCAGAAACGTATTGTTGTGGTTTGAAGATTGCATCCATAACCAAACGCACAGCGTTGTTCTTCATGGCCAGTCTTCCAGCTGGGGAACCATTACTGTTCGTCTTAGGGCCCCTTACATTCTTAATTCATATCAACGACATAGTGGATATTGTTAATTTAAACGCTAACTTTTTTGCATATAACATATAGCTTTTCTTTACTTTCGACGATTTATTTACGTCAGCACCATTCTTAACCAAGATTTAGCCTCCTTAGACGAATGTTTTGAAGAATGGTTATTTTCTTCCAGTGCCCTTAAAACTGACAGTATGCTCCTTTCTCTGAAAAGTATACTTCAGACCACCCGTCGCTCCATGTTCAGTTAATTAACGGACCTGAACACAAACATTTAGGCCTCACTCTGAAATATGATCTAAGATGGAACACTCATATCAAACTATTTGTCCCAAAAGGCTGCAAACAGGTAAATGTATTGAAGTCTTTACAGTGCCTTTTACATTGAAAAACGTTAAACGTGATCTGTTTCTTTTAATTGAGACCCGTTTCAGAATGCGGCAGCGTAGTCTGGTATGGCTGTGCACAAACCGATGAAATAAACTTCCATAGGACTTACAATTGGCTGCGACGCAGTAGTGACGGGGGCAATAGGAACTAAACTCATAGCAAAGGTATGCAAAGAAAGAAACTGGCTGGCAGACTGTGTCCACCATCCCTGTATATGCTTCACTGCGGTACCATTCCTAAATGTGTCCCTCTCCTGCCATGCCTGGCCATAGCTGCCACAACTAATATGCCGACATAGGCCTCCCTCCACTACCATGAATACTTATACCTCCCTCCTCTGCCACGCCTATATATAAGCCTCCCTCCACTACCATGCCTTCATTGGCCTTCCTCCACCAACATGACCAAATTTATATGTATAAATGGAGCTTACATGGTGTGACCCTGTCTCATTTAAAAGCAATTGGTTGAGCAGTTCCTGTGAGCATTTTTCCCAAAACAAACAATAAACACCATAAATAAATTAAAGGAGTCACCAAAGCATGGAATCACACACGTGCAGAGGAAAGCTACCCAGTGTACATCTAGAGACCATGTTTGAAGACCTTGTCAATGGAGTTATGAGAAAACCAGTGTACATATCTGCATCCCTATGTTAAAAATGAAAACATTATGCTTTTACTGATCACTGCTTCTATTTGAAAAAAAATCCACTTACTATCACGATCATAACCAGAAAATTACATCAGCGTCATCCAGTGAATAACTTTGGTAGAGACCAAGCCAAGGTACATTCCTGCCAAATTTAAGGAGACCTAGTCTGTCATTTTAGAGAGGAGGTTGAAATTTAAGTATAGAGTTATTTTACTCGGATTGTGAAAAAAGTTAAGTACTGACATATCAAGTCACTCTCCCTAGCACGGATGTAGGCGTATACCGCCTGCTCTGTCGTGTGGTAGTGGAAACCACAAAACTCAGAGAAAACCATTGTGCACAGGCTGAAAGTGGCAACTGAGTCCAAGTTACTGCTCCCCTGGCGGAGAATCAAATCTGCGTCACAGTGGGGTTAAAGGCGGAACCTGCGTCACTGAGGGGTTAAAGGGGGAGCCTGCTACCAGTCAACCAACTGTGCACCCTAGCATTAAAATGACAAACACATATAAAATATTAGTTTATAAAAACAGTACCACCCACTGCACTATTTAAAGGATCCACTAGGGTTCCCTGTGATTTGAAGCCAAACAGTTCTAAAGAGGAGTTTTTAAGATCCCTCTCCCACCCCACTCTCCCTAAAAAATTAAACAAACAAAACAAAAAACAAAACAAAAAACAAAAAAAAACAAAAAAAACACCCCCACCAAAAAAAAAAAAAAAAAAAAAAAAAAAAAAAAAAAAAAGCAAGACAAGTTAAAGCAGAGTGGAAGATCACTCCAACAAGACCTGTTAAACAGACTGAGAGACTTGACCCAGGACTTTGCACGTACCCACCGACTTTGAAGAGGTGTAGCCCACTATAGCGCTCACCAATCGCTTTTTTTCTATCATGGTCATCTCGGCAACTTTTTTCAATATTTTATTCGTCTCTTACTGTAATTTGCTTATGCACTGTTCAAAATAGCTTGCACAGAAAGCCCCATGGGTAGTACTTTGAAATTTTTACATCCATAGATTGGAATTTCACTTGTGCCAGATTTGTGTACATATAAATTGATGAACATCGCAACTGTTTTTGCTCAGTCAAATAAAGTTAATCGCATATAGATTGGTGACCGTCAGACAGGATGACACAATGTGATAGGCAAGGCTTATTGACTTGTCAGCAGAGCTGATGCGAATGAAAGCGGAAAATATTCAAGGTATCAGAAACTTTCTGTTTCACGAGCTTCTGTTATTGTCATTCCGCTGTTACAGAAGTTGGGCACTACCCAGTCGTGTAGTAATTATGTGATGGACCAGCCCTGTCTGTGTGTAATGACTGATTGTCGAATCACATTGAGAAAGGGTATCATACCCCCAAACCAAACATGTCTGTTTGTAATGACTGGTAGTCATATCACATTGAGATAGTGGATCACACTCTTTTCGGCATATGGCCAGGGACAAGAAGTAGGAAAACCATACCACTGGTCAAGATGTATCAGGTTATCTATCCTGACCATGGTATTGGTCAGAATAGGTCGGGTGACCTTTTTTCCAGCCGTGCTGCCCTCTACCTCTTGCCTCTTTCTTGGCTTACGCTATCACTCAGCACTCACTGTTCATATTAGGACACAGAAGTTATACTGCTGCGCTAACACTGAAGCCACCAACCATACCGTAACTGTAGTATGGTACCATGCTTACGACTCATTTGCTGCTAACCTAAATAGTTAATATTCAGTCTTTCAAAAAAAAAAAAATGGGGGATTTTTTTTTATCTTTTAAAATTTTCCTGACATTTTAACTTAATGCTCTTGTGTGAAATAAATGGTGAATTATGCAAAATATATAAGATGTAATTGATTTCTTAATTTGAGGCACCCTGTCTATTTGTAATGTTCTACTTTTTGCCAGACTGCAGGCAGCCTGGCATTGTTTTAGTTTGAGGGATTACGACCACCGCATTCAATGATACTACTTACAATTTCATATTTCGTTTTCAAAGATACAGTGCCTAAAAATTCACTCCAGCCCATTCGCAAATTTTGTTACTCCGTCGCATATATTTTTCACATATTGTCAATGAAAATAAATCGTTGTTACACACATCTTTCTTACATTTATAATAATTTCAGCCAATCACAATACGAAACGCTATATACGACATCCATGTTTGTTTGACCGTGCGCAAAATATACACATGCGATTCTGAGCACATGTCCAATTACTTCATAATCACTTTGACCTGCAGTCTTTGTGCTGCACGTTAATCAGACTCTCAAAGGATGTCCTCCTAGTCTAGTACTTTTCAGAAATGTCAATCCCATAATGCTGAATAACTTACAAGGTTTCAATGTTGTGCTATATATCACTAGTAAGGATCGATGCTAAACTGTGTTCCATGTCTTATGACTTCTCTATCAATGTTGTACTCAATGGAACTAGCCTCAATCATCACCTGCACATTGTTCAAAAAAGTATTTTAAACAAATGTTCAGTTGTTGTCCTTCACTATGCCTCATCAAAGATTTCAGGTATTTGTACGGCACCAATTGTATACAAGATTGTCTCAGCCGATTTCTTCACTTTTATACCAACCAAGTCTTGTTCCTTTTTAAAAGGAAACTTGTTTAAAATATTTTAATTTCTTTATATGAAACTCCTTGTTGTATTTGTGTCATTTTGCCCAGAACCACTTCCTAGTAGTCATTACCCTATTTCGCAGTCCGAACTCTTTACTCGCCATAAGCTAACCTGTCCCTGTCTAACCTATATACATATAAAATTACTATTGTCCATATTGCACATGTTCCTCTGTCAAATTTTGACTTAGGCTGTATCGGTCAAAATAAATTAAAGGGTCTTCAGCGGGTAACTACTTAACATCTTTCGGAACCTATTACCCGTATGTCCGTAATATTCCACTTTTTAAAAATGTTGTAGTTGTCTGCAGTTGCCCTCTGACGCACAATATCTCATCCACACCCACCCTCATCCCCTCCATCAGATTGAATTGGTCACGTCATTTAAAATACCGCAAGGTTAATTGCAGTTTATTTATAAACAGTAGCACATATACAATGAAGCTCACAACCAAATATGAGAAATGCCAACATAAACTAAACCACATGTAAAGATTGTGGACTCTCACATTTGCAGATCAAAATAAGGAAACAAAGTATGACACAGAAAGAAAATGTTTTAGATGGCATATATTTGCAAGAACTGCAACAGAAGTACATAAGATTCATGTATTTGAGTGTCAGAAGCAACCAATAGACATTGTGGGCCTCATTGTAAAATTATCTAAAGCATCAACCAGGGGGCCACGCCCTATCCCATCCTACTTCGCTGCCACCCTGTCCCAACCCTCCGTCTTGCTGGCTCCCCTTCGACATCTCGGGTGCTACAGCAAGAATATATGGTGCTACACGATTTCGGGTGTGCCGATCACTGCGAAAGTACCTCCTTGTTGTTTCCTCTCTTCGCGATCAGCTAGATAGCTGCCTAAAATTTACATGCAGTACTCGGAAACCCAAACTACTTCAGTTTGCGTAGTAAAATACCATAAGACAGACAATCAAAAGCTCAGGATAAATCCATCAGAGTTACCCCTGCATGCTCTGGTTAATCTAGAGCAAGTGCCTAGTCTTCAATAATTTTGATGACTGGGCTTTAATAACTGTAGTGCATCCTAAAAACACAAGAAAAGGAATTCTGAATATCTTTAAGGCAATCCGTCATTTGTTCATTTGGCACATTTTCAAATATTTTTGAGACATTAAATAGAATACCTACTGGGCGGTTGATAGACTTGCTGAGGGAATTGCTCTTCTTATATACTGGGAGGACATTTCCTTTTTTTTGAGATCAGATGTAAATTTGCTAGAATTTATTAGCATGCCTATCATTTCGTTAAGAGATGCACAGATCGCCTCAGCGCCAATCTTTAAAAACTTCGCGGGAATGTTGTCTGGTCCATTGGGCTTTTTACCACTTTATCTTCAAAAGAATTTTGCGTATCTGTTCCTTGTTTACTGGATGAAATCCAAACACAGTGTTTCGTTCAAACACACTAGGCCTATTTTGTTCAATCATTTCATCTTCTATTTTGCTTGGGCTTTCATGCTCACAATCAGATGGAGTAATTTGACAGGAAGGACAGAGCTCTGGTTCGGTAATATCTCTCCAATAGACTTGAAGAAGCTGTTGAGAGTACCACAAACATCTTTCGCATTATGAATCAAGTTTGCATCTTCCATTAGAATAATAAAGTTATTATCGCTATATTTTCCCGTTCGAAAAGGCCTGATAGTTTTCCAGAGGAATGCTGTCTTAGGATGGTCGCATCGATTGCAAGCGATTGCAAGTGAGAGAAGACTGGCAACTCACCCTTTAGCCATGTAAAGTCTTAAGTATTTTATGTTTAATTGGGTATGCATCGCAAAAAATATGTCCTATGTCTACTTTTTATTGCCGGCCTGGTGTGCCGTGTTCGTGGTAGTTCCACGTCACGCGTGACATATAATCACATCCCTCCCGCACATTGTATTCTGTCTTTTATGTTAATGCACTGCGTCACTTATGCAGGCGCAGGACAATTAATTGTAACAATGTTTTGGTCATGTGACCTACAAGGGGTTTCCACCTTTTAAATACCACTCTAGAGCCATTTTTAAGAGCTCAGTCACTTCAACATGCCTATGGTAATATAAATACTGCTCCTACTGCTGCTACTATTATTACTACTACTACTGCTAATAATAATAATAATAATAATAATAATAATAATAATAATAATAATAGTAATAATAATAATAATAATAATAATAATAATAATAATAATAATAATAATAATAATAATAATAATTTTATTTACCTACGAAAACGGACAAATCACATATTCATACATCAAGATACGACATTACAGTATTATCGAAAATACGGAAATAATATAACGCGCACATTAAAATACACTGATACACAGTCCAATGGTTCAACTGAAAAACACATACTCTGAGTTTAAACGTTAAGACCAGCTTATATTCGAATGTCAAATGATGACAATGTAACAGTAAAATTCAGTATGCTCTGGCAAAGAGCTGCACCAGTCGGAGCTCTATGCCAGACACATTCAGTCGAAATGCTGAGACATGAAGGAGATTGGTTGGCTTCCAGCAAGCCTCGGTTCCAAGCTAAACCTTATGTTGTGACGTCATCAAGATAGACAAAATTCAAGATGGCGACCATGTTGTTAACTGGTATCACATACAAATGAGAAATTTTTAAACATGGTACAAAAGATGTGATGTGTTCTCTGACCTTTATATATCCTCTTTCCACGGACATAAATCCACTTTACGGTATTTTTTCGGTCTAATGATAGGGCCATGTTAATCCAATATGTTCATTTCATTTCTGACTTGTCAGCCACTGCTGACCCAAATATCCAGAAGTCATGTCCATATATTTTTATTTAATTTTTTACAAATAATGTGGTGAAAAAATATTTTACCATCTACTGCAAAAATACTTTATTGATGCAAGCAGGAAGATGTAGGTTTAAATTAGAATGGAATAATCCTGGGACCCGATTTTGAATTTCAACCTCTAAAAAAATCCGCCATGTTGCAAACCTCCCCCCCCCCCCCCCAAAAAAAAAATTTCTACAAAACTCCACTTTTGTAATATGGGGTCTATTCCTAGCAATTTGCACCTAGAATCCACCTTCCAGCCAAAAAGGAAGAACCTCAAAATTCCATGCCTAAGGGGTAGGGCCTTTTAATTTTGATCAAAACTGTACTATTTGCCCTAGAATACAACAAAAATGTTTTTTTTTCACAACTTAAACAATAAGTATGAAATTTGGCATGATCTATGTTATTACAGAAAATATTTTATACTGTCAGTTGTCCTAACCCCCCTCCCCCCCGTGCCATTACTTCTGATAAAATGGACTGTTCCGTTATTCAAATTGGACCACTTGTATCTTAAAATTTTACCCAAGCCAGTCCATATCCTCTTGAAAGCATGAAAACTTATTGTTCAAGTTACAGCGCGAATAGGTCATGGGTCTGTTTTAAATTAAAATGCCAGAGCAGCATCAGGTCGGTAGGTAACCTCTACTATCCAATCTTTATTACATGAAAACCGTCATTTGACTGAGAGTCTATCCAAAGCGGAAATTTTCAATTTATTTTTTTCGAGTCAAAGGAATCTTGACACATCGATGGCGCCTGCACCCCCCCCCCCCCCCGCCCGTTGATCGCCAACAGCGTGTTGTATTATATGGACAGGCATTTCAGTGGAGAACAATAAATGCTGTGTCCCCATGGTTGCGTTGTCTGGGATGGCTGCACCCAGGCAGATGCATTGAGGCTTGAAAGCATTCAGCTGGCTGCTGCCCGTGTCATATCTGGTGCCATGAGGACTACACCAAATGTTAAGTTATGTGAAGAAACTGGTTTTACATCATTGGCAAAACGCAGAGAAAGGATTAAATTAATAAATATGTACAAAATAAAAATTAAATTTGTCCCAGAATACCTCACTAATATTATTCCCAACGATCCAAATCACAACAGAAGATACAATACCAAACAGATGTTAGATATACCACCTTTTAGAACTAGAACTGAACTCTTTGACACATCTTTTTTCCCAGACCAAACCACACTTTGGAACCAACTTCCTTCTGAATGTATCAAGATCAGTAAAGCAAACTCAACTTTATTATGTTGGTAAACGATTCCCGAGAGTCATTCACGCTAGACTGCGCATGGGCCGCAGTCAGCTGAATGCTCAACTGTTTGATATTGGTTTTATTGATTCTCCAGAGTGTAGATGCGGGCAAGACATTGAAGATGTA
This sequence comes from Hermodice carunculata, assembly GCA_964020975.1. Classification (NCBI taxonomy): domain Eukaryota; kingdom Metazoa; phylum Annelida; class Polychaeta; order Eunicida; family Amphinomidae; genus Hermodice; species Hermodice carunculata. The sequence continues at coordinate 62,762,540 of OZ026625.1, forward strand.
TGGCATTATTTTTTTGTCTCTCCCTATCATATTCTCCGAAGGAATGATCTCCACAGTGCTGTAATAAATTATGCTCCTTTTAGTCTGGAAACAATAGTGTATGGTGCTTCAGGCTGCAGTTTCCAAAAATTCCATTCGTCTGTCTTCCACAAGAGGAGTTAATATAAGGCTTTGCCCTTCTCCCCAATTGTATTCGGTCGAATAAAATATGTTTAAATCAACCTCGACTACAAAAGCTCCACAATGGGGATAGCCACCTGATGTCAAATCTCCATATTTGTCTGATCAACTCATTGGTGCTGTTGGAGAAAACTGTGAATGACATTCTGCGTAGTTTACCAAATGAACCAGTGCGATTAGACATGAACATCCCACTAGCACTGCATGCTCTTGGATAACCAGGTACACGTCTAAAGGCATAATTGAAACACGCTGTGAATTTACTCCGAGTACTATCAGACTATTTTGCCCACACATGTGATGTATGGATGATATACAATAAACTTGAAAAAGACGGATTTTTACTTCCTGTGAGCAGGCATAAAACTGTCGTTTAAACATATTTGCTCTAGCATACAAACTTCTTGTTGACGGGATATATCCAAGTCATCTAATACATTTTGGCACGATTAATCGTCCTAAATATGAAATTGCTGTGCAAATTTCAGGGTTTTTTTCTTGTTTTTTTTTTCAAAAACATTTCCAAAACTGGATCAATATCAAAATTTTATGTAAGGACATATTGGTGACCCCTATGCTCACTTTGTCCAGGGCCATAGTGGTGATCCCCATGGGAAATTGATTTTATGACGGGGACATCAAGAAATGAAACACGACCTATTAACGTATGACCATTGGTTCTAGTCCCGCACATAATTATGTAAGCGGAGCGTAAATGTGCACATAACGATTTATACGGGGACTCGTTTGTAAATTGTTTGCAATCAAGACACGTTGTCCCGTTTTACAACGCAAGGGACAATAGGTTTGTCTAACGCATTTAACAAACAACTTTGGCGGGACCCCAGTACAACCTTCATGGAACACCTCTGGACAGATTCAAGACGAGAGAGCAGTGTGGCTGTAAGATCAATACACTCCACACCACAAGAGAGACCTTTAAACCTACAGTGTTCCATAAATGAACTTTCGCGGCGGTGTCAAGCCCTGGGTATGTGAACTTCCTTTAAAGTAGACATGCCAAACATAGCGCACCGAGCCGAACACACACACACACACACACACACATATATATATATATATATATATATATATATATATATATATATATATGTGTGTGTGTGTGTGTGTGTGTGTGTGTGGGTGTATGTATTTCATACTCGAAGTACACAGTTTATAAAGTATGATTAAGCATTAAAAAAAGAAAAGAAAGTCAATAAATACACAAATATTCAAACATTTCCGGAATTTCGGCACGAGACAAGATCGAGTTGAATTGAAACTCGGCATCACGAGTGGCAGGTGGCAAGTCGTTCCATAGACTAGCAGGTGAAGGAAGAAAGGATGCATTGAATAAATTAGTTCTTCCTGAATTATAGACAGATTGTATGCAAATCTCACATTATACCTGTTTCGTTGCCTGACGGAAGAAGAAAATTACGTAATAAATTTATCTCACAAAAAGCTCATATCGTGTGCACTGTTTCTGTCCGCTCACGATCGCTAATGCTTAAACCAGATGGGCGCTCAAAGTCCTAACTTTCCCGTGTTGATCAAAATTTTCTGCTCAACACTGTTGTTTTCAAATATAAAGTATTATTTTATTTAGATCATGTACAATCACTTAATGTGTTGGGAGCATTGCACACCTTTCAGATAATGTTTCAAAGCAACTGCTGTCATGGTTGCAAAATATTTCAAGTTTTCCTCTCGCAGTGGCCTGCCAGTGCCACTTGCTGGCTTCATCCGGTTAGCTTGACCAGGGACATGTTACAGCAATTCCCTGGCGTGACCTACCTGGGCAATAAGAGCGTAACCAGGTAATCAGTCGTGCGTGCGATCGTCACGCCTCGCCCTTGGAAAGTTTGCTGTACATTCCGTAAGATCGGCATCCCTTGCTAGCTGATACTTCGCTATCAATTTCGCTTGCCAGTGGCCCAGTACGGTTTGAAACGTTTTCTCATATGAATCGGTGCAGGTGATGCCGACCTAAGTTAAAGCTCCGTCCCTTGGCAAAGTTCTGACATATATGAATCAAAGTGTGTGTGTCAACACACACTTTTCTGTTTTTCCTCGAGTTCTTTCTTTCTTTCTTTCTTTCTTTCTTTCTTTCTTTCTTTCTTTCTTTCTTTCTTTCTTCTTTCTTCTTTACCAGCAAACTTGTCCGACACTTTCCTGGGACACTTTTATACATAGAAACTCCAAACTTGGTATGATTGTGCCTCCATACAAGAAGTTTGACCGTTTTATACAGAGGAATTAAGATGTTCAAAATTATGCAAATTAGTGGCAGTTAAAATTTTAAATCTTGAATATCTTCAAAAGTATAACAGATAGAGATGCCATTTCACATTACGAAGGGGTTAATGACCATTGCACATCTAATGAATTTAAAACAAAAGTTGTAGCAATTTAAATTATGCTAATAAGCAGCATTTCAAATTTTAAAACTTTAATATCTTCAAAACTATTATAGATAGATATGTCATTTTAACTTCTATTAGGGGGTTATTGATCATTGCGCATGTAATGAATCTAAAGCTAAAGTTGCAGTCATTTAAATTTTGCCAATTAGCGATATTTGAAATTTTGCCAATTAGCAACATTTGAAATTTTAAAACTTGAATATCTTCAAAAGTATTATAAACAGAGATGTCATTTCAATTTCTGCTAGGGGGTTGTTGACCATTGCGCATGTAATGAATTTAAAACAAAAGTTATACTCATCTAAATTATGCTAATTAGCAGTATTCGAAATTTTCAATCTTGAATATCTTTTAAACTATAATAGAGATGTTATTCCAACTTCTAGTACAAGGTTGTTGACCACTGCGCACATAATGAATTAAAAATAAAAGTTGTAGCAATTTAAATAATGCTTAATAGTACCATTAGAAATTTCAAATCTTGAATAGTTTCAAAGTTATAATAGATAGAGATGCCATTCCAACTTCTACTCCTGTGTTATGGAATAGTTGTACATTGCCACACCAATATGCTATAAAGACACACACACTGATTTGCCATGCAGCAAATCATCTTTCCTAGTTTACCCTTGTAATCCAGTTACGTTTGCTGCAAAGTAAAATCATTTGCACATGCACACGAATAATGTTATCGCTACCTATCTTTACCTCATGTTCTGTAGCTTGTAACTAAAAAAGCAGATCATTAATAAATATATTCAACCACTTCGGAGACAATATATTACCTTGCCTGGTACCCTTTGTGACCTGAACAAACATCACTATATCGACTTTGAAACTTTATAGTAGCTTGTAGATTTGAGTACCATCTGAACAAAAACATTCAATGGGGGGGGGGGATGTGAAGAGCATTTAAAAGGTTATAAAACAGGCCAGGGTACCATGTAGTATCAATTAAAGCACTTCCCAGCTTCTTATGAGCAAATGTACATAGGTGACTTATCTTAAGGAAAATATGCCTCAAGCTGCTTACTTTTAAGTATTTTCTTCAATTAAAATATATTTATTTCAACTGGATGGCCCTATAGTACATCGAGATATCACTAATCGAGGGGCTCTCCAGTGCGTAGAGTGACACACAAAATGTATATTACAAAACACACAGGACAAAACAAGAACAAAGTTACCAAAATACCAGTGAAACTGCACACATGTTTCAGATATGTACCCCATACACAAAAATCAAAATAATTAAACTCATCAAAATGCAAAACAAATCAAAATAGCTCATTGTAGGTGGAATGTGTACATATACGTCCCTGTTACAATAACATGCACCATCGGGAGCAAAACTCGTATTGGGCCAACCAGAAATAAGTTTATGTAAATTAGAGACTAACTCCATTAAAATGACTGCTTATACATGGCAGAATTAAAATATGAAGCGTCTTATGTCTACGATGTATCTGTGGAAAGCATCACAAATTTGTATGTTGAAGGAAATGGACAACTCGCCGCTACCAAAGAGAAGAGTATGAGTTAGTCTGTTACTCGCAATGTGTATAATCAGATTCGGGTGGACGCCGGGAGCAATAATAGGGATGATGGAGTTGAGGAGTTTAATTCTGTGAGTTGAATACTTTGGACCAAAGAACAAAAATGTTGCAGATCATCAGTGCAGTAAGAACAACATGTAAGTTGTGGGATGATGTTGACTTTCAAGAGATCAAAGTTAAGTCTCGAGAATCCTAGACAAAGCTGGGTATGACAAATGTTAGCAAATCTGTGTCCATGGGTATAGTAAACAGAAACATGATCCACTGCTAGTAGAGTTGCTTTCAGTTTTGATTTGAATATTTGGAGGGAAATTGAGTCTCTTGTATCGGAAGGAAGATTGTTCCACAGCTTAATAGTGTAAGGAAGGAAGGATTTGTCTAAGCAATTAGTTTTGTAATTATGGGACGTGTGGAGGTAGTGTGGTGGCGGTTTCGAGCATTAATAGTTGGAGGAATTAGTTGAGAGAGATAGGAAGGTGTTAAGTTGTGGTACATTTTGTAAAGAAGAAATAACTTAAAGTAACTTTAAACAGAATAAAAATATCAGATTTTTTGTATGCTTTGCATCAAAAGATCTACAAACATTAAAGAAGCCCTGCGTGTCTCATTTATCGTCTATATCACTGCCAAATGAATTTGTAAATGTCTTGGCAAGGTCATCACACCTTCCATGTAGATTGTCATTTGCCTTGATAACTGGCACTGACGTTCAGAACACAGTATTTTAGAAATGGATTTTGTAGAGTCACGGTGGGGTCTACTTACATTGTCCATAACTGGCAATGACTCGGCCCTACATTCGTTGCCAGAGCATCAGGCCACATAATCTTTATGTCCCGGTTGATTGTATGATCTACAGCGCAGTCTCTGTCCATCCCTACAGGTAGCAGGCCATTTTGCCGCATTTCCAGCATTCAGGCTAGTTATATCTGTTTGCCTTGGAAAGAGTATGCGTGGCATTATGTTCGAGATGTCTCGTATGCTCAGAGGGTTACATGTGTCATTCTTGGTTTGTTCCTCCGTGGTTTGTTATAGCTACAAACTGTCAAGAGGTGAAAGTGACCTTGCCCACGTCAGGTGAAGATCATCAGCATGGCATTGCTGATTGTACTGTCCAAACACTTGAATTGGGGGGGGGGGGGGAGGGGGGTGGTCAGGTCAGAGAATGTGCATGAGGTCACCACATGGACTCTTTAGGTGAATATTAACTACAGTAAAACCTCCCTATACCGAACGCCCTTGGAACCAAGCGAAAGTGTTGAGTGTGGGGAGCTGTTCAGTTTATGAGGGTCCCACATTATGGCCTCTTGTTTGACCAACTATACCTTACATGCAGACACCAGCTGAGGTAATTATGTTGGGAGATACTCAAGCTAACTGCATGTGCATCATTAAACAACTGAACAACAAACAAAAACACCAATGAACTGAATGGCTGATACATAATTATAAAATATATCACAATGGCGATGTTCACAAAGTTTAATGTGTTAAAAGAGTAAGTACACTGCTAAAATAACATGCATATGAGCTTCCACCTTATTTTAGCAGTGCACTTGTTCAGTTCAGTCTACTGGTATTCCTTGAAATTAAATTCCCTGGCTTTAGTGAGACAAATATAATGATTTAATTTGCAAGTTATTATTTTTTTTTCAGAATGGTTAAAGAAAACACCGAAAACTAGTCCTATTATCCAAGAGAGGATAGGAGCAAAGTGTTAAGTGACATTGACACTTTCATTCACCCTGTGGCAACACCTGGTCAAGAACTTGCCTGTGGGTGGTTTTTGATGCTGCGAGTATACGCAATTAAGATTGTCTTTGAAATCGTAGCCTCCTTGGTTTCAGCCTTATCAGTAATTACTCATTGTAAATACACAAAAATATGCTGAATTTGTGTTCAGTATAGGAATGTTTTGGAAAAGTGGTGTTTATTTGGGGAGTTCGTGTTTTGTTTAAATCTTCCTGTTTAGTATAGGATGGTTCGCGTATAATGGAAGAATATGGGAAAATTTGGACCAAAAAAAAGTGTTCAATATTAATTTAGTCTAAACATATTTATTTAGGTTGGATTACCCTATTGTACATGGGATGACTAATATAATGGGTTTTGCAGACATGGAGAAAACTCACAATGTATACACAATACATACAGGACATTAGAAATTATGTTACCAGATCTTTTGTATACATGTAAAATATAAATGTCGTCACATACTAGTGAATCTGAAAAGTATTTTAAACCCCTGTTACAGAATATATGGTAGGAGTTGTGACACTAGACATATGATATTCACTGTTTAGAGGGGAAATAGAAAAACAAAAACAGTGATTGAAGCAGATAAATAAATAGATAAGTACACCCAAAATTTCGTCAACAAGAGGCTATACATTATAATATTGACAAGAAAGAACAAACACGCTTTTCCTATTTAACCTGTAGGTCATATTAAAGTTAAAAAACGAAACGTCTACTTTTTGCAACATAATTTTGTACTGCATCAAGTATTTGTATGTTCAGGATATCTCGTAATTCTTTGCTGCCAAAGGAAAATACGAAGTAGTCTTTCATTAGCGATATGGATTATGAAGTTAGGATGAACAACCGGAGCTATGAGCGGTATAGTAGTATTAAATATATATATATATATATATATATATATATATATATATATATATATATATATATATATATATATATATATATATATATATATATATATATATATATATATATATATATATATGTATATATATATATATAAACGGTAATGTGTGTGTATGTGTATGTGAAACCTTCCCAAATCAGTCGTCTCACGTTTCTTCTACGCCCCCGAAAATGAAAATGAGATGGAAACTATGTTCTTTTGTGTGTCAGACTATACGCCCGTGATGTGGGTGTGAGTGCGTACATACTTGTGTATGTGTCTGTGTTTGTGTGTATATGTGTGTGTGTCTATGTGCGTGTGTCTAAAACGAAGTTCCACAATCGCATGCCCAATATGTTTTAATTTAAAGTTCACTTATATAGATACCTAAAGTTTATTCAGCAATAAAGCAAACCTCTTCATCAGTTCACTGTAGGTCTACAGGACCACCCGAAAGTTTTAGTTCCCACTATCCTGTCTAATGTTACATACATTCATTCTTTCTCTCTTTCCCACATCTCTCTCTCTCCCACATCTCTCTCTCTCTCTCTCTCTCTCTCTCTCTCTCTCTCTCTCTCTCTCTCTCTCTATTATATGACTCTTTCTGCATTTTAAGCCCTAAAAAAACCGCTTGGCTAACACTTAAAAGCAAAATTAGCCTTTCAAACTAAGCTACAGATGGGGTAAAAACACAAAATTACGGGCACTTTATGCCTACCAACATATGTATGCATATTTGCAATCCGACAAATTCTGCATTTGGTTCAAACATATTTTGTTTCAAAAAATACAATTGGGAAAAAGGCAATGCCTACATGAATCCCTCTCGTGTTACAATAATAAAAAATATGTAAACAAGTACGAATAGTTGAATTAAGTGCAACTACGCTAGACATGTAGATAAGTAAAACTATATAAAAAAGAAGGGAAAAAAAGGGAAAAAAAGACTACGAGACACAGGACGGACAATGACGCAGACACAACACTTAAAAGGTACACAACCACGATATTTACGGTACAGATAGGGGAAATCCATCTGATCTTAGGTGAAAAAAAGTATATATACGTGTACAGGTTCACGCACATATACCCTAATACAGATACATGTACATCTGTATGTATGTATATAGATATACATGTGCATATGTACACAGATACACATGCAAACAAAGATAATGATAACGTCTTTTATGAATTTAATGTAATTTAATTTACGGAGGTTTAAATCTGCGTAACAAAAGGATAACATTTTTTACCGATTCAAAAATACTTTTGTCGTTTGCTTTTGAACAACTTTTGCTTCAATATAGTAAGGTATTTAAAAGTGAAAGGAGCCAGGGGTATCACAAGTGACTGTAGAGAATTCCTAGGCACGGTGATATTCGGACATTCAAAGAAAAAGTGGAAAGAAGTTTCGGAAGGAGCACCACATGTACATGCAGGGGAACTAATTAAATTTTGTGCATGTCGTGGTTCAACTGGCTGCAACCCACCCTGATTCGAGCATGTAAAAATGTTTAATCTCCTCTTTCCTATGTAAAATAATTCGTTGGGGTTTTTTTGCATGTCACTGTCAAGTTTACGTTGAAATAATTCTACGTCTTCTGAATTGCGAACAGCACGTGGAAGCATGTTCCATTGTTGAATAGTGGAGGGTATAAAGGAATTTTTAAACAGATTGAGTCTGCATTTCGGTTCAGTTAAGTTATTTTTGGATCTAATGTTGTAATGATTCCTGGATGATACATTTGCAGGAATTAAATTACACATGTATGAAGATGCCTGGCCATGGATCATTTTGTAGAATAATTTTAATCTGTGTTTTTCACTGCGCTTCGAAATGGTTTCCCATCCAGTTTCACTGTAAATTTTGGAGTGGCCAGTGCATTTGAGATAATGCAGCCTTGTTACCTCTACATGTGCGGATTGAAGTGTTCCGGTAACTTTTAGTTTTACATTTTTTTTTTATGAATGCAAGCGTTTTAATTTGTAAAAAATTATGTGACCACTAGTTACATTTTGATCGGCGTTACCGTTTAATACAAACATGAACATGCTGTGTTATTTACATTACATGTTAACTTTTAATATAAATGTGAACATGCTGTCTTATTTACATTTTACGTTACCGTTTAATATAAATGTGTACATGCTATGTTATTTACATTTTACTTAATCATTTTAATACAAATGTGAACATGCTGTGTTATTTCCATTTTACGTTACCGTTTAATATAAATGCGAACATGCTGTGTGTTTACATTTGCGCTCCACAACATTTTAGAAAGGGCATGGTGTGTATTCGTGATTGTCGACGTGCGAGCTACTAGTAAACACACATTACCAGTCGATGTAACGGCTTTTAAGTTTTACAGTTTAGCTCAAGGCAAGCAACGGTACAGTCAAGACTTAGAAAGTTGTAGGATTTGTGACGGCTAGATTATCTTGTTCAAGTGTGAATTTATAATTGTGACAGTTTATTTGTATGACGTATAGCCTGGCAACAGAAAGGGCGAAGAGCTGGACAAGTGCCTGTCACTTTCTACAAATTCACTTTCTACGATTGTATGTCTCTGGAGGTTATCGCAGATGTCAAAATCAGGACATTCTGTGACGATATGTCAGAACATTGACATAAAATGTTTTCTCCGACTAGCGCACGAATGGAATCTGAGAACGGTGACATCATACCACTTGTGTGATGGGCTGAGCATACACGTGCAGTGTTAATCAATATAATTTGTACATTTTGTCAGTATATAAATGCTGGATCTACTGGATTTTGCCATATTTGGAAGTGGGCTGACCAGGATCAGGGAAGCAGAAGAACCATACGCCTATAGTATACAAACCACCTGACGTTTACAGGTAAATATATTATCACTTAACTTGAATAAGTCGAGATAGATATGGAAGTAGCATGAACTTTCTGACCAAGGCGTGTTGTTAAAAAACAACTTCCATCACGTGTGCACAAATAGCTGACTTCAATAACTTCTATTGTCCGTTGTTTTTTTAAGGATATACATATTAATTCCAGAAAATCAAACAAAACCGATGAATGCTATTTATTATATCCATAGGAAATCGCCGTTAAAAGCAGTGAATCAATTTCTCTTGGGTTATTAATTAAATATATAAAAATGCTAGGGAGATCGCCATGAATCACCGAGGTAAAGCTTTGTAGGTACTTTTATTTCGCCGTTATCGGGAGCTCAATAAAATATAATATCATGTTTTATCATAGACTTTGATAGGAGTAACTCATGAAAACTATATTAAACCTTTGTCTGCCAAGTACATCGTGTCAAAGCTTCTTACTCGGCCCTTTCAGTTTCTTTTAACCCAAGTACTTACTTTTGGGTTAAAGTCTTTTTACGTACAATTATCGGCAATTATTTTATTCTAGTTCTGACTGGATGTATTTCTAAGCTTTGGGTCTCTCTCTCTCATTAGGTGGGAGGGGGGCGACTCGAGAGCTCATGTTTCCGAGCTCTCGTGTTGATCTAGCCCGCCAGGGGAGAGGGGCGGCTGCGTTGGGGGTGGCTGATGCACTCGGGTCGCTCAATCTCGAGTATGCTTGTAGGGGCTCATTTTTGTCTGAGCGCATTTCTTTGTGTACCTATCGTTTTTATTGGCTATGTGCTGATCCGTGTCTATGTTTCAACATATCTGTGTGTCTCTGTTCCCGATATTGGAAGATTTTGGTGAATATAAAAAGTGTAGACACATCTGTTTTACATGAATTGTGAAAGAAGTCAAGTATTGACTTATCGAGTCACTCTCCATGGCACAGATTGGCGTATACTTCCTACCGTTGACTAGTGGAGGAAACGGAAGAACTCGGAGAAAACCACCGTGCACGGTTAAAGTGGTAGGAACTTTTTCCACATGCTGCCCAGGACGAGAGTCGAACCCGGGTCGCAGAGGTGAAAGGCGAGCGTCCTACCGCTCAACCAACCGTGCACCCTGAATATAACTATCAGTAGTATTATCACATTGTATATACCTGTCAAATATTAACTTTGTATGTGGGCACATGAAATATGGTGTCCCATATATATCTGAGTATGTTGTGTTTGATTTCTTTCCTCGCTCACGGGGTCCAATGAAATATTATTATTATCATCATCGTCGTCATCATCATCATTATTATGTTGTACAATGGCAGGATGGAAGGTTTATCTGAATGGTATCCCATTAACAAAGCCACCTATGTTTATGTAACTTCTTGCATACTTGCGGAGAAAGTCACATGCAAATCATCAAAACTGTCAAGTAAGCAAAAAAAAAAAAAAAAAAAAGGAAAAAAAAAAAAACACATTCAGACTGATATGAAAGTATGTGGGGGATAATAATGAGTTCTGTATCAAAAACATTGCTAGAGTCCAAAGCTTTAAGTTGAAGCTTGTCTTTTTCCTTTTTTTTTTTCATTACAATTTTGATAATGTGTGTATTTTATGAAAATGCATCATGGAGATAAGCGAGCTCCCAACTGTTCCACTCTGGTGAGGTTTTCTCTGCGGACTAATCCAGTGCACGTGTTAGCAAACAAGTTTTAACGTTTGGCATTGTTTGCAGGGTACAGTCGGTTGACCTGATCGCCACAGCACAGGAGACGGCACCGAGATGGGCACAGCAGTAAAACAATCAAGTACGTATGTTAAAAGAGGGTGGGTGAGGGGTTTCCCGTACTGGCGAACTGGGGCTTTTTATTTACCGTACTGGCGTACTGGAAGCCCTCTTATTTTACGTACTCCGTACTATCCAAAATTTTGATAGATTTCTATTTTCCGTACTGCGTACTCTAGAAAATTGATTACCTGTACCAGCGTACTGAAACCCCCCTTACCCTCCTTCTTAAAAGTTAGCACAAAGTAATCGTGATTGCAGAGCTTAGTTTCTATACACGGGTATATCTTTTCATCTTGCTTCATTGTGTATCGTTACATCCACCCATTGTGATTTTTAACGGATTGAGGCATCCAGTCATTTTTACTTTGCCATTTCACAGTTCTATGATTACGGTTGTATTGCTTGCTTTTCGTATTTCATCATTTAAAATCTCCCTGAAATAATGGTTTTACAATATCACATAGCATTTTATGTACCGAATTTCGAAGAGAATGATATACTGGTATGATTATGGATATACAACTTGCATAATTTACAGACATTCATATTTAAGTATATCAATGTAATAACATGCTGCGTTAAATATATTTGCAGCGGCATGATCAGTTTAGCATGAGTTCTGGAGACAACAAATATCAAACTATTTTAAAATGTAGTTTATTGCAAAGAAACCTTCCAGATAATACGAAAAACGATAAATCATTTTGATATGTAGATAGCTATTTTTTGCGGTAACTCACACTGGAATACGATTCAAATTTAAAAGTGGACAGGAAGTGTTCATCGTCATACAGGATATGAGTGTATGTAGGGAACTTGATCATTTTTTAACAAAACTGTAATTGATTTACAGGACAACTGTTGTCTCTTGCTAAGAGCATCGTCGCTTGCCAGAACAGGCGGCAAAGTTCGCAGGCCATGGAAAGGCTTTTGGACGACACAGAGAAATTTACCAACAAGTTAAAATCAGCTGGTATCTGGCGGCCCGAATTCTGCATCACAGGGCATCATGGCATTGCACTAAAACACAACGACGGAAAACATTTGGTCAACTTCAGAAATAATGATTATCTCAATCTTGATGTGAGTATAGATATGTCTGCTCCAACATTTCGTTCAAATACTCTTGCAGCAAGGGTACCCACTTGTAACAAAGGTACTAGTGGCTGGTGCTTTATGGTACATGTTAACCATTTCAATTATACTCACAACAGTTGTGTTCGCCTGAAACTATTCAAGTGATCTCAGATTCAAAATCAAAGTCCTCGTGGAAGAGCCTTTTTAAAGTACCAGCATCCGTGTAATTGAAAAAAGTAGTCCGGTCATCAGCTCTCACCACCGCGCTTTTAGCGGAGCAAGCTCTTGACTGAGTGTCTAACCGTATTACTCCAAGGTTTATAGGCACCGTTATCATGTGATCAGCCATGTATACATTTGTTAACTGAAGCATTTTAGGCACGGTCTTTTGTGGAGCACATCGTGTAAACAAGTGCGTCTGATTATTAGGTCTAGGTATTTAAACAGCTGTCAGAGAAGTTCAGAAGAGTGTCAAAGATATGCAAATGATTGTGATAACGAAGTACGTTATTTGCTTACTGATAGTAACTATTTTCTATGAAAATTTGACTGCATGAAGGAAGTACAAGTGTCAAAGGACACAATGTCTAGGAATAGCGCAACAAAATCGTCCACCATTCACACATAGATAAGACGTAATCTCTCGGTCTCTCCTCGCAGTCAAACATAAAATACGGTCAACAAGCCTAGTAATTTTTTATAATCGCTATCGGTGACAAGTGCATGTCATTCTTTAAGCCTTGGATCATGAGTAGGAGCATTTATTCGAAATTGGTGTTAAAGATTCGTCAGCTTGCTTTTGCGGAGCCGTTACTGAAAGTGTTTAGCATTACGTTTTAACCTTTCCTCGATACACTCCTCCTCGAGACATGCTTCACACCACTATCAACTGTGTGGCACTCTTTCGTTTGAGTACTATTTTATATGGTAGCAGCGATTGTCATCTTGATAACAATATTATCATTTCTTAAGCAGCACAGGAATACATGGAAAGAACCAAACGATTTCACATTAATACGCCAACTTAATTTTTGATTACACTGTGCTTTCTTTTATTCATTTTGACCGTCTTTACCCGCCCTTCTGTCTGTGTTGCGTTACTGTGGAGTCAATCTTCTTTTGTTCAGCCTGGGCGGTGGCGCCTCCCGGGTCCACATACTGGTCTCGATAGACGGCCTGTCTTAACTGTTTTGTAACGTCTGTCCTGTGTTTCTGTCTTTTTCCAACAAGAAGGATTAATATAGAGCGAAGCACTTCTTCCTAATTGTTATTCTTTTTGAATAAAATATGTTTAAACCGAGTCACAGATAAGTTATACAATCAGTTTTAGGCATTATGTCCGAAGCAGAAACAAATGATGTTCAAACTCTGATTACGGGGTTTTGTTTTGCAGCACAATCCAGAAATTCTGGGCACTCACATAGCGGCCTTAGAGTCAGGGGGACAGGTGGGCTCCTACAGGCAACTGGCCGGCACATGGGTAAGTCAGCCCAGCCTTCGTGTTCAAACTGCAAGCCATTCATAAACCCACTGCATGTTTTTATCTTGACTGACAGAAATTGAAAGAGTTTTGAAGAAAAACCACTATTAAATTCTAATATTTTATGTTGTGTCCTAAAAAATGTTCAGCGTTTCAGCAAGAGTTTATCAAACCCAGTATTTGCGACGACAGTTGGACACTTTTGAACCGCGAAAGGCCATAGCGCGAGCATCTCACACCCCATACCCCAGGCCATGTTTATAGTTCCCCGTACTCAACGAAGCATGAGCATTCATTTATTTATTATACCCCACGTACACAAATTTGGCATACCATTGTTAAAAAAGGCAGACAAATAAGTGAACACATTGGCACAAAATAATTTCAAGTGATGAGACACAACTATTAGTTCAATTCACATGCAGTAAGTATAGAGATGTATTTAACCATACACTTTCATCCCGTTACAGTATGATACTTGCACATTAGCTATATTTGATAACCTGCAATCTGTCCATTACCTTATACAGGGGACGCTGCTGTTTCCTAAGTATGCTTTAATCTATTAGTTTCGTTTTGTTCTGTAGGAACTACACAAAACACTGGAACGCAGAATAGCAGATTTTCACGGAAGGGAGGACGCTCTGGTGTACCCCAGCTGTGGTGTTGGTAACTGGGGAATATTTCAGGCGCTCTACAAGCAAAATGATGCGATATTTTCCGACGAGCACAATCACGCCACATTGATAGATGGAATTAATTACAGTAAAGCTAAAAATTACATATACGCCCACAGAGACATGAATCGTGAGTACAAAGCTTCGCGTATACCAAACTTTCATTTTTCAATGTTGAACATAAGCTAATTTACTCGAATGGTACATACAAAATAAATTGCTGCCCTAATAAGCACCTAAGTGTTAGCTGTTTAAACTTACCAGAAACCACCTAGAAACATTTCCAGTAAAACGTACTGATGTCAGTCATATTAAAAGGTTTGAGTACCTGTATCGCTCATTTACATAAAGTACAACCAATTTAAAATAACGTGACCACAAACACGGTACAGTGACACTACTACTACTACTACTACTACTACTACTACTACTACTACTACTACTACTACTACTACTACTACTACTACTACTACTACTACTACCAATACCACTATTGCTGCTGTTGCTACTACTGGTGCTATCAATACAGCTACTGCTACAACTGCTAATGATAATAATTTTGATAATAACACAAATAATAATATCGGGCCGAAAGTTCCATTTTTGTAATGCCACAACACGCTTAGTTCAACCCAATGTCCAAAATATGGTATACTCTTATTTGTACATCCATGAGAATATTTTATAAACAGTCTCATAGTAATGGAATATACTTTGTGATAGTCTCCGATTTGATTGATGTATACGCTATCATTTTGTCTTTTTAGAGTTAGAATCACAGTTAAAAAGTTCAAATGCAAGGAACAAACTTATTGTCACCGATGGCGTATTCAGCATGGAGGCAACCCATGCACCTCTCAAGTACGTACTTGTTTTGTCTGCGCCCATTCACTCTTTCCCTCATCAGCTTGATTTTTCTTGAAAAAAGCTGCGTTTTGCCTCTTTTCTGATGTCCGTATATACTCGTTTCAAGGTGCTTTAAGGAAATTTAATGGGAAAGCAAACGGAGCTACCGGCAATTTATTCAAAGGAGAAGACATTTTGTTCGCTGTCCTTGCTCCTTGCAGAGCTCTGCTCAAGCCATGTGTTTGGAGGTGAAAGGCACACAGCAAGGAGAAATTAGCCGTTTCACAACAACGAACCGATATCAAAATAGCCCGTGTACACAAATATAATTTTATCCAGAAAGCTATAAGTACAATGTGTTTATTAACACGTTTAGAACTCGTCCCCTATCAAATATTAGCATTGATATCACTAAGAACATATTCATCACGATCCCCACAGTAAAGAGTATTGGTTCAGTGCAACGGCTCCGTACACTGACCGTCCTGATGCCTTGCTTCTGTGAATTCATACATCTTTCTTTGTGCTACTTGCAGAGATATATTTGATCTGGCCGACATGTACGATGCACTCGTTCTAATTGATGACTGCCATGGTACTGGATTACTTGGCGAAACACTCAGGTAACCATGGCAACACATCCAAATTCCCTCTTCCTCAAGCCAGTCCCGATTGATACTCTCTTGATTGGACCTTTGCATGCTTGACGCCCATGTAATAATAATAATAATAATAATAATAATAATAATAATAATAATAATAATAATAATAATAATAATAATAATAATAATAATAATAATAATAATAATAATAATGATAATAATAATACTTTATCGAACCCCCAGGGATGGAGAAAATTAAAACGGTACATCTAAATAATTGCATGGATACAAGGATCGAAGTATAGTGATGTCATGGTAGCCTTGATAGAAACATGAGCATATACATACATACATAGGTATACGCGCATGTACATACATATACACATATACATATAAATACACACATATACGTATGTATTTAACTTGTGTTCTTTTGAATAATATTTTGATGAAAGGTGCTAGTGAAAAGTATCAACGCCAGCACATTAACTTTCAGCTCAGTCTGTATATTGTAAGCTCCACATAAATTTATAAGGCAGTAAGTTGCACAGTATGCTCTATCATTTATCGGTAGCTTGTAGCAAACCACAGCTTAACATAAAGGCAGACAGAATTGATGTATAATAATTCCTTTGGCGGCAAACTACCACCTTCAAATGAAGGCGTTGAATTAGAAAAATTGAAATAGACACGTAATCATTCTTTTGAAACTTGTAATATTTTTCCCTAAGGAATGACAGGTAAATTTTACCTTTTCGTTTTCAGAAATTGTTTCAATATAGCAATATGCCTGATGATGTTGTAGATTTCTGTCAACAGAATGATCAGTTTTGATATTCCTGCATATTTTTACTATCACACAATCCAGGGGCACAGAAGAATACCTAGGCTGTGAAGGGAAGGCCGCTCTCATTAACTCCACATTTAGCAAAGCCCTTGGGTGTTCTATGGGTAAGTGACGAACACATAGTATGTTAAAATCCCACAAATGCTGAATGATGAAGAAAAAAACACAATATTAAGTGAAAAGACATGATTTTATTGTCCTTTTTCCAAATCAGACGGTGAGCACCAGTGCTCTCCGAATCGTCCATTTTGGTTTTAGAATGTTGTGCATTTCTTCCTCACAAAACCAATAGGCGTCGCTTTATTATTGCATCGAAAACTAAAATTGAAGGAAAATAAGATATTTCGTCCGAGCATTACAAAGTCACGTGAACTTAGCTTGATGTAAATATTTTTATTTACTTATTTTGTCTATAACAGGTGGTTACACAGTTGGGCCATCAACAATCATGGAACTCCTGCGCCAAATTCACAGGCCATACATCTTCACAGTAACATTGGCACCGTCCATTGCTGCATCAGCTCTCAAAGTGCGGATAATTTATTTAGAAATTTACAATACACATCAATAGAAGTTTACAATGCACATCCATAGAAGTAGTATATGTCTTCTGTATATGTACATCATCTAGATTTGTGCCATCTTATTGAACCAGCATTGCCAATAGCTAGACTAAATTTCAAAATCTGAGTGAGTGACCTCACAGTTTGGAAAATATACCATATGAACATGTCATTGACATGCAGTGCATTGTAGATGGCAACCTTTGTTTACTGGCATCAGCTCATCAATCACCATCAAAAATAGCGTTATCAACTTAGGGGTATTATTCCGCTTTTTGTACTTCAAATTTCGCTTTTGTATGACTTATATGTATAAATATATATGTTTATTATATATATTATATATATAATATATATACATATATATATTATATATATAATATATATACATACATATATATATATATATATATATATATATATATATATATATATATATATATATATATATATATATATATATATATATATATATATATATATATATATATATGAGTGTGTGTGTTCCATTTTTATTTTAGTCATTAGAAATGGTCCCCACCTACAAGCCGCTTGCTGAGAGAGCCTTGTACAATGGAAGCAGGGTGAAAGCAAAGATGGAGGAAGCTGGATTTATTTGTACGGTAAGTGTAATGATATAATAAATGGATGCAATGCAGACATTTCTTTGCTGCATGTAGATGTTTGATATAGGTACTGATGATTATATATTGGTTTTCAAAGTAAACGTACGTCCGAAATATTACTTCCTAGAACTGAAAATATATTAATGGTGCTACATAAGCAGTGATTATAGAATGATTACTCTCTTCATACGCATGTACTCATGTTGCATAATGAAAGTTGATGGTGACATTTGACAAGTATTTTATGAGCAGCTTTGCTAATCATGTAAATTATAATGCTGTCATTAGCAAAGAAAAGTTCTTATCGTAATGCGTAAACTTCAATCAAAAATTCTTTTTAATGATACATATACTCTTTAAGACTTTATTCCAGGATTTAAAGTAATTTTTAACGTGATAAAACCGTAACTGTTGGATGTAATCCTGTATATCACTAAGTAAAACAAAAATGTCTGCCATTGTTTCAGGGGGACTATCATTCTGTTTGCCCAGTCATAATCAGCAACATGCGACTTGCACGAGAAATCGAGGCTCGTGCATACCGTAAGTACATTTTCCTACCAACGATTAATTGCAATGTTGAAAGTACACAGAAATTCGATTATTTTAACCATTTCCATTTGTCGCTTTTTTAAAACATTGATGTATGAGGTTAGACTTATCTGTTTTATATTTTATTTTCTACAATTGCAGAATGCGAATTAAATCAGGGCTCGTTATAGAGCCACAAAATGTAAACAACGCAAAATTTGGAAATATATATATATATATATATATATATATATATATATATATATATATATATATATATATATATATATATATATATATATATATATATATATATATATATATATATTATTCGCACACATAATTATAGTAATGGATTAAGTGAGGTTAAAATGTCGATGTGGACTCGTACATAAAACGCATTTCTTCTGCCGAGAATCTAGAAATATCATATATACACTCTTGGGCAGCCCTGAATTCTTTTAAAACATTTACAGTTGCCGCACACTTTTCTGTAGTGACTATATGTAAAATATGGCTTGGTGCGTCGTTATGGAACAACCTTATGAGGTCTATGCCATGTGTTATAAGGTCAATCGGGTAATATGCAGAAGTGTGCATTATGCGTCATCCAAATGGCAGTCAACCGATTATTGCCAACTCTTTTGTTGCTGTCGGCAATGGCGTTAGTCGTGATCGCTTGTTGGTATCACTCTAAAATAATATCGCCAAAAGCACGCAGGAAATTTAACTGGGGTAGTTTCAATTCAAAACGTTTTTAACTTCCCCAACGCTGGTCAGGATTGCAAATGGTGACCCACCAGTTTGGCGCTTTTCGAAGTAGTTGTCTTAATGTTGTCAAAATGGACCGATCAAAAAGATAGGTGCAAAACGGACCGGGCTCGTGACTCTTATTTTAGTGGAGATATCTTATTTCAAATTAATGGCATTTTGAACCACAATGAAGTAAGCATAGGTCTGATGTGCAGGTGGATGATAAGAGGTATGGCATGCATTGGTTTGGCAATTAATCTGGCCAAATATGCAGTTTCATATGACTGTTTCAATTTGAAATGGGTACAGTGTAGTCTAACTGCACGTCTTAATGTCACACAGTTCAGGATATTGCCCCTAAAACATGATTGATTACATCAGTCTTAATCTGGTGTCAATTAACGATTTTGGAGCGAATATCCTTTAGTTTAATTGTACTGACGCAAGAAGCAAAGTTTCAATTTTTGCATTAGGTTTATATAATATTGCTGCTAAGTAAATTCTGGGCCACTGTTTACATGTCACTTTAACACATATTCTACGTTTTGTATTGTCTCAATTTTGTTGCTTCTTATCTGGCCTGAAAAGTTTGCAGATTTAAGACCAATATGCATGCAACTTGAATGGCAGATTTTATTTTATACAGAGGAACTCTTAGAACTACTTTATAAAGTCGTTTTTTAATTTTTATTTTCAGAGGAGGGATACTTTCTTGTTGGAGTGGGCCATCCTGCAGTGAAACCAGGTAAACTCATCATTTAAATTTAACATATTTGTTTTTCGAAGTTGAGGGATCGAATAACACCATGAACATATTTTTAATCAATCTCCCGATTGATTCGATATATGCATTTATGGACACGATTCATACATATTTTGTGTCATAAAATGCAGTTGGAGACATACCTTATGATGAAGTAAATGCTCGCACCGTTAATTTGATTGGTCTTTTTTTTCCTATCGAACTAATTAACTCGTGCAGACGGGGATCCATTTCGCGCTATAAGCTGTATGTATTTCCAATACTTGCACCCTAGCTTCCCAAACGTGCGATAACAAATGGATAGGCAAATGCTATATGCTCATAATAGAATTTAACTACAGTCATCATAGATACTTTATATTGAATAAATATTGCATTCGTAGCAAGCTTTACCTCGGCTTATACTTTATTAAAGACTGTTTTCCCATGTATCGTGTAAAGTTACTCAGCAACAAGGAGGAGTCGTGACTAAAAGAAAGGTATTCCTTAATTGCAGGCACGGAGCGCCTACGACTCAGCTGCACGGCTGGTCATACTGACGAACAAATTGACGGCATGACAGATGTTGTTATTCGATCAGCCAGAGAGCTTGGAGTGATTCCTACAATGGACAGAGCAAAATCCCAAAGGGTGTGAAGTCAGAACTACCTGATTGGCTGGGACAATATGTTAAAAGTGTTTTAGGTTAAAAGTTGGAATTGGTGGAGCTTTTGCAATCTAATTACTTGGACCCCAATTGCTCAGGTATTTGCCAGCAAAATTATTACAAAAGAATGGAACATTATTCTGTGTCCGTTTGTCTTGATTGGAGAAGTTTACATTGTTGACTGTATACCAACACAGTCCATCTAACTTTTCCCGCAAAGTAACATTGGCATTTATGTACACGTGTGACAAGTTTTTCTTTTAAAGGGCGGGGAAAGGCAGTAATGATATGTATGTGCTGTAAACGTGCAATAATTACATGCCGAGATGCCCATTTTAGTATTTATAAGACAAGAAATGTCTACCCTTGATATTAAATTGTAAATATCTGTGGTTATGGGAAGGGGGGGGGGGTCATGTATATTCACTCCTGCCACTGCGTATATCCGTCTCATGCCACACATATTGTATTTTAACTCCCTTAATATATTAATATATATTTAGAATGTTGCCATGTGTTTATTGTGTGTGTATATAATAGCCTGTCGAAAGTGTACCTATTTCATCGAACAAACTTTGTTTAATTCCCGGGATGTGTCATGTGTTTTGGTTTTAATCTATTATATACCGTTTATTTGAGTGTGTATGGTAAAATTTACGATGTGCATTGTTTACACTAATTTTGATGCAACTAATTTTTCCCAGTAATGAAAGTTCAACAACATGTTATGATTATATATTATACGTAAGTGGCAGTGAAAGTTGAACAACCTTCAAAAATGTCACACTTCTTCTTTTTGTCTTAATTTTAACATCTGTATGCCAAACGAAACTTACATATTAGCCACTGCTGGGTACTTGGTTGAGCCTTAATCGTCATCTCAAGACTTTGGTATTCTATAGCTTAGTGTTGTTGTGTTTATTTACTTGTTTATTTCTATCAAAATTATGTATATATTTCTTACGGAGCAGAATTGATCTATGCATTGTTCTGGTTTTCTAATCGCTTTCTTTCATGGTGAATAAAATACGTTACATTAAAAAAATGGTGTATATTTATACATTGATTGAATGGCAGCAGGGATAAAAGGACAAGGATTCGATAGCCCGCCTCACATTTCTATTTTATGTATTAACGTCATACGAAATCAGCTAACACTTGGTAACGTCCTCTCTGGGCAGTTACAACTCTTGAGCATTGGAAAATAAATAAAAATCACGCCTTAAAAATTTAGAGCGTCTCGCTTGCATTGAGACCAAAGCACACCATTTTATTGGACAAAATGAAATAGATAACTGGCCATATATTACTTGTATATTTTTCGCAGCGAGTTGATTTGTCTTACTCGTATTGCTTGAAAAGAACTTTTTTTATATTATTTTCCAACTTTAATTTTATTTCCCTTAGCTTAAAGTGCCCCATATTTTCCACGTGTGACTAAAGTGTTCTTTCGTTTTCGGCGCTGATGGATTGTACAATTAAATCGCCTTCCACTATATAACCCAGAATATAATGATACCACAGAGTCATTAACGAACGTCAAATACATATATATTCTTGACGATATCAGCAACCAGTCAGGAAAATAAACATCTAGACTAAAAGACAGAGATATTAATGAAACAAATATATCAGATGACAATCTTGCCCGTATGTGTGTGTATGTCTGTGTCTGTGTCGCTGTGTGTATTTCACATTTGGAAATACCGGTGTTCAGAGGCCTGCATATCCCAGTTATGATTCCAGCTCTTCATGTTGTACCCATCTGCAAGTCAAGCAAAGTGTGTGATGTTCACATTGACCAATCTGTGTGCACACTCCCTATCCTTAGCAACTTATTGAACCGTGTCTTTGATTTCTTGTCACTAACCTGTGTACATGTCCTGCCACTACTCACTTCCTGCCAGTCCACTAAATTCATGTGAAACTGCGATGAGCTATCAGGTCCAACGTTGGGTTGAAACTAAGGACTATGAAAATTTCAAAGCTACTAGATTTAAAATACTGTTAGAGGACTGTTCAAGGAGAGCCTTCAAATTAGTTCACAGAGAATATTTGATCGCAAAAATTGGGCACTTTACTATTCTGACTTGGGTCACTAGCAAGCTTATAGAAACTCCGAAACACAGAAACTCTGAACTAGAAGGAAGAAACAGAAAGCGATGTTTTGGCGAGAAGACATTGTTTGTAAACGGCTGAAGTCCCCTAGTGCCCTACTTGGGGAATCTGGCAACATGTTGCTTGGTCGTTCCATACGTGACTTACTTTGATGCAGATCATGATAATGAATTACTGTAATGATTTCAGATTCATGCTCCTTATGAAAAGAGCTTTCATTCAAATACCAGCATGCCTATGATCCCAGATAAAACAGCTGAGTCAACAGCTTTCCTCGGTGCACTTCGGGCGAGTAGCGCCCGAAGTGGGCCGAGGAAAGCTGTTGACTCATTCTCTAATTCAGCACTGAAAGAGTTAAATAGACATTCAACATGGGAATTCCAGTTTTCCCCTTTTTTGGTGATTGGATGCACAAAACAAACTCACTTTCATGTAGGTAAACATCGTAAAAGAATTCTCAAGTTGCTTGTAACTCAAACAAAATCAACCCAGATACCAAACTGAGAATTCCTTTTATCAATTGATTGTGTTCACGCCAAAAAAATTAGGTCCCAGCTTAACCTGTGTATCCAAGCTTGAATCGGTGTGTAAAAATATTTTTATAGAGATCAGGCTTTTTTTTTGGTCAAATCCACGCTAGTTCACGCAAAACATGTGATGGTACAATTTTAAACGCTTTATTATACATTGCATGCGAACTTTGACATCGTTGATTAGGGTAGTCCTACCAATAAAATAATCAAGAGCCCAGTCACCAAACTAAAGAGCGTACAGCGAGGATAATCTGGCGATTTAATATATAGAACCTGTTAGGGCAGGAATTGTTCCATAGACTGAATTGCTGCCTTGTGGCTTTCCCGAAAGAGTAAATTAACTTCTCACGAAGAGGTGTACATATTTCTCAGAGGCTTGCTTGCAGTTCGTAGATATAATTTCAGACTGCTGACACACCAACATTCATATAATACAACCTTTCTTACCATCTCTACCGAAGCAACACTTACATATCACACAAGTATTTTATGTCTGGGTGCTAACCCAGACCTACCTTTCTTTTTTTTCCTTTCTTTCTTTCTTTCTTTCTTTCTTTCTTTCTTTCTTTCTTTCTTTCTTTCTTTCTTTCTTTCTTTCTTTCTTTCTTTCTTTCTTTCTTTCTTCTCTCTTCTTCACGACCAGGTTTGTTCGGAGTTTTTCTCGGACCCTATTATTTTTAAAACCACCACATTTGCCATGGTGACTGACTTACCGGTGAAATTGATCACCTGAGTTGGAATAGTCATGATGTTTAAAAATATGCAAATCAAAGGCCATTGGAATTTTTAACAGTCCAAATCTTCCAAACTATTGCAGATAGACACAAAGTTCTAACTTACACATGTAGGTTTGAGATATCTGGTAAATCCAATAGCATGCAAACAAAAGTTGGGAAATTTTAATGCATGCTAAATTAAATGAATTTCCCAACAATACACATGTATCCAGGGCTTCTAATGGTTAATTCTGATTCTTACGAGCTGCATAGGCCTCCGTGGTGCCAGGCATATTTTGCATTCAAAATAAATTAACTTGAACCTGTCTTATCGGCAGCCTACTATCCATGCATACTAAGTGTATGGTTTGGAACGTTTTGAGTCTTATAGCAAATGGGGAAAGGGGGGGGGGGGCAGCCAACAACTGTGTTATGACGTTCTCAATGAAATACAGTGAGAATCTTTGTGTTCATGCTAGAACAGATCTGCTCCATGCTGATATATGAGCTAGGCAGGTTAAAGTTCCCACTAGCGCTGGAAAGAGCTGTCAGGGCACCATGACTGAGACTGGTGTCCCAGGCGGTCTGTTTTTGCCTGAGGCTATGAGTCTGCTGGGCGCATCAGTCCCAAGCGAACACAAGCATTGGACTTCTAGGCAGAATAAGCCTGAGTGTACCCTCTGTTGAAAATACACTACATAGAGTGCTGAGTTGGTTAGATCCGTCAAAGTATGGTCTTCCAGTCCTCAATGACTGTTTTCACAACTTTATGAATTTTGAAACAGTGTGCATATTTGTATCACTTGAGTGTACACTTTCATTTCTTTGTGTTCTTAAAACCAGTGCAATGAATTCTATTCTGCATAGCCAAGACTAGGAATACTGAGAGAGTGTGGTGCTTGTCTGAGTTCACAGGTACATGTGTACATGTAGTTTCGTGACAGTGTCTGTTAAAACTTGTTTATGTAATAAGAGAACAAAGACAGGTCTGTATTGCAAGTTTACACATCCCTTGAATTAAAGTATAGATACACTGTAAATGTACATATGCATGTATGAATAATATATATGTAAATGCACTTATACTCATCCGAATGCCAACAAAGGCGAAGCCTCTCAGGAGTGGGCACTTTTCTCTGATCCCAAGGTTGCCCACTGTAGAGAGGTTTAATTTTATAAGTAAACATGGTATTTTGTGTCTAAGAAATTATGCGTGGGTGTCATCCAGACATTTTCTGTTTTCAAAAATTCTTCTTACTTACTTTCTTTCTTTCTTTTCTATATTTCTTTCTATATTTCTCTCTCTTTGTGTGTGTGTGTGTGTGTGTGTGTGTGTGTGTGTGTGTGTGTGTATTTCTCCTTCTATTTACCACCAAGTTTGTCTGCAGTTTTTCTCAGACACTATTATTCTGAAAACCACCTAACTTGCCATGGTGACTGACCTAACCAATGACTTGTGCATCTCATTTGTAATAGTAATGATCTTTAACATTATGCAAATTAGAGGCAATTAAAATTTTAAGAGTTCCATATATTCCAAACTATTTCAGATAGACACAAAATTTGAATGTGCAAATACAGGTGTGTGACACTTGCCAATATGATGGACAGCATATGAAAGTTGTAGAATTTCAAATTATGCTAATTAGGGGCATTGGAAAATTTATCAGTTGAATATCTCTAAAACTATTATACACAGAGATGTCATTTCAACTCCAATTTATAGGGTTGTGGCAAAGCCGTATTTAATAGACCATGAACCAAAGTTGTAAGATTTTAATTTATGCATAGTAGGGGATTTTGCAGGATTTAAAAATTGAGTAGCTTCAAAACTACTACAGATAGTTGCGCCATTTTAACCTCAATTTCCGAATTTGTGACATAACCCTATCCAACGAACCATGGCCCAAATTTGTAAAATTTTAATCGATGCAAAATAGGCAAATACATAAATTAAAAATGTCGAGTGGCCTCAAAACTATTGTAAATATTGGTGTCATTCAACTTCAGTTTATGAGTTTGTGACATGGCCACAAACAATGAACCATGAACAAAAGTGATAACATTTGAATTTATGCAAATTAGGCTAATACACACAATTTAGATTATGTTGAACAATGGCAAAGTGAAGCATTTCAAACTGTTCTTATTTTGAAGGCACCCGGACAGATTTGCTGCAAAGAAATTCTTCTTTTCTAGTTTGTACTTCTATGGGCAAGATCCTAAAGTTCCCTGTTAACTGTCGACGCTGTTTGAGCAAAGTCTTTAGAGGCAGTAAGCAGTACTCTCAACTCAATGTTGATTTATATTTTCTATAGAAGTCATAGTTTTTATGCACAAACAGTGACATTTAGTACTGCGTTCTACATTTTGTGACAGTTGTTACAGTCAAGGTCTAAAATTAGGTCGGTAGTCCTGATTCATTGGGTCGTAGTTTCACCTTCTTTTATTCTCTTTTCTTCTTTTGCTCGTCCTTCTCCTTCTCCACCTCCTCATTCTTACTTTTATTTTTCTTCTTTCCCTCTCTCTCTCTCTCTTGTCTGTACATAAAGTATAGCCTTTCCCTAAACAAAGATGACACTGTTGACAATTATGCAAATTAGGGCGATTCGAAAATTTCAAGTTTGAATATCTTCAAAACAACTATAACTCATGGTATTATTATGTCTGGGTGCCAACCCAGAAATTTTGTTTTCCAAGAATTCCCTTTTTCTTTCTTTCTTTCTTTCTTTCTTTCTTTCTTTCTTTCTTTCTTTCTTTCTTTCTTTCTTTCTTTCTTTCTTTCGTTCTTTCTTTCTTTCTTTCTTTCTTTCTTCCTGTTTTATTCTTTCTTCTCTATGATCAGATTTGTTTGGCGTTTTTGTCGGACCCTATTATTCCGGAAACCACCACACTTGCCATGATAAGTGACTCGCCAGTAAAATTGAGCACCCGCGTTGGAATAGACATGATGTTTTAAATTATGCAAATTAAGGCAAATAAAATTTTAAAAGCTCCATATCTCCCAAACTATTGCAGATAGACACAAAGTTGGAACTTAAACGTGTAGGTTTGACACATCTGGCACATCCAACAGCATGCATACAAAAGCTGGGGAATTTTAATGTATGCTAAATTCACTGAATTTCACAAGAATACACATCCATGAATTATTCTGCCTGTTACAAGCTGCGTAAACCTCCATGGTGCTAACCAACGATTTTCCATTTATGATGAATTAGCTTGAACCTGTCTCATAGGCAGTCTATTATTCTTGCATGCTAGGTGTATGGCTTGGAATGTTTGGGTCTTGTACCAAACAGGGTGGGATTGGGGGGAATCCCAACTACAGTCTAATGAGGTTCTCAATAAAATACATAGAATCTCTTTCTGTTCATGCAGGAACAGATCTCCATCCATGTTGTATGTACCAAACTGGATATAGTTCCCACTTGTGCTGGGCATAGCAGTCAGTGCACCATGAATGAGACTGGTGTCCGAGCTGGTCTGTTTATGCCGGAGGCTATATGAGTCTGCTGGGCTTATCAGCCCCCAAGGGGGCACAGACACTGGACATTTAGGCAGAACAAGCCTGAGTGTACCCTCTGTTAAAAATAGACTACATACAGTGCTGAGTTGGCATGACCTATCAAAGTATGGTCTTCCAGTCCTCAATGACTGTTTTCAGAAATTTGTGAATTTTGAAACAGTGTGTGGATATGTGGCATCTCAGTGTAAATTTTCATTTCTTTATGTTCTTGTGACCAGTGTGATTAATTCTGTTCTTCATAGCCAAGACTAGGAATACCGAGACAGTATAGTGCTTGTCTCAGTTGACAGGTACATGTATACATGTAGTTTCGCGACAGTGTCAGGTTATTTTTTTTTATGTAGTAAATGAACAAAGACAGTTCTGTATTGCATGTATACACTCCCCCTTGATTTACAATAGGTGTACGTTGTGCATGTATATATGCATGTATTAATAATGTACATGTACATGCACATATACTCATCCAAACTGCCAAGTAGGGCTGAGCCGCTCGGGATTGGGCACTTTTCTCTGATCCCAAGAGCGCCCAATGTAAAGAGGTTTCACTGTTATAGATACAAGTGCCATTCCAATTTCCATTGAAAGGTTTGTGACATATCCATATCCAATGAACTATGACCCAAATTTGTACAATTTCAATTTATGGAAATTAGACAAATACATAAAATTAAAATGTTCAATAGCTTCCAAACTTTTATAGATATTGGTTTCATTCAACTTCAGTTTATAAGTTTCGGACATGGCCACATCAACTGAGCCAGGATAAGAATTTTAGCATTTTCATTTATGCAATTTAGGACAATTCATAAAACGTTGACTACGTTGAACAATGACAAAATGTAGCAGTTCAAATTGTGCTAATTTGAAGGCATCCAGATATATTTGCTATTAAGCAAATCTTCTTTTTTAGTATGAATTCGAATCGATTGGTTTGCGCTGTAAGCGCAAACAATAAACCACAAACGAAGCTGTCGAACCATTACTTACACTAACTAGGGGCACTTGGAAAGTTTAACTGCTGAATATCTTCCAATATATTATAGGTAGAGGTGTCATTCCAAGTGTAACTCTTTGGGTTGTGCTGTAAGCACACCCAATAAAGCACAAACAAAACTTGTAACATGTGGCAGGACAAATCCGGACTATGAACTCAGTCCGGATCTGTCCAGTAACTTAACTCAAAAACGACTCACAAGTATTGTCTAATATCTATCATGTGAACATCTCTGGTCCTTACCATCTTATAAATATATGAAAAAAAAAATCCAAAAATACTATACTTTTTCAGATTCCAAAAAAACATCCCATTGGATCCCACAGGATCCTACTGGATGTCCCATAGGAAGACCTTGTATTCCATTGGATCCTGGGATCCAATTGGATCACCAGCTTTTGGTACATCCCATTGGATTATATTTGACACATATGCATGCAATTAATTGTGATAAGCCACATTCCCTTCATACATCATAGGTCATAGGTCACAGGTTATTGTCCGTGGTGCCAATTTTGTGTGAAGGTTAACATGACCATAATTCAGACACTAGATTTGATTAAGGATATTGTTTTGATGTTCAAACCTAGTATAAATTCAGTTTGATACCACTTTGCCTTCAGATGCTTCCAAATATTTTTACAAAGTGCACAAATACCGAGAACCAAAATAAAACTAAGTGGTTCGCTACTATTTCGAATATAATAATGAGCTTTTGTTTTGTTTTGCTATTTTTAAGAAAACACCATATGTTTTTATAAGTCAATTTTCATTTCTATCATGCAGAACCATCCCATTGGATGAAAAGCGCCTACTTCTACTACACGCATCAATATAAACAGTTCACTACTACAACTCGTTATTCAAATAATTCCTAATATTTGCATGGTTTGTCTTTTTTAGAGGAATCACAAAATTTTTATTATATTTGTAAATATTTGCCTTCATCCAACAGGGCCATCTCATTGGCTGAAATTTGTACACACCTCACACAGGTCGCAGGCATCATTTTACATTGTTTTTAATGTAAGAAAACGTCAATGATTCCAAATGTTTTCATGTTATTTTAGAAAAAAACACCAGAGTTTAAAAATTTACTTTTATATATATATATATATATATATATATATATATATATATATATATATATAAATATATATATATATATATATATATATTGTATTTGTGTCTTTTTGCCCAGAACCACTTCCTAGTAGTCAATATCCTATTCCGCAGTTCGAACTCTTTACTCTCCATAAGCTAACCTGTCCCTGTCTTACCTGTATATATATGGAATTACTATTGTCTATATTGCACACGTTCCTCTGTATATATATATATATATATATATATTCACCTGCATCCAACTGGACCATCTTTTTGGAGTTCTTGCATGTCTTGTTATTTATTAATACGTTAACTTGTGTTCCATATCAACACATTTATCACCTATAAAAATCTTCACTTCAGAGGCTATTTTGTGGAGGGTTCATCAAAATGTACTTTTGTTTGGTCCAACTGTACAGTTCAGTTGGCTTCACCAATGGGATTTTCCAATTGAATATCCAACTAGACAATAACATAAAAAAGGTTTTATTTTGATCCAATAATATTGTATAATTTTCGTCGAGTGCATTAGTGTCTGTTGCTAAGGACCACCCTAATGAGAGACAACTAGCCATTTAAGACCACTTTTTCATAGACTTCGCCTGTTTTTTTGTTGTTGTTGTTTTTTTATTTTATTTTAATATTTTTTGTTTTGTTTTGTTTTTTGTTTTTGTTTTTGTTTTTGTTTGTTTGTTTGTTTGTTTTTTTTTTGTTTTTGTTTGTTTTTTGGTTGCTTGTACATGTTCCTCTCATAATACCACATTTTTCCTTCTGTACGCTCCTCAGTGATACACAGTGCATATGTGTAACGCAGACATTCGAACATTCGCTAGCTTGGGTCACTTCGCTGCAGCCAGCTACAGCGGGTCAGAGATTTTTACCCTTGAAGACAAGTTATTTTTATCATGGCTGAGGCTAGGCTTGGTAGTGACACTGGGCAGAGAGACATCAGCCATCGCTAGGCTTTGGCTTTGACAGGAGCCTCGTGGCACCCTCCTTTTTTCGTGCATGCTATGTTATGTTGGAATAAATTCAAGAAAACTCACTCCCTGTTTGGGCATCATTATTTGTGGTCTCAAGTGAAACACCTTCATAAGCATGGTTTTTGGTGACAGGCACCGCTATCTCAATATTACCATCCTGGAAAATGGGAGGAGGGTATTAAAGGGCATTGCAGTACTGGTGTGCTGGGGCTTTTTATTACCCATACAAACATGCTGGAAACCCTCTTATTTTTTTGTGCTTTGTACTGGCCACTATTTAGAACATTCTTATTTTCTATAATCAGCATTTATTTTAAAGTTGATTCTGGGAACATCATAAACAGTCTTCTCTTAAGACTGAGGTTAGCCTACATTTTACTAGCTTCTCAAGATCAGTGGGAAATCAATGTCCCGATAAAATGCAAATTATATTTAACCGTCTTGGTGGTCTTACAAAAAGACAGGTCATTTACTTAATGCTGGTAGCAGTACAGTGAAACCTATCTCGACAGACACCATTTGGGGATGACCAAATTGTGGTCTCTCAAGACAGTGGTCTTTCATGAGAGGTAGAAATACTATGAAAAGTACTGAGCAAAGTGTCCTAAAACTGGTCTTTCAAGACAGCTTGCCTTTCATTAGATTCATCTCTCAAGAGAGTAAGCCACTGTATGAATTTACCATACTGGAATTTGGGGACGGAACAAAATAAAAATGGTGTACCAATAACTCGCCAGAGAAGAACCCCCATCCCCGTTATCAGTTTCGTAAATGGACCAACCATGGGTGTAAGTAAAAACTTTCTTGCAAGAAATTTGTGACTTCAAATTTCAAATAGACCCATATAATGGCAGGTGTTCATTGCATGGACCACTGGTTGCTGCACTGGTGGTCTTATCAGTCAAGTAGATAATTGGGCCTGTCATGGGTACTAAGTTGCTGCACTGGTGGTCTTATCAGTCAAGTAGATAATTGGGCCTGTCATGGGTACTAAGATGATAAGTGATGCCAGTAAGCTTTATGTATGCAGGACACGACATTAATGAAACAGCTATGCCCTACATTTTGGATCTTATTAGACCTGTTTCTCTTACTATATATCCTGCCTTGCAGGGACCCTGTGGATGGTCTGAATGCATAGACCAGACTGGGCATTTCTAAAGTTGTAGCAGTGACATGGGTGCTAGTCTTTTACCAGAGATGTGTTTGCTGTACAGTGGGCTCTTTGGCAAAATGTATTTTATTATGCCCCCCTTCCAAGAAGGTGGGGCATATAGCTTTGCACATGTCGATCGGTCGGTCGGTCGGTCGCCGGTCAGTAGACTGCGGTTTCCGCACCATAACTCAAGAAGTTTTTAAGCTAGGACTTTGATACTGTACAAGAGTACTATTCTAGTCAAAAGCTAGACAAATTTTGAAGATGGGTGACCTCGATTTAATTTCCAAGGTCACAGTGATACCTGAATTAACTTTGGTTTCCGCACAATAACTGAAGAGGTTTTTAAGCTAGGACTTTTATATTGCACAGGATTACAGTCCATATTTGGGGCAAGGCGAAGTTTGAAGATGGATGACCTTGACTTCATTTTAAAGGTCACAAAGCCACTTTACTGAATGTGGTTTCATGCTTTCTGCATGATAACTTATGCCTTAGAGGTAGAACTTTTGTATTGCACAGCTTTATTGTTCTCTGTAAGGGTTAGGTTGAATTTGAAGATGGGTGACCTTGACCCAGTTTTCAGGGTCACAGAGAGATTGTAGAATTCCTGTGGTTTCTGCACAATAACTCAATATATTTTTAGTTAGGACTGGGATACTTTACAGGTCTATAGTTCCTGCTAAGGGCTAGAAGAAGTTTAAAGTTTGGTGACCTTGATTTAATTTCCAAGGTCACGTTAGTACCTGAGTTAACTTTGGTTTACACATGATAGCTGAAGAGGTGTTTAAAGTAGGACTTTCATATTGCACTGGATAATTGTCCATATTCGGGGCTAGGTCAAGTTTGAAGATGGATGACCTTAACCTAATTTCAAAGGTCACAGAGCCATTTGATTGAATACTGTTTCTGCATGATAACTTGCATTTTAGAGGTAGCACTTTTATATTGCACAGCTTTATGGTTGCCTATAAGGGCTAGTTTGAGTTTGTAGATGGATGACCTTGACCCAGTTTTGAGGGTCAGACACAGACAGTAGACTTCCTGTGGTTTTTGCACAATAACTGAAGGTCAAGTGAAAATGAGTGACCTTACCCTAATTTCCAAGGTCATAAAGCCAATTTGCTGAATATGGTTCCTAAATGGTGACTAATTTTCAGCTATAACTTTTATGTTGTCCAGGTTTTTAGTCGTTTTTAAGGGCTAGGTTAAAGTTTAAAGATATGTGACATTGATGTATGATCAACCTTCACTAATTTTGTATGGTCACGAGTGCCCCATCTACCACTATCAATAGGGTAGCGAGGGTAAGGGTAATGAGGGTGGGGGGCATCTATGTTTTACAAACATATCTTGTTTATGATACAGATACAGCAAATATACTGAAAACATGCAGCACTTTACATGTACTTGAATTAATCTAGCTTATAAATTTTTGAGCGAATCCAAAGTGCATTTTTATGCCACCTTTTTATTATTATTATTATTATTATTATTATTATTATTATTATTATTATTATTATTATTATTATTATTATTATTATTATTATTATTATTATTATTATTATTATTATTATTATTATTATTATTATTATTATTATTATTATTATTATTATTATTATTTGTAGCATGCTTGGCCAGCACGCTTTATCGTCTTCATTGCATTAAGGCTAGTAGTGCAACAATGCTTGGCACCCTTGGTGAACGCCAAGCTTGAAAATAATGCAATGAATTTGAACTAGAAAACAGGACTTGTGAGACAGCAAATTTGTCTGGGTGCCTTCAAAATGAAAACAATTTGAATGCTAGACTTTGCCATTGTTCAACATAATCTAAACGTTGTTTTTAGAGGAACTTGCATAAATCAAAATGCTATAACATTGGTTCTCGGCTCATTGGATGTGGCCATGTCAAACACTTATAAACTGAATTTTTAATAACACCGCTATCTGTAATAGGTTTGAAGCTATTCATGATTTTGGTTTTGTGTATTTGCCTAATTTGAATAAATTAAAAGCCTACAACTCTGGTTCATGGTTTACTGGATGTGGTTATGTCACAAACCTGCAAATTTAAGTTGGAATGGTACCTCTATGTACAATATTTTAAAATAAATTCAAAATTTAGGTCTGTATATTCGCTTTGTTTGTATAAATTAAAATCTTAGAACTTTAGTTCATTGTTTATGGGATGCACCTATGTCACAGATCTATATAGTAAAGTTGAAATGGCACCTTTATGTATAACAGTTTTGAAGCTCCACAAGATACAAATTTTGTGTATTGACCAAATTTGCATAGATTAAAATTCAACAACTTTGGTTCATGTTTCAGTGGGATGCGGCTGTGTCACAAACCTATAAATGGAAGTTGAAGTGACACCTCTATCTGTAATATATTTTTGAAGCTATTCGAGATTTAGATTTTGCATATACCTCATTTGCATAAATCAAAATCCTACAACTTTTGTCCATGGTTCGTTGGATTTGGCTTTGCCACAAACCTACAAATTGTAGTTGGAGTAGCATTTCTGTCTACAATAGTTTTGGAGATAATCAACTTTTAAAATTTTTTCAATGCCCCTAATTAGCCTAATTTAAAATTCTACAACTTTCAGTTACTGTCCATTATATTGGCACAAGTCACAAACCTTTACATGCACATTGAAAGAAGAAAAACTATCTTTTATAAAAACAAAATATCTGGGTTTGCACTCAGACATGGCTTAGTCAAAGGACGTCAATCTGCATACAGCTATGGTTTTGAGATATTCAAGGTTTGACATTTTGAATGCCCCAATTTTCACAATTCAAAACATCTGGATATTCCATATAAAATGGCAATTTTTTATGCCATGCATGGAGATAAAGCCCTGCCAAATTTTGAGTTTTTTATTACACTGTCCAATTTCTTGAAATAAACATTAGCAAAATGGTAATACAGTTTTAAAGCCTTCCTCCATCATCCAGGTGATCCCATTTCAAATCTAGCCTATCACAAGAAAGTGATCACTTCAGAACCATTAAAGGTAGTAGACCCCCTCCCCTTCTTTTGTACATGTGTCACGTTTTACAGCATACACAACTTGTATAATTTTAATTAACGTTAATTTGGGACACTTGAATAAATTAAATGTTGGATATCTTCAATACTTTTACAGGTAGAGGTGAAATTGCGACTTCCAATTTGTATGTTTGTTTTATATACGCATCCAAGGAACCAAGAACAGGCCCATGGACCTCATGCTCAGCTATCACCATGACTATATAGTGTACCTTCATTTTCATTTCGAAGTTGGTAGTCCTCAAATGGCTTTTGAGCTTGAGAAAATCCAAAGGTCAATTCTATAGGTGGCTTTTAATTTGTTATTCGAAGGTTTATCATGTTATAATATAATTGTAATGAATATTAATAAACAAAATGATAAATCATATAATATATGTATACATATCATTTTATTTGACTGGAAAGGTTAGGTGAATATGTATGAAAGTTTTAATCTTTTTTGTAGTTCGTTTGTGGTACATCTGTATTCTGTGGGTTGTTGTATCCATCAGTGACCTTTAAACAAGCAGGTTAAAGGTCATTCATTGATTATAAAGTACTCATGCAAAATGCATATTTTTTATTAATTTAGTAACCCTAGCTCATTTATATCAATATTTTGTACTTTTTAATTATCAATGCTAATTTGTATTTAGACCACAAACTGGATCAAAAGCATTCAAATTTTCACAAAAGTTGGTTACTGACCAAATACATAGTTGGTGTAAGTTTCAAAGCTCCACCTTTATTTATGATCGTAACACTGAATTTAATGTGTCTTTTTTTTTTACATCTATGATGTTAGTTCCATTATAAACCATAAGTAGAACCACCACCACTCCACTCATGATAAACTTGCTTCTCTATAATATGCCTATAATGGTAAAATGCACCTACGTTCACATGTAAAGATAGAATGACCATCACAAGAAAATCATCTCCTGAAATTTATCTCATCAGTGACCTTGAGAAAGTGGGCTAAGGTAACCCATATTATGTAATATTATACTTTCAGCCATGAAACATATATGCTGTGACATTTGATTAAATTAGCTTGATAGCTCTGAGCACATGTTGGCTCATAATTTCCGTTCACCTGTACGTAGCGCTACCAGTACTGTTCGGATTCCCCATATTAGCCTTCCAAATGTTTTCACCAAATTTTATAAAGATCCATCACATATCAAGGACACCATAGTGTTTTATTTTTTTTCTTCACTTTTTGGCCTGTGTATTCAGAATTCTGTATGTGGCACCAGCAATAATGAAAAGAACCTAGACTTTCATTCATAGAGCATGTCCAAAAAATTTCAAGAGGCTAACTTTAAAATTGTTGATGCTATCGCGTTGACAAGCAAATTATTAACAGATGGACGGACAGAATAACGGCCAGCCAGAAATGAGTGATCGCATAAGCTCTGCCACCTTTAGTCCGCGGAGCTAAAAACTAAAGTTGTAGAATTCCAATTGATGCTAATTAGGGACACTTGACCAACATAAATGTTGAATATAGTGAACATTATAATAGGTAGAGGTTCCATTCTAAGTTCAGTTCATTGGCTTTTCCTGTAACCCTATCTAATTAAGCAAAGTTGTAGCATTTTGATTTGTACAAATTTTGAAAGCGCACAGACAGATTTGCTGCCTCAGCAGCAGCCTCCCAGGCTGGGTTAAACTTCTGATGTTGGCACTCATCAAACAACTGCTATGCCCAACAAGTATTACACTGTCCAGTCAAGGCTGCTATAGAGGCAAACAGATTCACTGAGAAACAATTTTTTTTCTTGTTGACATCTGTGCATAATGCAAAATTGAGTCTCAATTACAGGTCTCCCTTCCCCAGCTAACTGCAACTGACCCATGGTCTTCTGTATCTGTGTTCTTTTCTCCAGGGCTCCAGCTGATTTAACAGCGACAAATCCAAGATTTACATAAATGCTATGGCCTAATTTGAACACTGATTAAGTTGTAATGCATACTGTTGATTCCCCTCCCCCCCCCCCCAAAATAAAGAAAGAAAGAAAAAAGGAAACGTTCACGTAAGGAAGGTTATGTTGATGGACTGACACACGCATTCAGTGTGCCAAAATTAGTTGGAAGTTTATAGGGTTGCACTTAAAGAAACAAGTGGAGGAAAAAGAATTAGATTTGACATTTGTAATTTATTAACATTTATCACACATGATGTGTACATGTAGTTATGAATTCTCCCCATGCAAACAAGCACATGCTTTGTGGGCAGACAGATCTGGCATGTCACTGTGCCACCAGAAGGAGGGGGATCAGGTATTTTTGTACTGGCCTACCAGGGGCATTTCATTTTGCGCACAAGCATACTGGAAGCCTCATATTTTCCTTAGTTTTCACTATCCATCATTTTACATCTCTCTCTTCTTTACTATGTAATGGAGCAAAATTATATTGTGTGCTAGTACACTGAGATCCCCCCTTAACCCCCTTTGTTAATGAGCATAAGTTGTTTGTTTGGACTGACCTGGAGGAAAGGATGGGTCTGGCCCATAAACTTGAGTGTATGTGTAGGTTAAAATGCATTTCCTTAGGCAGGGTAAGGAAACCTGGTCTAAACCCCTTGTGTTGTGTCCATCACATTTTATCCTACTGGTACCAATTAAATACCCATAATCCTAATAGATCAGTAAACCACAAAAAGCTACAGGGGATTTGTAAAGAATCAGCCTTGAACTAGCAAATATGATCCATCCCATCAAACCCGAAATAACCCTATATGTTGGTTTTATACGATATTCCTGTATTGGGGCATTCACGATTGTTATCATTTTTTATGCGTAGGCAAGGATGTCAACATTTTGGAAAAAAAACATAAGGTATCTGTACAGAGTGAATAGTGTGAGGAGATGGTGGGTACAGGAAGAGGATACCCCCCCCCCCTCCCCGTTCTGAAGAAAATGTTTGAAAAATTGGATCTCAAATGATGCAATCTAGTGCAACCAGCAAATATAAAAACTGAATTTTACACTGAAACTCCTGCGTTCTCAATTTCTTTTTAAATGTGTTTTTAATATAGATTTTGGACTTTTTTAAAAATAAAATTATAGTGTTCAACTATATATCCTCGCCAGGTTCTTGCCTATATGGTCCAATGTAAAGGGATTGAATATGCAAGTGCACATTGTAGAAAACAAAAACAAAAACAAGGGGGGTGGTAACCCCCCCCCTCCACTTGAAAGTAGCCCTATACTCTGAATAGGAGGAAATTAAATGGATTATTTTACTACTGTATACATGGACAAGGCTGTTACCCTTACCAACCAAAACATTTTTTGAAAAAATGAGCAACCACTATGAAATTTGTCAAGTGGACAGTCGAAGCATGTCACTAGATGCTTGGTTGAGCTCAGCTTTCATTGGCCTTGACCTATTTTCAAGATCATTAGGTGTTATCATATTGACGTCGAGAGGGTCTTAAGAGCATTTGCTTGTTATATTTTGATTGTCATGTGACATTCAGGCACATGTATTATACTTTGCAATAAAGAATGCATGAAATTGAGCATGTTTTTGTTGGCTTCGATAACATCATGTCCATCATTGTCAATCATCACTGGCTGTTTGATGGCTACTGGTATTTAATCACGTAAAAGACTAAACACTTAAATGATTTGTGTTCTCCCTCTATGTGGGCCTAGAGAGAGATTGAATATTATAATCTTGAAATTATACATACATTTATTTGTTAACTCATTCCATACCAGTCCCTGCTTTTTGCGTATATTTACCTAGACGACAATTGCATGAAAAGAGCTTGCATTCAAGTACCAACATGCCTATAGTCTTACGTCAGTGCCAGAACCACAGACCAATTCCTGTCACCATAGTACGGTATAAGTGAAACATAGTAACAGACAGATAAATGCCTGAGTTTACGGTATAATGTGGATGTGACTTGTTATATCAGGAGAAATATAGGCTTATTTTCATGAAATCTCACATTATTTTGCATTGTGAATCATAAAAACAAAACTTCAAAAACCTGATTAACCTTTCAAATATCTCACTCATTAAGTTTAAGAGGAACACAAATGTTTTGCTTATTTTAGTAGGGCAAAAGTGGCAATGACTGCTGTAAATTGTTTTAATTTCACGGTACTCCTTTTTTCAACTTTAGCTGATGGCTCAAACCCATGAAAATAAAAACACAGTTAAACAGTATATTAAAATTGTTTGGTTACGAATTGTTTGCCAAATTGTGAAATTAAAACTACAGTGATATGTCAAATAGACAAATTTGAAAGAACATTTTACAGCATTTGAAACTTATTCCAAAGCATGTAATTTCTGTACAAAAATAAGCAATTCTATTCAACATTCATTATATCCAAAGATGTTTGATTTGGAAACTTAATTGCAGCTCACATTGTATCTTTGAAAAAAACACCCCCCCCCAAACAAAAACAAAAACAAAGAGCGGGTAGTTTAACTACGATAAGCTGCCCAGCTAGAAAGAGTACATATTGGTTCAGGGGTAAGTCAAATTGTTCTTATCTGAACCTGTACTATACAAATTTAGTAATTATGGTTTGTTTGACAGGTATTCTTCTTTCATTATGAAGCTGTGCATTTATAAGCAAAAGTTAACGTATTTAGCTAATTCATCATTTGCCACGTTCATATTTATTCTTTATTACGTAGGTTGTCTTTGCTGAATAATTAGCTTAGACAAGTAGCCGCTACTCAGAGAGACATGTACGGGTAAAAGGCTTCGAAACATGTTGAGTAGTTACCTGCTGAGGACCCTTCAATTTATTTGGGCTGATACAGCTATGTCAAAATTTTACAGAGGAACGTGTGCAAAATGGGCAACTGTAATTCCATATGTATATAGGTTTGACAGGGGCAGGCTAGCTTATGGAAAGTGAAGCGTCCGGGCTGTGGAATAGGGTCATGACTATTAGGAAGTGGTTCGGGGAAAAAAAGAGATAAATATAAACAAACAACACGCCCCCCTGATGGGCTAAACTACTGCATGGGAAACTACTGAGATCAGTCAGGTCCATGAAGCTCTAGTCTGCTTGGTCTAAACACTTAATAGACTGCCAGCACTGTGGACACTGGCTTAGTGTGATTTTGACCGTCCTGGCCCAAAGTTGAAGTATGCACAGCTTTATGCATGCATTGATGGTGGCAAGGCGAAATGTGATCTCTCTTCTCATAAGCTGTATCAGATGTTATCAGCATCATCTCTTTCAAATAAACACTTTTTGTAACTGGGCAGCTAGCTACAAGGGATATGTTCATTTTTCAGTTGGTGCTGGGAATAATACTCATTTTTTTTTCATTATTTTATAAAATTTATTTTCAATTAGTTCACTAATGGCACAGAACTGAAAGCAAAACTGAAGTGAAAAACCAGTTTACTTTAGCTGCCAAGCTTGAGCAGCAATAATGCCCCCCCCCCCCCCCCAAAAAAATGTGATTTCGTAACTTCAGTTAAATGTCAAATTTGTGAAAACTGTGAAAATGTTTCTGCTTGGAAAAAGAAACAAAAACAAAAAACAACATTCATGTACAGTAGTTCAGATGCTGAAATGTTTTTAAGGGGGCAGATTGGCTGCGTTGAGTAGTTCCTGGTGAAGCTACACTTCCTATCATTATCCTGGGCATTCCAACAATCACTGTTTCCTGCGTAAAACATTAATTTTTCCCATTTTCAACTGAAATTTTAGGTTGCTTTCTGACAAAATGTTATATTTCAAGGATCGTATAAGCATACACATTTATTCAAAAGCCCCCACACAAATAGTAAGATACAGTATGTATGCAGGGCAGTCTGATCAAAGTTAAAAAGTATACCCAAAGTTGGCAGAGAGATATGATTTTAAAGCATATGACTCAGTTGATGACTGGAAAGTGTAAATAGGTAGGACTATTGCAGAGGGCTGGAAGGCAGACAGGAAAAGAGGAGTAAGAGACAAGAGTACATTAAAAGTGCACAAGGTACTAGAAAAACTAAAGAAAAGTGTGTGTTGGGATGGAGGGAAGGGATCCGGGCTTCTTTTTCAAAGTAGGACAGGAGTGATCAATCTAGAAAAGAGAAAACAAAAGTGGACAACAGGTAGTAATGGTAAATGTAAGGTATATAGACAAGAAGGAGATGAGACAGTGGATCATTGGCTATTGTGGTGTGATGCATACAGTATAGAGATAAGAGAAGAATTTTTCAGAAAGTAACACAGGGAAGACGATCATAACAAGGGTCTAGAAGAGGTTCAGTGTTTAGAGGAAGAGGAACGTGTAGCATGGGTTTTAGGTTTTAAGGGTGGCTTTCTGGGAGGCATGAAAGGTACTGAAAGTGTAGAGGACTACCTGACAGGATGTTGGGAGAAAAGGAATAAAATAATGGAGTTAGAGGGTGTACAGTGTACAGGACTACTTGGTAGGGTGCTGACTGATAGGGCCTGATAGCGATAGGGTAAGTTAGAATTTGAGAGTGCAGGGAGGAGAGGGAATGGTGTTAGCCCTTATAAGGGACCCCATGGGGTCTCTCATGGGAAACGCCTGAGCCTCAGAGGCAGGGATAGGGTGTGTGAGAGAAGGTGTTTTTTGTGAGGAGGTGGGGGTGGGGACTACAAGCGATGAGTGTTGGGGGAAATATCCAGAATCAGGGGCCCACCACAGCTATGAGAGAGTGTGGGGTGGACCCTTTGCCTCGGCTGTGGTCCTGGAAAACATGGCAGCACGAGCTGATTAGGATAACCACGGTTTCCTCTACCTCATCTATTTTTCTTTTCTTTCCTTTACTGTTTCCTAGGCCACCTGTGTCACACAGGACCGCGGCCCATAAGCGGAGAGCCACAGCAATATCATTATATTCAATTTACCTCAGCTGGGAGGGGAGTGTACTCCCATTACTAAGCATTAGGAATAAGCTTTGCAGGGAAAGGCCGCCTATTTTTTTAGCACTTATCACTGTCAAACACCCCAGTTTTCAAACTATTGGTCCTAAAGGCCCCATTTTTAATCGTCACCTGTATATTATAAGGGGTCTGAGTAATTGCCCATTTTTAGTTGGATATTTCAATTGGAAAATCCCACTGGTCAAGCCAATAGGACTGCACAGTTGGACCAAACAAAAGTACATTTTGATGAACTCTCCACAAAATAGACTCTGTGATGTAGATTTTTATAGGTGATGAATGCTCTTGATATAGAACACAACATATTAATAAATTACAAGACATGCAGGAACTCTGAAAAGATGGTTTCTATGGGAGACTGGACTATTACTGGAAAAGGATTAATCTTGGGATTTCATAGCCTCCAATAATCTGTAAACCCTTATAAAATTTTATCTTTAATCAATAATTTTGAACTTTTGCAGCAAACGTGTAGGTAATCTTTAATAAATGTGTTACCAGTAAAATTTTAATGACATGTGGCTTAATATACCTTAATTCTGCAGTTTTGTGTGAGAGAAAAAATTATAGGATCCCATTGGATGAATGAAAAGATGGGATTTAGCTGGTTCCCATTGGGTACCATAGGCTGTCCAATGGGATACCATAGGATACCAAAGTATTCCAGGTAATTATTTCAACATCTGGAATTTGAAACACCCTAGGGAATATTTTTGGTATATATATGTATATATATATATATATATATATATATATATATATATATATATATATATATATATATATATATATATATATATATGGTGATAAAATATGTAACATACCTGTAGATATTTAGTAATATAAACAAATAAAACTTTCCAAATTGGAAAGGTTTTTTCCCGGATGAATACCTTTTTTACCCTAAATTTTGTTTTTTGAATAGGTCTATTTTCAATTTTTGCCAGTCATTAATAGCTGAATTCTATGGTTTAGATGCAGAAAAACAGAAATAAATTAGGAAAGTTTCTGAAAACAACAGGATGGTATTTGGTCGCTTTATTAAAGGAACTTTCCATAATTTTTCAACCCAAGACCAATTTAAGGGAAAGCCTTAAATCTTTAACATGTGATTTTGTCACTTTAAAATGTTTAAGGAACTTTCTTTATTTTAGAATGATAGACCAGTGTAAGTCAAGTTCTCTAATTATTCATCAGAATGTGTTTTCTATATTTTAAGGAACCTACCTTACTTTCTAGTCATAGACCATTTAAAGAAAATGTCTGTAAATATTCAGGATAGTGATTTATCTATTTAAAGAAACTTTCACAATTTTCAACCATAAACCTGCTTAAGGAAGTTTCCTTAAATCCACAAAATGTGAATCTTGTCATTTTAAGGCACTTTCCTTATTTTCTAATCGAGGACCATTTTAGGGAAAGTTCCTTAAATCTATACATCTGAAATCTACACAGAATCTGATTTAGCCTTTTTAAGGAATTTTCCTTATTTGTCAATTGTAGATCAGTATAAGGAAAGTTCCTTAAATTTACAGGAATGTGACTTTAAGGAACTTTCCTTATTTTTAAATGACAGGCCATTTTTGATTTAAGGAAAGTTCCTAAATGAAGACCCTAGCTGTTATATGGGGACTTTATAGGGTTTGACCAAGGATGTGCTATAGGTGGACTGCAAATGGGAGAGCTAATTCATTTAATGGGCCAACTAGGCACGACAACTACAAAGCGTGTTCAGTAGCATCCCTTTGATTGGGGGGGGGGGGGGGGGGATTTATGCATGCGCAACCAGTCACATCATTTGAATCAGAACCGCGCGAGTTCATGGATGTGTTTTTCATTGAAATCAGCCAATAAAAAGCCACGTTTTTGCGATTTATCTGCACGAAATAATGCAAAGTTAGACAATTTGCATGCATAAAAACTCCTTATGCCGCACTCAGCAATAAAAAAAGTATTCTCAGATAGGTAGTGTATGCCAGTAGGATCATGCTGGTAGTTTCATTTCTTGTAGTTGAGTGCAGCATAACGCCAAATTTTGGCTTTAAAATGTGGAACACGGTGAAAAGAGCGTATACACATCCATCTTGCTGGTTGGTATGCAGTTGATTATTGGGTAGAGTTGAGTTTGCTGGAATATCTAAATTGATTATGCAAGTGTTAAGTGTGTATAAATTTCATCCAATGGCATGGCTATATTGGATAAAGTTAAGTATTTACAAATATAATAAAAGACC
Organism: Hermodice carunculata; assembly: GCA_964020975.1. NCBI lineage: Eukaryota > Metazoa > Annelida > Polychaeta > Eunicida > Amphinomidae > Hermodice > Hermodice carunculata. Next base: position 62,806,708 of record OZ026625.1, read on the forward strand.
CTGGTGGCTCTTTGAAAATGACAGAAAATGCTCCCATTTCGAATTAGAATTATTTGAATGCATATAGTTTTAGCAGTGAACTGTACAGAATGATGCCTGTAAAAGAAGTAAGTGCCCTTCATCCAATTGGATGATCTGTAAGATGGAGTTGAATAGTGACTAGTGAACAAAATATGGTGTTTTCTTACAAAATAACAAAACAAAAACTCATTATTGTATTTGGAATAGTAGTGAATCACTTGGCTTGATACTTGTGTAAAGTATTTGTGCACTTTCTGCATTGCATCGCATGGGACAGTCCAATGGGATGATCCTGTAGGATGGAGATAAATATTGACTGATGAACAAAATGTGGGTGTTTTTCTTTAACAAAAAACACATATTTTAAATAGTTTGATTGTATATTTGTTATTGTTCACCATACAATTTGATACTTACACTATGTTTGGCACTAGTGTAATTTCTGCACTGCATCCAATGGGATGGTCCAGTGGGACAGTCCTATGGAATGAGACTGAATATGTACAAACATAGAATGATGGTGTTTTCTTTGAAAATAACAAAATCCATAAAAATGTATTCATACTAAGTTTGAATATCGAAACAATCTCTGTAATCAAATCTAGTGTCTGAATTATGGTCATGTAAACTTTTACACAAAATTGATACCACGGACAATAACCTGTGACCTACGATGTAAGAAGGGAATGTGAATGGCTTATCACAATTAACTGCTTGCATAGGTGTTAAATATAATCCAATTAATTGGATGGACCAGACGCTGGTGATTCAATTGGATCACATTGGATACCATGGGATCCCATGGTATACAAGGTCATCCTATGGGACATCCAGTAGGATCCTGTAGGATCCAGTGGGATGATTTTTCGGTATCTGAAAAAGCATAGATTACTGGATTTTTTTTCATACATTTATAAGATGGTAAGGACCAGAGATGTTTACATGATAGATATTAGACAATACTTGTGAATAGTATTTGAGTTAAGTTACCAGACAGATCCGGACTGAGTTCGTAGTCCGGATTTGTCCTGCCACATGTTTTGTATACTTTAGATTTATGCCTATTAGGGAGACTTGAAAAAATCATTTATTTAATATTTATCCTCAAATTTATAATGTACAGACGTGCCATTCTGATTCACATCCTAATTTTGGCCATCATCAGTTTTGTCTAGAACTACGCTCTCAAACGCCACTAAAGCTAGAATCTCTGAACAATGTTTATCAGTGAAGTTGAAATAATACAAATTGGGAGCAACAATAGCACCCTGTATATATATTGGTGATAGACAACACATATAACAGATCCTTCATTTCTCATCAGCTGTTAATTACATGTATATGTACATCACTAGGATTTGCTGTTTACTTTAATGTCAGATGTACGTATCGCTTTAATGCTACGATATGGTGACCATTTTGCTATCAGCCTGTGATGTAGTGTCAAGAGTGACCAATAAATATATGTATAAAAAAAATCAAGAGTCTCTTATTACATGAATAAAACCTATTTTCTTTTCTGACACTTGACATTCCTTTAGGAAGTCACTAAATATTTTGGAAAGTATATACTCTACGTCTCGTATCCATATCAAAATATGTGAAATCACCTCTGCCAAATACGCTTCAAAAATTTGTCATGTAGGCTAAGTTATACATGTATCAGTTTTAATGAATCTGTGGGATAAATATTGTTTGAAGTATGCCCTGCACATATTGTAATTTACTTACCAGTGGGTGCACACCACCATTATTTTTAAAAAATGCACTCAGTTTGCTTTGAAGTACACATGCGAAAATGTAGTTTGTGTGTTCGAATCACGGCAGCTTCCTGGGCAAGAGGTGACCCCAGGCGTGACCACAAAGGGATCAACCAATGAAATTTCTGCATTCACTGAAACACCGGTGTGGATGTAGAGGCTGTTTTATCAACGCAGTGTTTGATATGGGCACAGCAAAAAAGTAATTGTAACGCTTAATTGGCCAGTGCAAAGTGCATTTCATTTGAACTCCCATAAACTAATAGAATGACAAAAGAAAACACAGGTTAAGTTTTTTTTTTTTCAAAATTCTAATATACATCTTTTTTGTCCACTACAAATCAGCGTGTGCCGGCCGCACTGTCAAAGCTTTCATACCTTAAAAGTTTTTATTTATATACAAGTGCCTCCGGCTATGCCCAGGTAACAAATTAAACTGACGTCAAAAGAGGTAATGTGTAAAGGGGGAAAAACATCCATTTTTAACATGTTTTAACAAATGTACAAGTTACCTAAGGCCTAACAAAAATATATGAGTGGTTTCGATAACCTGATAGACGCTACTAAAAAGGGCCAACCCTAAATTTAATGGAACAAAAAAAAAGGAACTTCCTTCCCTAATAAATATTGATCGACCTAGGCCAGTGCTATAAACTCAGAAACCCAAGTGGTCCAAAAAGTACATATTTTTTTCCGGTGGTCCACATGAGACACAAAGGGACAGAGCAAACGCCTGAAAGCATGTTGGGGGGGGGGGGGGAATCCCCCCCCTTCCATCAAACATTTCAAATTTGAGCATGCAAAGTGGTGAATCTGGGAGTTTCGAGTGGAAAATCTTGCCTTCACATGGTTGTCGAAATCACAAAATTTTAGTCATTATTGTACTGATTTTGCTATTTTCCATCAGATTGTACGAAGATCTGATAGAAATTAGCAAAATGTAGTAAAAATAAGTTTTAAAGAAGACCATCGCTATATTATCAATTAAGAAAAGACAATTTTGTAGTTATACATATAACGCTTTGGGGAATTGTAGCACACATATTATATTTTTTAATTCGGGGAAAATTAACAGATAAATTATCCTGCAATTAGTAAGCTGTGTATTTTCTCTACAATAGCAGGAGGAAAAATACATTAAGATAATCACTAGGCCTAAATGTACTTAACTTTTATGACTGAATGTTGATTGATTGATTGATAATATTGTATTCACATATATGCCAGCATGTGCAACATAATTGCTGGAAGCACACCAACCAATGATGCATGAAATGGGAGCAGCAAATGCCTAGGGAATATTGCCTTGGCTTATTTCCATGGTGGACCACAACATGAAACTATAGCAAGTATGAAATCAGAAAATTAGTAAGTTGCTTTGCACAGGTTTGTAGCTGAAATCCTTTAATCATTTATAAATTAAAGATAGATCAAAATATTCAATAAATATATACATAAATATATAAATACAGGCACCAAAGGCATAATTTTTATAAGACTAAGATACTGAAATGATAAATATATATAAAGCGGTCCTCTCCAGGACTCCCATCTTATGGCAGTCATGCATCAAGAATGATTTCACCTTATTTTTGAAAATCTTCTTACATTCACTCTCTTTGCATGGTATAATCATGGTACAGTAGTACCTGCAATTACCGACCCCAGTCCCGACCTGGTCAAAACGACCAGTTTTCCTAGGCACAGGTGCTTTTGCAATGTTAAATGACCTGACGTGAACGCCCAAAGTGCTGCCCAACTGGAAATCTCTGTACCAGCAAATTTAGATTCCGTAGAGCATTTTTTCAACTTCCTTGCATGACAAACACTTATTTTGGATAAACTCTATAGCATTTTTCAAGAACTCTGATGCAAAATGTTGCTCCAGTGCTCCAGCTTGACAGCCTTCGACTAGATGCAACATGCAACAAACGACCAGCAAAATCACCCCACAAATGACCACCTGTAATAGTTTGGGGGCCAGAGGAACACCCCATGCACCCACCCTCCCCCAGGATCCATTGCCATTATGATTTCCTTATTGAATAGATGCGAACGAACCTTGTTTTCTAAGCGATAAACTAAACTGTCTTGAAATATCCAATTTTGTTCATTTTCAGGGCTATGGGGAACTTTCATCTGGTAATATTGTGTTTTATAGACAAGCAAGATCCATAATGGATGTGGAAGAGAAAACGAAACCTGTTAGAGTGAACAGGCTTGCATTATCTATTGGTCAGGGTATTTGCAGGACAACTACAAATGGCCAATGGACTATGCCTAAACATATGTTGCTTTGCATGGCACTTAGATATATGTTTCAAAGTAAGGAATTGCTTACATTGATCAACAAATTTGGACATTGTGAAAGTTATATCTTCGGTCTTGAACATGGTACTGCCATTGCAAAGGCTGTTCAGGAGAAAGCATCTCTACTTCCCAAAACCGTACTGCACAATCCATTTAGGGAGTCTGTTTTCCACTCAGAGTTTCGTAATTTTGATAAAATTGTCAATATATTGTATGGTGCAGGGTCTGCGCACAGAGCATATGGTATAATGCTGCAGGTAATAGACTTACATGCACAAAACCCTCCAGCGAGTGCCTGCATTTCTAAGACCAATGAAAGGTCTCTGAAGATGCTCCCAGATGATCATTTGCCTGACTGTTACATGACTGTTTTTAACTCTTACAGAGCCAATTTAGAGACGGAGTCAACAGCTTTCCTTGGGGCACTTTCCGCGCAATGCGCGGAAAGTGCCCCAAGGAAAGCTGTTGACCTGGACTTAATTTTTCACTGGGAACATAGGCATGCTGGTACTTGAATGAAGGGTCTTTTAATGAGGAATATGAATCTGGAATCATTACAGTAATCCAGCTTCATCAGCACAGCTTAAGCCGTGACTGGCACTCAAAGGGTTAAAAGTGTAAAAATGACTACTCAAAGAGAATGACACAATGATTCAGTGAAAGTAGTGATCAATTCTACACGAAAAAACACACATATATATAAAATATCAGCTTTATAAACAACTTAAAACATTGATTTTGTCAATAAAATACATGTCAAAATGACAAAAATCTCTGAAAAATACAATCGATGGGTACTAACATTTCCTGTAAGATTACATCTGTCCAATACACTGAAAACAATACTTGCAAGAAAAAATGGACGTCTGTCAGGTAAAGCTTTTTCCCTATCCAATAAAAATGAGATATTTTCCAAACATAGGTACTACTCTTTTTAGGTCTAGAAAATAATGTTTGTGACCATTTATTTTCTGGGAACATCACTAAATCTTTTATTGAGGACCTATCCAGTTAAAAAATCATCATAACAATGGATCTTGATGGGATGTATGGGGGGTCCTCTGGCTGCCCACCTATAAAGAAAGCCGCCTGGTTGCAAGTTAATAGAAAAGCTGGCCAAAGTGATGTTATTTTGCAGAAGAGTCAATTCAAACACAGTAATTTACTTCAACTTGTCTGGATGGTTAACTTAGGCTGGGGGAAAAGAAAATCTGCTGCATATAGTCACGGTGGTGCAGTATCGGTATCCAGTATTTCTAGGTTCCATGTCTCCGTTCTCCGAGCTACCAGTGGAAATGGCCATCAACCTATTTTTAAAAGATGACTTACTATCTTAACTTTAATCTGCCCGCTGGGCTGTGTCTTAAGCAGTTACAATCACATTTAAATCTAAATGCAACACGATACCACCATGGCATGCATGCACACACAGTTAGTCTAAACATGGCGCAATGCATTGTGGGAAAGGAAAATCACAGTGAATTGTGGCCATATGTTTTCAGCAAGTTTACAGGTGTGCGTTCGCTATTATATACCATAGTCTTCAGTTTCACCGGGACTTTCATCTGGCAAAGATAACCAACGCGAAATATGCACACTTTTGTTCTTTTCAATTTCACAAAATCTCCAACACCCTTGACTACATATCCATCACCATTTTCATTTTCATCAATGTACCAATTGTGGCTCATTTTTGTGCCAACAAAGCTTTTGGGATCACAAGACAATTGTTGAATAGGCACAACGGTCTCTGCCAACAAATTTTCATTTTCACTGGTACACAATGCAACTGCTGTTTCATCCGTTGGATTTGATTTCAATTTCCTTAACCTTTTCCTCAAGTTTTTTCGTGTCACTTTCTGTTTTCTTCATATGTTTTAATCTGCTTCGTTTTACAATTTCTCTACATACATTCTGTTGTCTTTCTTTGTCCGATTCATTTGTCTGGATTTGTTTATTGCAAAGTTTTTAATAGTGTTCTGAGTGTCTGGATTCATTCCAGAAACCCACTGCATAGTCATGTTTGCCTTACCTTTCACTTTAACTTTCATTCACTGCTGTGATTATTAACCATAGCCATAATTCCTTCTGCTTGCATGTTGTGCAACGGCGCAGCGCTGGTTTCCTTTATTGATTTATCACTTTAATTACTCAGGTCTCCTGGGAGATATCTGACAAGCTGTGTCTGGAGTACCTGAACAAACCTAGTGGCCATACTGGAAACTAGTCCATCATCAATTGACTGTTCATCTGACACCAGCAGTTGCAAGAGAGGATTGTCATTTTGGTACTCTTCACCGAAAATATCCGTGCTTTCCAGGCTGGTGCATGGATCTTCAATCATGTTTCCTAAATTCTCAACTACAACCCTCATCGTTTCATTGAGGCTGAGGTGATGAACATTTGGATCGTCTTTGAAAAATAGCTTTATCGGTGGGATTATAAATTTAAGTCTAAACAGCGCAGAACTTTTAGGTATTTTATAATTTCAGGGTTGCATATATCACAAAAAGATCCGTCTTAGTCCAGAATACTGTGCACAAAATGTCTCTAGATAGACGTTAATTTCATCACAAAACTCAACACAGTGAGTTCAAATAAAACATGGAGTCTATTGCCAACATATGGCAGGAATTTAGTCAGTGGAATTCCCACATTTTTGAAGAATGCCTTGAACCCACGCGGATTCCCTTTTATATGTTTTTAGGGCATTTTACTGATGCCACGAATGAAATTAACTGCACCAGCATCTGGGCCATGGAATTCACTACAAACTCCAGTAGCCTTCAGTACACCTCTGGCTTTTGATGCTATTGAATCCAATGGACGGACATTATATTTGAGCTCTGCAACATCATGGCCAAATGCACCTTGACGATCTTGTGCAACACAATGGTTTACCGTGCCTCTGTCGGAATTCACACTTGTAATGCGATCACATGCTTGCTGGAGTAGTGCATCTCCCTCATGGCAGGACTATTCTGCAACACATCCAGTAACGTCCAGTACACATTCCTCAATGGGACTGTCATAGTTTTGGGCAGTCCCTGCAAATATAATCTTGACTGAAACACGAACATTAATGATGATATAACAATTCAATTGTAATGTTCAGTCATCAGAAGCATATAGCAAAATAAAGTTCTCTCATTTGAAGTAAAAACATACTCATAGCACATTGTATTTTGCACATTAAGTTAAAATGTTAAAGAAATCATGCTCATTAAAAAAAAATTGCAGTCTTTTTCTCTTCAATAAAGTCACATAAACACAGTTTCTTCGTCCTTTTTAAATACATATCAAAACATCTGGGTAGAAACACTGACTGCCAAACTTTTTTGTAGCCACTGATAACTGAATGTTACAAAATATGTTAAGCACATGAGTGGCAATATGTCACCTCCATTGAGAGCTGTAAAACCCAGAGTGATGTAGCTCTTGTTGCCATCTGTCGTATTTGTACTTATGCAAACTTCATTTATGTGGTCACCATCAGGATCAGTTGTATAAAACGCAAGGGTGTTGTGTGACATCTCTGTAAGGATGCTTCCGGCCTGGATGTCGCTAATGGTGCCCATTTCATGGGCCATTCTTCTCACAGATCATTGATGTAGCATAATTTCATCCTTCTTGCCTATACCTACTTCTACTATAAACTTGACAACACTTGCTGCTTGATCAACAGGGCACTGATGCTGAAGCGCGAAGTATATACACTTGCGGATGGATCTGTTAACACAATTTCCATCTTTAGCATTTAGAGAGTCATGGGGGTGTGCACTGCGCAATCCTCTTTGTGTCTGGTGATTTCTTTCTTGAGTGTTCTAATCTCTGCTCCTTTTTTGTGATAATCTCCTTCTCCTTCTTCACTGCTTGATTTAATTATTCTCTTAGGGCAGTATGTATTGGTGAATGCTTCTAGGTTTTGATTCTCATGCACCAAGTCACTAATTTTCTTTATACCTTCTGTTTCTGCTTCTTTAATGTATTTCAGTTCATTTTCCAGAGAAACATACATGTAACATTCAACTGACAACTTTACATTTTTTAGATGTGAAGGCAAATGCTTGACTTCTGGTTCTTTCAATGTATATTTTATTGCCTCTGCTGGAAAAATGAATTTCTCACATAAATACTCGTATTGCTGTAGATTTGATAGGCCATTGGCATGACCAAAACTTTTTTTTACAGTCCGGTCACTTTTTTGTCAACACGGGCAATTTTGGTTTGTCTGGCCTTGTCCATGGGATGCGTTTGCCTACAGCATATTGTGAAATTTCTTGTTGCAGAATCTTGATCTTTTCTTGCATTTCTTGTTTATATCATGAAGCTATTGGTGAAGAACCCCTTTTTACATCGTGCACTTTTGGCTAGGAGATCATCCATCTTGCCATCACCCAGCACTAAATTCAAAATTTAAAAAAAAAAAAAAAACATTTTCAAAATAGGATATAAGAGGACACATAACATATATGATATAGGTCTACTTGTATTTATATGCTGGAAAATTATCATTGAGTTTGACTTTGAAAAGAGAGAGTGAGAACACAAGGAATTTGGGCATAGGTGCCTTTATTGAACAATACAATTTATTCTTTTATTTATTTATTTTCTGAAGGAAAGAGAATAAGAAAGTGGACATAGTTGCCTTTATTTTGTATAACTTTACTCTTGGCATGTTTATTTTTTGACATACAGGTGGGTGCTGAAAGGAATAAGCATATACTAAAAAGCATTATTGTACTTGTATGGAAGACAATACTGTTATATATGATTGTACGGCTGGTTTACATACATCATTAATATTTGGCCATGCTGATACCAAGGTGCGAAGACTCAGCTACCGTCAAGCTGTGGTCTCTTGGCGCATGAATTTCCACATTTCTTGTGAGCCTACTTATGCAGGCGAACCAAGCAAACCATGCTTTACAACCGACCAGAATAGTTACCAGCATTTAACCATACAAAACATGTAATCTCTTACCATAAGTGTATATGTGTATTATTTTTTCTTCCCTTTCATAATAATTTTCATTATGAAAAAAAGCCAAATTTTTCTTGCATCAAAATTGTAAGTGGGTGCTGAAAAATAAATCATCACAGATATCATGATCAAATTGAAGTATTACTTATATTAAAGATTTTTTCGATCAGAAAATGCTTTGTTTTTTAATCTCTATGGTATTTAAAATGTTTATTGGAAACATGCTGAAAGTAAATCGCAAAAAATATCAAAATCTAAATTGGAACTTGGGAGAGTCACCTCAATATCATTGACACATTTTTCAATGAATCTTAATGACATTTATTGATTTTGTTTAAATCAGTATTTATTCAAAATTCTAAATATTTAAAATATTTAACGGAACATGTTGAACGTAAATTGCAAAAAATATCAAAATTTAAACTGGAGCTTGGACTTCACTTCAACTTTATATTTTTGAAACATTTTTTAATGAATTGTAAAAGAGTAAACAAGTTGTTGATTCGATATCTGTTGCCGTAAATAACCACATTTCATACTCCATCATGCCTATTATTCTTTATCAGCATAAATATCTCATAAGAAAGTGGTCATGATAACTAAAGAAGGTTCATTTAACAGCAGAATGGCATTTTAAATGAAGACAAAACAAGATGTCAACAAGGCAGCAACAGAGGGGGGGGGGGGGAACTTGGGCTGCTTCCAGGGATAGGCACATGAAAATTTTCGAGCTCAATTTGAAGCAGTACCATTCGACACAGCTCTTTGACGTGATATTTCTTCAGTAAAAAGGGGCATGAAAAGGCCGTGGAACACATTATTTTAGCGTGCAGGCTTACATTGTATGGTTATTGGTGGGTCAAAGTCCATACATGTTTTCAGTTGAGTCGTGGAATCACTTCTCCTTGGCTTATTTTGATAAAAAAAAAATCGACAAACTCAGCTTTTTACGAACTTCAAAATGGCGCCAAATTTACATACGGGTTCCTTTATGCCAATTGGTAGAGTCCAATTCGCCTGGGGTGGTGACCCAATTGACCCACGCTGAACGGGTCACAGTTGTTGAGCAAACTTGGCCGTTTCGGATTAGCGCAGTCATGCATGTACTCGGAAACCATCCAGTGGCAATTAATATCAGGCTGCAGTTTATATGACGAGACTTTATACACTCAACCCCACTTAGAAACGGAGCTGCATGCAGTTAGGCAGAATACTTATGTGTCCTTGGCTGAATAAACAACCCAATACACAGAAATCTTGCAGGACTAGAGGTGTGTATTCCCATAAGATTCTATGTTAAAGTAACGGTCAATATGTCCAACAGTTTCGTAACAGTTATCATATGTACAAGATTTTTTAAAATTGAATATAGCAATTGACCACAAGAAATTTTGTGTTACTAGGTAGAGTGGTTTTAAAGTTACATGGGTGGCAAAAAACAATAGGAACTACTGGAAATACACATATCTAGCCCGCCTGCTACAGAGCCCTCTATTGAGAACCCACATGAACCAGCTAATTTTGACCTTACCTGTATCATAGAAGGTAAGAACGTGAACCTTGCCTTGCTGGGTGAGTTTAGTAACATGAAATTGCACGTGGCCAACTATTATGAAAACATCGACTAACAGGTGCTTTTTGGTGGTGTTTGAAGCTCAGTGAATTTATGATATATTTTATAAAGTATAAGAATGTGATACACGAGCTCTACCCATGCGCAGGCCCGAACTTGACGCATACGACAGAGACATTGTAGAGATGGCAACTGGATACGGGAGGGGGAGGGGGAGGGAGCAACCTTTTCCGAATATCACTAGGCTTTTTTTCGGGGCACCCCGTAGCCCTTTTGAACGAACAAAACATCGAAATAGATTGGTGCATTCGGGATGAAAAACTGTCTTGTTGACTTTTTGTGGGTTCAAATACTTTGAGTTTGGAAGTGACGCTCGAGTATGGCACATGCTATGGGGATCTATCCTCAAGTGGTAGGCATCGTCTCTCACTGCAATAAACACGTTTACCAACCGTCCAATCTTAATTCACAGCTGGACAGACAAAGACGACCCAAAATAAAGTTTTCTAGCACCGAAATTTGTAATAATTACGATGATCCACTTGGTTGTTTTTGATCACGCTGTACTTTGGCGCACGTTTGCTTTACCTGCAAAGAAGCTGACAGTGGTCAGCTTGCCTGTGCCGTGACAATATGGTATGGTATGGTATTTTTTTTATTAAAGTGACTTGTACATACATAATCAAAATAAATACAATTTTCAAACAATATTGTACCCAGCCCTCTTGGGCTTATAAGTCACTAATAATTCAAATAAACAGATACATTAAGATGCGCATGAAGGCTATACGTTAGAGTAAATGAAATTACGACGTTTTGTCCACGATTGAAACAAAAACTTTGAGAGTGATCGAACATCTGTATTACTTAATAAATAAACAAATTTGTCATCGACATTCATATCATTAAATCCACCATTCCTGCTTGCCACACTTGCAAACAGACTTTGTCTTAAATTTAAATAAAAAGGACATACACACAAAAAATGAATTTCATCTTCTACAGCTTGATTATTACAAAAAATACACAAACGTCTTTCAACAGGTATACCATTAAAACGACCAGTTTCCACTCTGAGAGGTAAAATTCCCAACCTGAATTGAGCAAAAATTGAACGTTCATGTTTTGGTAAAAATGAAGTGACATATGTTTCTGTTTCAAACGTGGTTTTAAACTTGGCATATTGCCTTAGCTTAGGTTTGGAACCAACACTTACAATCCAATCTGAAAGTTGTTTAGCATGTATTTTATCACGTATTAAAGCGAGGTCACACACGGTTTTACCTTCAAAAATATGTCCACAATCTAAGTAAACAAAGACAGTCTTCATATCATTTGCCCAGCCCGTCCCCTGATTTAAATCCCACGTGAGAACTTGTTTTACGGGCCGCGAATCATCTAAAGAAATTAGATGATTCCAGGCTCGTACCATATTAAGAAAATGCCTACTACGAGGTAACAGCCAACCAATATCTCCTTGCAGACCGGGAATAGGTGCCTTTGCATGTACTCCATGAAAGTACCTTATTGCTCTATTTTGAATATTTTCGACTGATGAATATTTACCTGCCTCCCAAATTCCCGAAAAATAATCAGAAATTGGTATAACACCACTTTCATACAAAGAAGTGAAAGTTTTGAATCCTGCATCTTTTAATGTTTTAAATTTAGCAATAATACCCCCTAAAGCTCTACCTGCAGCATTGGCCAAAGTATCTACCCCCTCTTTAAAGTCTAAATGTGAATCAAAATAAAAACCCAAATATTTATACTTCTCCGCAATTTGTAGTTCATTATCATGTAAAAAGAAATGTCTAGTTGTGATCATTTTTCTCTTTTTTCTAAAGTGGACAACATTTGTTTTTGATATATTAACTTTCATGCGCCACTTACAGCACCAGTCATAAAGACAGTTAAGCATGGTTTGCAGATTATCTTCTGATTCAGCTATGAGAGTCAGATCGTCTGCATATAATAATAATGAAATTTCATGCTGATCAAACTTTACACCACACTGCAGATTTTTTATATCATTAGCTAAATCATTAATGAATAGTCCGAATAAAGTGGGAGATAAAGAGTCCCCCTGTCTTACTCCAGTGACCGTCTCAAACCATGTTGTTAAATTATTATTCAATTTGATTGCAGCAACAGTACAATAAATACACACGATACCGTCAGCCAAAGCCTGAAAGCCTAACGGTCAGGGAACAAACAACAAAAGCCCGAATTTGAAAGTAGCAAAACTTGACTACCAGAGCCTAATATAGAGTATGTAATCTCAGACCCATCAACGTAAAGAAATAGCAACACGAGCTGCGCCATTATACGGCAGGGGACTTTGTCCACGAGCTTACTCCAGCTCTTAAAAATTCGGTTTTGACACATTTATATCTGCATTGCATACAGTTACATTTAACCGTCAAGTTTTAAAATTGGGCGGAGATGATAAGCAGTTTGTGGGCGCAGCTTTAAAAAATGAAGGGGAAAAAGGGATATGTTATCTGACCTTTTATGTGATTTCAGTAAGTGAGGGAGATATCCAGGGAATGGAGAAAGCACAGAATGAGATGGGGAAATGGATACTGGGAGCACCACCATGTACAGCAACAGAAACAGTCCTAGGAGAGTTAGTATGGAATAAAATCACAGGATTCCCAAAGCAAAGTTAAAGTACTGGGGGTATCTACAAGCAGTACGTGAAGACAGGTGGTGCAGGAAAGTTTACAATGACATAGTCAAGGAAAAAGCAAGATGGGTCAAACACATAGATAAGTCAGCAGAGAGATATGGATTAAAAGGATATGATGAATCAGGTGATTGGAAAGTATATATAAGAAAGACTGTTACAGAGGCTTGGAAAGAGGACTGAAAAAGAGGTGTCAGGGGTAAAAAGTAAATTAAAAGCATACAAGGCGTTAGAAAAGCCACAAAAAAAGTGTTGTTGGGATGGAAGGAAGGGTTTCAGGATTTTTTTTTTTTTCATAGTAGGGCAGGAGTAATAAATCTGGAAAAGAGAAAATATAAGTGGACAACAGGTAGTAATGGAAAGTGTAAGATGTGTAGACAAGAGGCAAATGGACAGTGGATCATTGGCTGTTGTGGTGTGATGCATATACAGAGATAAGAGAAGATTTTTTCAGAAAGTTGTGCAGGGAAGATTACAATAACAAGAGTTTAGAAGAGGTTACGTGTTTAGAGGAAGAGGAACGTGTAGCATGGGTTTTAGGTCTGAAGGGTGGCTTTCTGGGAGGCAGGAAAGGTACTGAAAGTGCACAGGACTACCTGACAGGATGCTTGGAGAAAAGGAATAAAATAATAGAATTAGAAGGCAACAGGTTAAATTAGAATTCCAGAGTACAGGGAAGGAAGGCAATGGTGGATGCCCTCATAAGGGCTCCCATGGGGCTCCCGTGGGAAATGCCTGAGCCTTAGAGGTGAGGATAGGGTGTGTGAGGGAAGGCGGTTTTTTTTTTTTTTTTTTTTTTTTTTTTTGGTCAAAGGAGTTACAAGGGAAGAATGTAGGGGTATATATCCAGGAGCAGGGGCCCACCACAGCTGTGAGAGAGTGGGTGATGGACCCTTTGCCTCGGTCCTGGGCCTGGAAACATGGCAGCACAAGCTGATAAGGATTACTATGGCTTCCCCCGCCTCATCTATTCCCCTTTTTTCTAGGCCACCTGTGTCATACAGGACAAGACAGACAAGCAGAGAGCAACATTATTATTATCATCATCACCATTATTGTACGTGCTTCCTTTTGCCGTTGATAAAGATAACCCCTAAAGTTATAGCTGTTCATATTTACAACTTTTGACGGCACACTTATTATTTCTTTCTTCCTTTTTTCTTTCTTTTTCTTTTTGCTTTACCAGCAATATTGTCCGTTATTTTTCTCTGACACTATTTCACTTACAAGCTCCAAAACCCATCATGATTATAGTTCTATCCATGATGTGGCGTCTTTTATGAAGAAGGGTGATGGTTTTTAAAATTATGCAAATTAGGGCCATTCAAAAAAATTTTAATCTTGCATATCTTCAGAACTATTACAGATAGGTGTGCCATTCCAGTTGAATCCATAGGTTTGCGCTCTACACGCATCTAATAAACAACAAACAAAAGATGTACAATTGTAATTTATGCTAATGAGGGCCACTCCAAAATGGTTAAACATTGAAAATCTGGAAAACAGGTGTAGCTGCCATTCCAAAAATAGGTGTAGGTGCCGTTCCAACTTCAATGCATAGGTTTGTGTTGAGGGCGCATCCGATGGATCACTAACAGAAGTTGCAGAATCTTAATTTATGCTTATTATGGGCACTTGAAAATGTTAAGTTAGAAAAACGTTTGACGCTGTTGCCAAGTGCAGACCAAGAAATGGGGCGCTTATGTTGACAGGAGGCAGGGATGCATATGCTTGTTTCACTGATGCCTCGGTACAAGGCTTTGCGGGTTACTTTCAAAGCAATTGTTTCAGTCAGCATGAATCACAGGATCTTAATACAGAATTAGCCGGCGAGTTGTCTATGGGTTTCAGGGAATTACACCCATTGCACTGTGTGATACTTTGTGGGACAAATCCTGGAAAGGAACGAGAATATGCTTTGTAATAATGCTGCTGCCTTGAAAATTATCGATAAAGGCCGCTCTAAGTCAGCAGCTATCATTTAACTGCTGCATCATTTTTGTATATTTGATCAATCACAGCATAACTTCAGAGTTTCCATTAGGAACAATGGTGGAAGAGGGGGTGGGTGGATGGGTTATTAACATTAAGGAAAGAAATACACAGCCATTCGATCATATCTATCCATGTGTTAAGGGCAAGTAAAATAGGGTCGCCATCGCATTTGAAATTATGTTGTTCATGTTGAAATACAAGTACTTAATATCGCCAAAATGAAGAGCATGTTTCATTTTTTTTTATCTGTTTGATATTTTAGCACATTTTTATCAAGTGGCAAGGGCTTCATTTTGCATTTGATCAATTTCAAACACTTGGTCATATTTTTTACAATTCTGTGTTTTTTAACATGTAGAGTATACATGAAACAATTAAGCAAAACTTCTGCAAGATTTGAATGAAACGTATATCACAGAATTGGTTAAGCACTTCAATTTTTAAGTATATGACGAAAAACTTTCTTTTAAAACATTTCCATGGATCATTATTTTGGCCTCTGTGGCCAATATTTTTTAACTTTTGAACGGATGCAGGATATTTCTTTGTAAAATACCCCATTCCTCGCAGGACTTCATGCAGAATCACTGGGGCATGGCTTGTGTATTACTTTAGTGACCTTATGCCCATTAAGGCCTGTGCTCCAGGATGCTAGAAGGTAAAAACAGAGGACAAAAATCATCATTCATCTTCCAATACAAATATAATTGTATTTGTGTCTTTTTGCCCAGAACCACTTCCTAGTAGTCAATACCCTATTCCGCAGTCCGAACTCTTTACTCTCCATAAATAACCTATATACATATGGAATTACTACTGTCCATATTGCACACGTTCCTCTGTAAAATTTTGACATAAGCTGTATCAGCCCAAATAAATTAAATGGTCTTCAGCGGGTAATTACTCAACATGTTTGAAATAAATTTCACTCCTGACTTGAAACAGGCAGTGACTCATAAAAGGCAACTGGTGGTTTCAAACCGGTCTTCTCCAGTTTTAAAATAGCGAAGTATCTACAGAAGCGCGTCCCGTTGCGAATAATATTGTTATGGCTGAATGTCAACTTGAGTTATCACTTAAGCAGTCGCTTGGCGTAGATTTTGATGAGAGGTCCAGGAAAGGCCATAACATTGATTTTGAGTTTCAAAGAGACCATAAAATAGAAGTTTATGGTTTGATTATAAATAAATACAATACAACTTATGAGAGAGATCAGTTACCATCTAAAAATGCCAAAAACAGAATATAAAAGAATGTGAATAATTTAGGAAATGGAAAATGAATACTTTAGGGGCCAAATAACCAAACAAAACAAAACCAAACTGAGAGAAGAGCAAACATGAGGTTGTAAGATAATAAAATCTTGTATTGACGAGCCTTACAATACAATCTTTTCTCCGCAATACAACCCCAGGCTGGCTGAAGAACAGCCAGCTCCTTGAGGTATTTATACCAGCCATACTTGGTCATGTGACCACATGCATCCAGTTTCTCTTATATGAAATAAAGAAGAAAATACTTAAATGGCCGAACTCTGACATTTTAGATATGCATATGAAAATATTTAAATGTGACTTTGTGTGTGTTTGCCAAAAAAAAGTTTTACACGTAGGCCTGAAACATGAACTTGTCTTATGATTTGTATCACGTTTGGAAAGTTTGCCCTCTAACTGTGAAGGACAGATGTTCTATAAACTGGATGCATGCTGTACAACTGGTTTACAATGTTTTTCAATGAACATTTTTATTTCCTTTTATTTACCATTTAATCTTCTATTTCTTGAATAAGATTGGTATTTATTTTTAATCATAACATACTCCCACCGTCAAGACGAAATGTCCCGTTTCGGTTAGATATTCCGTTGAATGACGTGAACACAACGAAGGTTCTGTAAAATGTCAGTATTATACGCTCACCACATGGAAATGAAACGCAGCAGAAAAATATCGTTAAAATGACTTAAACTCAGTATGCAAAGAGTCTCAGTAGCGAATGTCCACTGTATCGAAGTAGGCCGCACACACCAGCATAGGAATAAGGGGGAAAATGAGAAGAATGCAATGTGAAAGGTCAAATTACGAGACGCAAATTGGGCTGTCTGGGTCAATGTCTGGCTGGAGAACAGGTCGGTAGCGAGGAAAAGTTGGAAACGATGATTCTGTGTTGACCAAAGATGTAACTGTTCTTGGGAAATGAAAAGTTTCTTCAAATCGTCGTCCAAATGGATAGATAACTGGGAGCAAACATCGGAGTACCCGGAAAATGAAATGTCAACTCCCTCATATCCGTGGTTGGGCGTGGTTGTGCGGCTTTATGGTAAGTACTGGTAGCATGTGATGACTGCACACACAGTAGTTGCGGTGAGAGCAACTGCCATTCACAATGACAATGAAGTTTGCGGAATTATTTGGCTCGCCAATGAAATGATACATCATACAGGATTTTGTAAGACCTATGGATGAATTCCTGCAAATATAAAGCAAATTTACGCAGAAACAAGAACAAGGAACAAGAGAACTCGTTATACCATTATATACGATTGCAAGTTGCGTATCACTATTTGCATGTCACACCCATAACATCAAGTTTATGTGGATGTCACAAATTGGATTCACGAGTTGCAATATAATGCACAAGGACATTCCAAACGAAATCGGAACTTTGAAAGTTTATTGATAATTAGACAGATAAACACTGCCCAGATAGCCGAAAGGAGGAACTGTTTGTGAGAAAAAAAAAAAGAACAATGGCCGTAAATCACTTGTGGGGAGCCGCTCGAATGGGCATGAGTACATATAAATGTGCACATCGTGAAACCTTTTTGTGACTGTGTATATATCTTATTAATTATATAAATGATATGCGATTACATAGTACATGGGTCGCGGTGACAAAGTGTTACTGATAGATCAAACGTGTACTGAGTGTCAGATACGCTAAATCACCAATATGGCGGGAATCTCCCGTCACAAAGCAAGACAAGTACTTCCTCAAGTAAAAAAAAAATATCAGCTCGTGTGTGTATGTGTGTGTGTGTGTGTGTGTGTGTGTGTGTGTGTGTGTTTGTTCAACAGAGTTTTTATTCCTACTGTATGCTAACAGCTAGGAGTATCTGCGAACGTCAAAGGATATAATGTTATCGCGTCCCAAAATTGAAACGTTTATGTCATAACTTGCCATATTATGAATATAACACACCCGGCACCGTATCTTGAGACGTCTCCCAAGTAGCAATTACCAGTTGTTATACACCCAACAAAAACTATATCACGCGACAAATCCTCAAGCTCATTGTGACTCAAAAATCATTTCTTATGACCGATATTGAATTGCGGTCATTCATGTATTTGAAGTACATTAAAATTGTCACATACAATTACGACAATAATTGCTTCAAATTCAAATGATCCATCACAATCTTACAAAAAAAACGCGGCGCACTGCAGTTACGCCGAACGCGTGTGACTCCCAATTCCATAGATCATCTCATTACTGACCTATACACAAACAATAATAATAACAATAACAAGCAATTAATAACTTGGGGGTATGTGTGTTACAAGACACAACATAACCATATTAATTGCTTTAAATATGCATGTGATATTCAACACATACACCAATACCAAAAAAGAAGTTTGTATGGTTATATATATACGAATAAAATATGAAATGCACTCTGAGAACACAAGGGTTACCATATTTAGGTTGAACAATTGTGTGTCGTGGCATCCGCACTAAGGACAACAGGTTTAGTGTCCTTTATACTAATATAAAAAAGATTATATACGAATAGGGGGGTGGTAAATGCCATGAAGTGTATCTGGTAATGTCAAGATAGTTGTGACTTACCATTGTGCAGTCAAATATTATAATGTATGTGCGATTTGTCAAGAAGAGATAAGCAGGCAAATATGCATGTGGACAGACTTTTCTTTCTTTCTTTTTTTCTTTTTTTTTTGGGGGGGGGGTGAAAAACTGCGTTCACAAAAATGTGCTTCTGTTACGCAGAAGAACACCCTTGTTTAAATTTATGTATGGCTGTGTAACATGAGGATACAAACAAAGGCGCTGCAGGTGTCTCTCCCTTTTTTCTTTCTTTTTTTTTTTTTTCGTGACCAAAGTTATAAAACAGATCGGAAATCGTAATCCTATACTTCTGCCACCTCGCACATAAGATTTAAGAGACACAATGCACTTTGTCCATCATAATTGGATACATTTTAAATTATATGTGTATGTAGAACCTACAATCAATCAACAAAGATGTGGCTCCATTTTGGCGACATAAAGAATAACCATATTCATACATGTCAATTACAGTTTGCTGCACAGAAGTTCTTCTGTTGTCAGCCTCCTGTGAAAATATATATATATATATATATATATATATATATATATATATATATATATATATATATATATATATATATATATATATATATATATATAATATAATAATAGTGATTTCACAATGGTATAATGCGTGAAAGAAATGAAATAGTCACAAATACTTCATTTCAGAATCTCATATATGGTATATGAAATATAAATATACCTAACATTAAAATGTCTCATATCCTTTCCTGAATAAATGAAAACCTTTATTCAAAATTATTCAAAGGAAAACAGTTAACTATCTTCACAGGAGAAACAATGATAGCTAAAGATTATTTGTGTTAAATCAACATGTGAAATCACAAAAATGGCAGAGGCGCTCACAGCCTTGCCTTTTATGTCATTAATAGTCATCAAAGATTATTGCTAACTTAGTCTAATATATGCGTTTATACAAGACCCACGTACTAATTAAAATATAAACACTTAGAAAACTTTCCACTTTTTGCACTTGTTTCCAGCTGAGAATAGTTTTTGGTGCCTGGGCCAAATCAAGAACTTTGGATGACCAGGGAAACAATGGCTACATAAATACGCGTTTTGTTTTTTTTCCTAGTAAACCAGGCCAGACATCGGACTTTCATTGGTATCAGTTTCGTCTGAAGGTACATTGTTTGGGTTCGTACCGATCACTGGTAGTTCTTCAAGTGACGTTTGTGTGCCTGTCTCAGCTGAGGGTTCAGTTTGAGGTTCAGTGTCATGAGCGTACGTGACAGGTTTGTGTTCAGGAGACGCCTTCAGCTCTTTGTTTTCAGAATTTATGTTCGTATCAATTTCGTCTGCTTCAGATAAGGCAGACATAACAAATGCCCTGGGCGGCTTTTTAGGGGGACCTTGTTCGTCTAACATGGCCAACTGTGTCCGTACAAGTCGCAATTTATAGAAATTAAATACTGCAAGTGCCAAAACAGCTATCGTAAAAATAATGTTAAAACTGGGCAAACCAAGCAACACAGGGGCTGAGTAAGACTGTCTGACATAGTGTAATTTATAGGAAAGTTCATCTGCTGCTGACACATAAGCGTCCATGTTTTTCTTAGCCAAGTGCGCAGTTTTGTTTAAATCAACTTGGAGAATTTTATCTTCTTCAACTACTTGTTGCCAATCGTGTTTGTATGCATTAAACTGAATTGTTGGAAGTGTTAACGGCTTTGGGAGAGTAAGACTGCCACTTATATTGAAAATAGACTTGTAATCAACGACATGTTGAGCATACATCAGGTTCACTGGGTACAGAAAAGTTATTTGTTCAGACTTTTGACATTCATTTAAAGTTGCTGGGTAAAATGAAACTACTGATCGAACATTGCAAGCACAAGGCAACTTTAAAATACAAAATTGACATGATGTTAATTTTACAGGAGGTTTTAATGCACATGTCTTTATCAAAAACGGATCTCTACTGTTTACAAGCATCCGACCTTGTCCCAAATCAGAAAATGTATAAGTCTGTATTTCTCTGGCTGGTATCAAATGGCTTCGGCACTTTGTTTTTATATATTCTGGTTCATCATGAAATAAAGCTGAAGCACAAGAAGCTTTTGTACGGTCATTCATGGCAAAGACTCTGGGACATATTTGAACTTGTTTTCCATAACATAGTTCCAATGATGCTCTATTTGTTTCTACATAAAACAATTTACTGCTGGTTATTCCAATATATTCTGAAAAACCGGTAATTTTGGTCACCTGTGTCGTGTGGTTTGTTACAGTTGGAACTGGCAAAGCAGTAACGTGATAAAAGTGAATCAATGTGTCAGTTGTTGTGATAGGAATTTTTATTTTGATGTACAATTGATTCCTTGTCCTGGCAAATATTACATTTGGAACAGTATAATAGTAACTGACATCTGTTTGTGCAATACGGAAAGTTGGATAACTGTTTATGAGTGTTGAGTGTAATTTATTCAGAAATATGTTCAATTTATGTGGGGGAACATAATATATTGGCAGATATCCTTCCAACAAAGTTTGAATGGCTTGCACTCTCATTTCAGAATCTCGTAGTAATCCCTCTACCATATGAACTTCTTGTACGCTATAGGCATTCAAAAGATTGATAGCTATTTTGGTCTTTTGTATTTCAAGTGCTTGATGTCTCACTGTGACAGAAAGTTGCTGCACAATTTGTTGCCATTGACTTAAGATATTAATTGTACTATTTAACAGGTTTCTATTGAGTTCTGCTGCACGTCTTAAATTGGTAATTCTTCGATTTACTGTTTGTTCATATGATTGCATTTTCTCCAAGGTGATTTTAAGATGTTCAACTTCCTCATTTCTTGTTGACTCAATTTCATCAATTTGTCTTTGTAACATTTCAATATCAGACATTGTTGCAGTGCAAAAGAGTGACTTAGATAAACTTCCAATAAGATTTATTACACCACGTTTTGTTCTTTTAGTACCTGGTTGTGAGTAAAGTGGTATCAAGGTCTGAATTTTCTTGTGGTTTTCAACAAGTTCACTTAACATTTCCCTCCGGTAAGCATTGTAGGTTTGGAAAGATGCTTTGTACATCGTACACATTGATTTTAAGTTTCCAGGCAAGATTTGGTCTGATTGCTTATCTCCACTACATAACCTGCCAGATTTATCTATATGTATTTTCTTTGGAAATGGTAAAGCAAATGTATGAGACCATGTTGTGGCAGAATTCTCAATTGTCTTATACCTTTCAAACATTATCCCATAATTATTTCTCACCACTATGGGTGGGAAAGTCTCTCTCTGTGGCTGCTGTGGGCTGTCTGCCTGAACTGGACCCATGATGCACAGCAGTGTAAACACAATGAATATCTTCACTGCTGGAGACAAAAGAGCAGAAGCTTGAACCTTTTTTTCTCTCTCTCTTTAGTCCTGTCTTATAAACTTTAATTCTCAACTGTTTTTCATTTGTACTTAGTCTTCGATTTTGCAAATTTACCTGGGTTGTCTTTCAAGTACTGTTTGGTATATTCATTCAAATTTGATGCAGGTTCCCATGTATTATCACTGTCTGGGTACCCTTTCCATTTGATCAAATATTCTCGTTTCCCCTTTCTTTTTCTGGCTTTTACTATTTTCTCAACTTCATAATATTTCTCTGTTTCATTTTCCTCACTGCTAGCTGTGTCAGACTCAGAAATGTTATCTTCAACACTTTCTACATCAGTTGATTGATCATTATCAGTCTGAGCATTTTGGGAGTTCTGAGGCTCACTAACTTCATCTTCAGAATGTGATACATCAAAACCATCCTGAGGAAAATCATTTTCACCAAGAAGGTTGTCAGTTTCAGTAACAGGTATCTCTTCTATTTCTAAGGTGTCTGGTGGTCTGATGTCTCTGTGATACCCTAGTTTAACCCTATTTACATGAACCCTAGTTGGAATATGTTTGTTGTCACTGGCCCTGATGAGGTTTACATGCACTGGTGAGGGCTTTTCACTGACAATAAAGGGTCCATGCCATTTGTGGAGAAGTTTCTTCGACAAACGCACTTTTGCTGCTGGTGTATGAACAAAAACTTAATCACCAACTTTGATGTTAACTTCAGTGCTCATCTTGTCATAGTGATCTTTCATTCTGGCCTGTGCTAACTGTAAATTTTCTCTGGCTACTTCTTGAAAGCGATGTACTCTGGTAGCAATTGAGTTAAAGTGGTCACGGACACTGTCACTCTCAAACTGTGTGGGGCGCAACATTATATCAGTTGGCAAATTTGGCTGTCTCCCATATAGTAACAAAAAAGGAGAGTACAAGGTAGACTCAGTTCCTGGGGAAACATTGTATGCAAATGTCACAGCTGGGATAAATATATCCCAATCCTTTTGGTTTGTAGCAGTGTAAAAACTTAACATTTGGATTAGAGTTCCATTGAACCTTTCAACTAAACCATCCGTTTGTGGTCTATATGCAGTTGTATTTACTTTCTTAATATCAAAAAAGTTACACAGTTCTTGAACAACTTTTGCCAAAAATGACAGTCCTAAATCTGAAAGTAAAGCTCTTGGAGCTGAATGTCTGCAAATAATTTCATCAAATAGAACTCTGGCTACTGTTTCTGCCTTGATGTCTGGAACTGCAATGGCTTCAACATATCTGGTCAAATAGTCTGACAAGACAAGAATGTAACGATTTCCTCTGCTGGTTACTGTAAGTGGACCCACAGCATCAATAGCACACCTGTCAAAGGGACCTTCAACTGGAATGGGAATAAGGGGAGCCTTATTTGCTTTGATAGGCCTCTTTCTTGTCTGGCAAGAATGGCAAGATTGGACATACTTTTTAATTCTTGCAGCTATTCCCCACCAATAATATCTTTGCCTGATGTTTTGATAAGTCCTAGCTATACCTAAGTGTCCTGCAGTAGCCTCATCATGAAAGGCAGCTAAAACTTCAGGTACTAATTTTTCAGGTATGACAGTTTGCTGGACTAATCTGTCCTTTTTCAACCCTTTTCCTGCTGGATAATCTAGATGGTACAAAACATCTTCTATCAGTATGTAGTCCCCTATTTCTTTTAGCAGGTGCCTAGCTTTAGCTCCATCCTCAGGAAGCACCCTATTTTGTAGGTATTTGATAATTGGGGCACAGAATGGGTCTTTTCTTTGCAGGTCTTTCAATTCATTAAACAGCAAAGGCTGTGTTGTGACAGTCCTGTCATTGTCTTCTTCCAATGCAAACATTTCAGGACATATAATTTGTTCTTCTTCATCAACTTCTTCATGATTTATTCTGCTTATTGGGTCAACATTACTGCGGATTCTACCTGGTTTGTGAGTCACAGTGTATTTATATTCTTGCACTGCCATTAACCATCTGGCCAGTCTACCTTGTGGCTCTTTCTGGTTTAGAAGCCATTTCAATGCCAGGTGATCTGTGATTAGCTCAAACTCTCTTCCCCTAAGATAAGGAGCATAATGATGGAATGCCAATATTACTGCCAACAATTCTTTTTCAGTTGTACTGTAATTCTTTTGATGTTTATTCAAGGACTTTCCTCCATATGAAATAACCCTTTCCTGTCCATCTATGGATTGTGAAAGGATCATACCTATGCTGTTTGCACTTGCATCTGTATAAACCAAGAATTTCTTGCTGAAATCAGGATATGCCAAGACAGGTGGTGTGATTAATTTTGATTTTAAAATGTCAAATCCTTTTTGACACTCTTCTGTCCATTCAAAAGGTGTTTGCTTTTTGAGCAGAGCAAACAGGGGACTTGCAATTTTTGCATATCCTTCACAGAATCGTCTGTAATACCCAAATAACCCCAAAGCTTGTCTTAGAGTTTTTACATTATGTGGCACAGGGTAGTTTTGTATGACTTTTATCTTACAAGGATCAGGTTTTAACCCTTCTTTTGAGATTATGTGACCAAGGTACTTAACTTCATTCTGCAGAAAGCAACACTTTGATGGTTTGAGTTTGATATCTGCTGACCTTAAGCAATCAAATACCTGTCTCAAATTATGCAAATGACCTGTAAAATCGCGGGAATACACTATAATATCGTCCATGTACACTAGGGCAATAAAATAGTTTAACCCTCTGAGCACATTGTCCATTAATCTCTGAAAAACACTTGGAGAATTTGTGAGACCCTGGGGCATGACTTCAAATTCATAGAGACCTGAATGAGTTACAAATGCTGTTTTCTCAATGCTAGAGGCTTCCATAGGGCACTGGAAGAACCCGCTGCGGGCATCGCAGACCGAAAACAGGGTAGGGTGATTAACCCCTAAGCTGTCAAGGGTGTCATCAATCCTAGGGAGGGTATAAGCATCAATTTTGGTAATACTGTTCAGTTTCCTACAGTCAACACAGAACCTTTTGCTGCCATCAGGTTTGGTGACTAAAACTATTGGTGAAGCATAATTTGAGTTGCTTGGCCTAATTATTCTAGCATCCAACATTTCTTTAATTTGCTTATCAATTTCTTCCCTCTGTTCAGGATTGGCCCTATATGGTCTTGCTCGGAAAAGACATGTGTCCCTCCTCAAGCTCTATTTTGTGCTCAATTAAATGTGTCCTTCCCAGCTCAGCTGTTGTGTTGGCAAAAATGTCACTGTATTCAAACAGCAACTGTACAAACTGTTTCTTTTCATCTTCAGAAATGTCACATTTGCTCAAGTCAATATCCCTCAGTTTATCAGGCAACTTACTGCTATCAGTTACAATGTTAGGGGATGTGTGACCTCCCTGACCACAATTTGTAGACTCGGTGTCAATAACACTTATATGCACTTGTTCTGGTGACGGGAAAATTTCCAAACAACCCACTCTTGTGTTTTTCTCAACTGAAATGGAGCATCCTGTGTGTTCATAACCTGAACTATGATTTTATTCCCTGGCAAAACTTTGCTCACTGAATAAGCCAGTGGTACACCCAACCTACATAAATGCTTTGACCCACTGAACATTCCAGATACACCATGTGGCATTGTACCTTGTGTTCTCAGTTTACATAACATAGGCATAACAGTGTTGTTTGGTATTTCAATACCATCAATGACTCGCACTTGGTACTTTGTTTTCAAGTTTATCTTTCCTTTTGAGAAATCCATTACTGCCTTTTCTCTTGTTAAAAAATCTACTCCCAATATGAAATCATGTGACAGCCCTGGTATAATTTGGAATTTGTGAGTGGACTTGTGGTGTTTTCTTTTTCCATTTAACAGAAAAAATGTGATATTGGTCTGACCAAAAATTTGCATTTTACTGCCTGCTGCAGTACTGGCGTTACATATGACTGATGGCTCAAGTTTCAAGTTCGCATCTAAGGCCAGCTGCTCATAAAAATTTTTACTGATTGCTGATATCTGGGCCCCTGTATCCACCAATGCCCAAACATTAATTTTATTGATTTGCACATTAACAAAGTTGTCTGCTACAAGTGCAATTTCACATTCTGGGTCTGAATGAGGGCCTAGAGTACATATTTCCCCTGCTTTATTCCCTCTGTGAAAGTGGGGTTTTAGTGGTTTAAATCTTGTTGGTTATTTTGTGCATCAAAAGACATGGGCCCAAAATTCTGGTTGCCATGATTCTGTGGTCCACTAAAACTTTGTGAGAATGGGTTCTTTGGCCCAAAATTCTGAGAATCAAAACTTTATTGCCCAAAATTTGGTTGTGGACCATAATTTTGATGAAAATTTTGTTGATTGAACTTTGGTCTACTTTTGCATTCTGAAATGATGTGCCCTAGCTGAAGGCACCCCCAGCAAATTAATTTAGCATTTGGGCAAGCTTGGGCACTGTGACCTCTTCTTCCACACCTGTTGCAAATAATTTTGCCCTGTGTTGACCTGTCCTGATGCTGCTTCTGTCCCTGGGGCTTTGCTTTTTCTTCTTTTGATATGCTTATGCTCATTACTCTTTTTTCAAGCCTTTCAATTACGTCCTTTACATTATTTAGATCATCCATGGTCACTTGTGGTTGCTGGTGACCTGCTGCTCCCACACATTCATATAAACGGGCAGCACTGTCAGCTTCATCCACAGTTTTGGGATCTTTTCCCAACACAAAAGATCTGAGTTCTGGCCTGAGGCCATGCACAAAAAGAGTTAATCTTTCAGATTCACTTTTGTTCAGTTTTGCAAAAAGTTTTCTCATCACATTTGAATAACTCTCCACACTTTCTCCTGGCTGTTGTTGTTTTGAATGGAGTGTCCCCTCCAAGATCCATTTATCATCTTAATTTCTAAATTTCTTGTTGAAAGCTGCAACTAATCTGTTCCAATCACTTCTGATATCTTCATTTAATTCTCTGTGCCAAATTTCTGCCATATCAGTCATTGCAAGCTTGAAAATTCTTAATTTTTTCTCGTCACTCCACTTGCCTAAATCAGCTTGAGCGAGAAATTTTTCTAGGAAAGACCTAGCATCTTCTCTTGAAAGCCCACTGAATGTAAGTGTGCGAAAAAAACTCTCATTACCTGTCATGGGGGAGGTCTCTTCTTGCACTTGAGTCACCTTGCTCCCGATTGTCTGCAGCTGGTCCTTCAGGAGTTCCAGGGTTTTCTTCACTTCTTCCTTGAACTCAGCGTCCGTCATGGTGAGCTGGTTGGCTTTTTCTTTCTTTTTCAAGCTGAAAATAACTTGGCAGTTTACAGTATATGTTTCCTTGGCTCAAATACCCGGATTCTCCACCATATGTTATGGCTGAATGTCAACTTGAGTTATCACTTAAGCAGTCGCTTGGTGTAGATTTTGATGAGAGGTCCAGGAAAGGCCATAACATTGATTTTGAGTTTCAAAGAGACCATAAAATAGAAGTTTATGGTTTGATTATAAATAAATACAATACAACTTATGAGAGAGATCAGTTATTATCTAAAAATGCCAAAAACAAATATAAAAGAATGTGAATAATTTAGGAAATGGAAAATGAATACTTTAGGGGCCAAATAACCAAACAAAACAAAACCAAACTGAGAGAAGAGCAAACATGAGGTTGTAAGATAATAAAATCTTGTATTGACGAGCCTTACAATACAATCTTTTCTCCGCAATACAACCCCAGGCTGGCTGAAGAACAGCCAGCTCCTTGAGGTATTTATACCAGCCATACTTGGTCATGTGACCACATGCATCCAGTTTCTCTTATATGAAATAAAGAAGAAAATACTTAAATGGCCGAACTCTGACATTTTAGATATGCATATGAAAATATTTAAATGTGACTTTGTGTGTGTTTGCCAAAAAAAAGTTTTACACGTAGGCCTGAAACATGAACTTGTCTTATGATTTGTATCACGTTTGGAAAGTTTGCCCTCTAACTGTGAAGGACAGATGTTCTATAAACTGGATGCATGCTGTACAACTGGTTTACAATGTTTTTCAATGAACATTTTTATTTCCTTTTATTTACCATTTAATCTTCTATTTCTTGAATAAGATTGGTATTTATTTTTAATCATAACAATATTATCAACAGAACCGGGATGCCTGTGATTGGTTACCGTCGGGACGTCATTATCGTCTCGCAATATTCTATCATCTTTATCGACACTCTACCTGCGGCATTTCAGACTGTTAATATTTTGTGTCACACTGTTTAGGGTTTATAGTTAAGCTGAATTTATTCCGCATTTACACAAGCCACAGGTTTTGCCTCGTATTCTACACCGTCCCCTAGGACAAATATTTCCTTGCTGCCGGCACCGGGTTCCACATGTTCAGAAGCCGGCACCCAGCGCTTTCTTGCAGCAGGCGATGCCGGATTCAGCACTCCAGTGATTTCCCACAGTGTTGGATAGAGTACCGGATCTGGCTTCCATGTATATATTGTCTGCGGTACCGGGTCTAACTTTGTAGTCGCATTAACAGCCAAAACCGGCCACGGTTCAGTAACCATGTCCTTAAAATATATTCTTCATTAACTAGACTTTTTTTCCAAAACCTGGGCCTATAGGCCTGAGCAACTAAAAGCAAAAATGTTATCACCTGTGCCAAAATTAAAAAAGAGACATGACAGGCAGACCACTTTTTTATTCTCCTGACTTGTTACTATCAGTCAGCTGAGTTACAGCAAAAGAAGAATTCTGATGTAAATCGTTTTCGTACTATTTATGAATCTGCTTCATCATATGAGCACTCTACCTCCACTATAACTCCTATGCCCACAACACAGCATAGCCAATGAAGTATTTATCAAACAGTTTAGAAAGGCATGACACACATTCACAAATTTATATCCTGACAGGGACTACTACTACTACTACTACTACTACTACTACTACTACTGCTGCTGCTGCTGCTGCTGCTGCTACTACTACTACTACTACTACTACTAATAATAATAATAATAATCCTGTGGCACTCCGCTTATTTGGCGAGGTCCTGTATCACATATCTGATACAGATAACAGAAAAAAAAACATTTTCTCTCTTACCTATCCCCTCCTCTATGGCTCATGCATTCTCCATGTTGGATGCACGCAATCATGGGAGCCCTGCTAAGGGCTATCACCTTTCTTTTTCCTTTAAAAAACTGTTCTAGATTCCTGTTCTCTTCTTTTTCTAACACTCATTTCTCTTCTTCCAGCACCCTACCAAGAAGTCCTGTACAGTTCTTACCCCTTTCTTTTCTGTTAAACCCCTTGTCAAACCTAAACAGCCCTCGGAAAGGGGAAAGACGTTAATGCCCAAATCAGATTTTCACCAATTCTTTGAAAAAAGTACAAAAATACGCAGCTTCAAATTTAATCAAAACCCAACCAAAAAAAAAAATAAAGAAAATCGCGATGGACAAAAATATGGGGTTTTTTTATGGGTGCTGGAGGACTTGACTCAGGTCGTCCCAGTCTTGCCCCTTCCCTCCCCCTACTCTGTGTGAGGTAGATAATACAGGGCGCAACCTGTATTATCCATGTGCTTCAGGGCCAGCTTCTTAACAAATAATCTTCACACACACACACAGAGAGAAGAGAGAGAGAGAGAGAGAGAGAGAGAGAGAGAGAGAGAGAGAGAGAGAGAGAGAGAGAGAGAGAGAGAGAGAGACAGGCGTGGGCCCTGTTCACAGGTCTGATCCACACTTGGGACCGTTTGGGCTCCTTATGTTGGCCAAAAACTAAAACAAAAGCCTCTTCTTATCTCTTTTGCGTAAATTTATGCAGCATTTGCCTGCAGCACATCACTTTGGTGTTAGATCACCATGGTTTGATGAACTATTGCTCCAAACCAACCTTCGATAAACGATTATGATGCATGTAGGTTTCAATAGAGTTTTCAATCCGAATCAGCATGAGGTTGACCTGGATCTACATGGATTTATTTTTTACAACTTACGGCTTAATTAGTGATTTGTGTGGCTTCCATTTATGATGAGAGTAAATGACGAGTGACTGGAAGCAAGGAAAATGTCATACTTTCGGGGTTTACAGCAAAATAACATAATGGCACTATACTTGCACTGTTATGTTGTGTTATTACGCCGAAGAGAAAAACCCCCAATTTTCGCTCAAATACACACGTGAAAGGGAGAGCATGGCAACTTCTAATACCTGTAGCTCAAAAGTTCACTGAGCATGACCAGATGATGTTTCAGTATATGTTTAAGCTAATGTGGTCCTATCAATTCAAGTATCTATCAGATATCCCTATGGACAAGATTTCGCCCCCACCCCCATCCCCCAAAAATGCATATATGAAAATGTATAGTAAATGTAATACCCTATTCGAACCTGCAATGCCTCTCCAATCCACTGGTGAAGGTTAAACGACTGTCATCTGTGACGTTACCTTCGCCTCTAGTTCCGAACTTTATCAAAGTGGGCGTCCTTGTCAAATCTGAAGAAGCAAAGTCAGCGGGAGCTGTAGTCCTAAGACAATTTTTAGCGCAAAAGTGATACTTCCTTTTGAAAGATGCATGCAAACGATTGCCAGAAGTCCAGTGCTGTTTGTTTTGATACAAAAAGGCGAGCTTTTCATTTGAACTGTTAGTACTACCGCTAAATCAGCGAACCAGTTTTGATTGAATACCTTTCTGTGGGTTTTTTGTTTGTTTGTTTGGTTGTTTGTGTTTTGTTTTTTGTTTTTTGTTTTTTTTTTTTTGGGGGGGGGGGAGCCATGGCGGTTTATGTACGAGTGTTAACTCTCTACCGCTTGCAATGCGCTTGGCTTTTGCCGTTGATACACTTACAAAATGCGTATCTCTTTACAGCAATGAATATTTGACCCGTATGTGGATTTGCTGCTTGAAACGGCCTGTTCCATAGCCTCGTTTGATTTCCGATTGATTGATTAGTTGCGTGAAATCAGCACAAAGGGAGAACATAAAATTTACTTGTGTAAAAACTAGCTTCTTTCTTTCTTTGTTTCTTACTTTTTTCTTGATTGATTGATTGGTTGGTTTATTGGTTGTTGGTTGGTTTATTGATTGATTGATTGATTGATTGAAATCAGCACACCGCCAAAACATAAAATTTACTTGTGTAAAAACTAGCGTCTTGATTGATTGATTGGTTGATTGATTGCTTGATTGATTGATTGATTGATTGATTGATTGATTGATTGATTGATTGATTGATTGATTGATTGATTGGGTGAGTAAAATCAGCACAAAGAAGGAACATAAAATGTACTTGTGTAAAAACTAGTTTCTTTCTTTCCTTTCTTTCTTTCAGGGAAAGTGATCCACCGCCTGGTAAAATTATGAGGAATTCCAGCACAGATACACACACACAGATGTATATATATATATATATATATATATATATATATATATATATATATATGTATATATGTATATATATATATATATATATATGTATATATGTATATATATATATATATATATATATATATATATATATATATATATATATATATATATATATATATATACATAAATACAACCTAAACGATAAAATCATACATATACTTGTAACTGTGTTTAACTTGCAATTCTTAAGAGTCTATTTAGGGCTTTTCCAGCTAAATGTACACTGGGGAGGGGGGGGCAGACCGCCTATAAATTTTTAGGGTACCACCTACATAAAAAAATGTTTCATCCCCAATCTACAGCTGTGAAATATGCTCATAACCCCCCACCAAGGTAAAATAAATATAGGTGTGTTCTGCCCCCCCCCCCCCCCCATGTAAATTCAACTGGAAAAGCCCTTCAGAGCAATACATGCAGGAGCAGCATGTACATCAAACAAGAAAAATGTTTGGTCTGAGATTTTTATGTCAATAAAATGTTGAAAATCTTGAAATCTTGGTCTCTGACTAGGATGTATTTGATGTATGCATTGCAGTCAGTAACAACATAAGTGCTGATAATTGAGACAGTGATTTACATAAGCTTGCTTCCATGACTCCATCCACACTTCATACCACATGGTTTTCATTTTAGTTGACCATGCACAGTGTGTTACCCCCTACCAGAGAAGCGCTATAGCACTTCCCTGTCCCCACTAACTGTATTGGCCCCATCACCAGGTTAAGGCAGCTTTTGACTATCTCTATCAACACTAACAATACAACAACACAACCAATGACCCAATTTACAATTTACACCTCCATGCAATTAACAGTGGTTGACTTGTTTACACAGTGGCCCAACTTGTAGTAAAAGATCACAATTGGGACTCAGATATATACTGGATAGACTGTATAACGAAGGGCAGGAGGGGGGAGATGTCCCAGTGCACCAGCGCAGGAAATAATTTTTCCATAATAGAGAATAGAAAATAATAAGAATATTCCTAAATAATGGCCAGTATGAACATATTGGTGATCAGAAAAACAGAAACTAGAAAAGTGTCCAAAGGACATGGATGCGCCCACCTGTCATTGCCCCCATCAGCATTGGAAGAACATGGCATGTAACTGGTGTAAGACTTCAAATACTTTTTGAGATACGTGGGATACAAATGTGACAAGTCTAACGTCAAATCAATATTTTCTCTAAGTTAATGAATGATTAATTAACACAAAATAATTAATCCAAGGGAGAAACAAAACCCCAGATGCACACTTTCATATATTGATAGATGTTTCCACAAAGTTCTATGGTTGAGCATCAAATGCTTTTGGAGATAAGCGCAACACAAATGTGACAATTTTAATGTTTGATGGATGAGCGTATGGACAGACAATGGCAAATCTATTATTTGACAATGAAAAACAAGATTGTACAAAGCATAAGGTACAACAGGTACTGGCCAGGAGACTCTCAGTAAGGCTATTAAAGCCGCCAGAATGAGAGCCACCTTAAAAACACTATGTGATACACAATATCATTGTATAATCTATCAAGAATGGATGCAGTAGTTTTTAAATTATTTCAATATATAAATAGCTATGTTATTTAAATCATTACTTTTGCTGTAAAAAAAAAAAAAAATTCATTTGTTTGGAGGTTCTGTGATAGTTATGGAAGTATTAGTTGTGTACCAGACCCCACCCTCATACAGTATTTGGCTGCGATACCGGAGACGGCAAGCCAGTGATTTCTCACAGTACTGGATACAATACCCAATCCAGCTCGACATGTAAATTGTCTGCGGTACTGGGCCCAGCTCTGTAGTCACTTCAACAACAAGATTTCAATGTGCATCTGTAAGCTTGTGGTATAATGGACAGTGAATGAAAGTTGTAGAGTTTAAATTATGCAAATTTGGGGCACCGAAAAATTTAAAGTTGAATATCTCCAAAATTTACATGTATTTCACAGAGATGCCATTTCCATCTTCAATTTATAGGTTTGTGGCAAAACTCCATCCAGTGAACCATGCACCAAAGTTGTAGGATTTTAATTTATGCAAATTAGATGAATATGCAAAATTTAAATCTTTGAATATCTTTAAAACTATTACATATACGGATCCCATTCCAACTTCAGTTTATGGGTTTGTGACATTGATGCATCCAATGAACCAATATTCAAAATTTAAAATTGTAATTTATGCAACTTAGGTCAATTTAAATATTGAATAACTTCCGACTATCATAGATACAGGTGCCATTCCATCATCAGTTTACAAGTTGGTGACATAGTTGCTTCCAATGAACTATGAACCAAAATTGCACAATTTTAATGTATGCAAATAAGGGGAATACACAAAGTTGAAATTGTGAATAATTTCAAAACTATTATACATGGAAGTGCTATTCCCACTTCAAGTTGTGAGCTTGTGACATAACCGCAGCCAGTGAATCATGAACCAAAGTTGTAGAATTTTAATTTATGCAAGTTAGGTGAACACACAAAATTTAAACCTTGATTAGCTTCAAAGCAATTACAGATTGTGGTGTCATTCAAACTTCAGCTTATAAATTTGTGATATGGCCACATCTAATGAACCTAGAACCAAAGTTACAAGTACCATTCTAATTTATGCAAATTAGGCTAATGTAGAAAATTTAGATTATGTTGAGCTTTGGCAGTGTTGGTTAAAACATATTTATATGTCTGTAAGGATACAATTGGGAAACAGGGCAGAGGCCGATATAAATCCCTCTTGCGCATGAAAAAGATTAAAGAAGAGGTGTTACGTATCACAGGTTCACAGACAATTCACCATAAGAAAGAACGCCACAAGACGAGGACAGGTAGAGTGGCGGCGACACACGAGCATAAGTGGAACGACACAAGACGTCACAGATAGAGGGTAGGGAGATGAAGTCCACCTTCGCTTAACTATATACACAGACGATGCATTTCTGGTTTCAAGATTTTGACCATAGTATGAACTACGTCACAGCTCCCAGTCTGCCTGTTGATTTGATAAAATTGTGGATTGCGTCAAAAATAATTTCATTTTATTTGGAGGTACATGTTTTGGACCCATATAATAACGTTGAAACCGTAAATGGTGCAAAGGACATAATTTGGTTCTGAAGTGTATTTCTCTCAGTTATATAAAAAGGACACTCGCAACAATAATGAAAAACATCTTCATTTCTGTTTCCACAGGCACACTGAGGGGAGTCTATCAGACCCTTTTTGAACAGATCCGAGTTTAGCTTGCTGCATCCCATACTCAACCGTGCGTGGGAAACAGCAAGCCTTCTGTCACCTCTGTAGTATAGCTTATTTGCACTTTTTCCCCCTGGTCTATTTTTTTTTCCTTCAAAGATGTAAGGCCTTCGGAATTACGCACATCAGTAGGCAAGTTATTCCACAATCGTACAACCGATGGAAAGAAAGAAGTGTTATATCGGTTTGTTCGTGCTCGAAAAACAGAGAGATTCGTACCAGATCTGACATTGTACCTGTTTCTTTCATTGACCAGGTTAGGAATGAGGTTGCATAAGTATGAATGAGCTACACCGTGCATGATCTTGTAAAATAAGATCAGCTTGCTTTTTACACGGCGCCGAGATAATGTTTCAAAGCCTGTTTCTTCATAAATTAAATCATGACTAGTCCTGGGAGTGGCCCCAGTAATAACTCTGGCTGCTGCCAATTGGACGTTTTCAAGTGGTTGAGACTCTTGCAGCGTGTAGTTGTCCCATACCACTGACCCATACTCCAAGAGAGGTCTGATAAATGAGAGATAAAGAATCTCCAGGGATTTCCTATTAATACGAACCTGCAGATATTTAAGAATATTCACCATTTTCATTCCGTTAGTTGCTATATTTTTGATATGCTTAGTCCAGGACAGATCACCGCGAATTGTTAAGCCTAAATGTTTGTGATCAGAAACTTCGGGTAGCTTTTCATTCATAAAAACTAGATGGGGGTAATTTCAAGGATTACTCTCTTGGAGATGACCATACTGGTAGATTTCTCAGGGTTGAATGAAACAAGCCATTGCTGCGACCAACCCTCAACCGCCTGCAAGTCAGTATTGAGAGCATTGGTCGCAGCAAAGGCGTCATCCACTTTGATGAACAGAGTTGTGTCATCGGCAAAGAGCCGAATGGATGAATGAACTATATCTACTATACCATTTATATATATCAGGAACAGAAGCGGTCCTGATACAGAACCTTGGGGGACGCCTGCTTTGACTTGTCTCCAACGCGAAGTCCCACCCTGGACAACAACTCTTTGCTCACGTCCGTCTAAGTAATCACCGAACCACTGCAGCAGTGTGCCGCTTATTCCCGCTTTTTCTATTTTATGTACAAGTCTCGGGTGAAAGACGTGATCAAAAGCTTTCGTTATATCAAGCATTTGACTTTGGAAAAAATGTTGGGTCACTGTTTGATTTTATCTGTAAAAAGTTTTTAACAGAAGCATGTCATTACAAGCACGAGTCACTTAGCGACTCCCTGAGCCCGACCTAATTGTTTTATTACTTGATTGGTGTGTATATTGACGTATTGTGTTCTTTTTATACTTGTATGTATTTGGACGCACCGCGGGTCATGCCCTGCCCGCGGTGCCCCCGTTGTAAAGGGGTAGTCTCATCAATAAATTATTATTAAATTATTATCACAAAATATAGCCCTTACATCCTTCTGAAGATCTAGTGCTTCACAAAAATGATGATACGAAAATACAAGTTGATTGACAGCACTGCCACCCGGTATGAATCCGGACTGCGATTCCGATATGGCGATGTTGTCTCGGAAAAAGTTAAATACGTATTTAAATACTACTCTCTCGAAAACTTTGCTTACGGAACTTAATAATGATATTGGTCTACAATTATTACAGTGGTTCGTTGATCCCTTTTTAAAAAATGGGACTATACATTAGCCTTCTTCCATTCTCCTGGGAATTTACTGTTAATCAAAGAAATGTTAAAGAGCTTTGCCAGAGAATCTGTAATAGCAGGGGTACCTTCCCTGAGTAAGCGTGCACTTATGCCATCTGGACCATTGGCTTTTGAAATATCCAAACTTGTCAGAACCAAAAACACGTCGTTGCTACTTATTGAAATAGTTTTTAATGTAACCGGATTATTTCGTTGGCACGTTGGGGGCGTAAAATTTGTATCATTAACTTTGGCTTGATCAAGATAGAAATCGTTTAGAATTTGGGCTTTAGCTTCGTTGTCAGTAAACGTTTTATTTTCATGGAGCAGTGCTGGGATATCAGACGCCTCATTTTTGTGTAAAAGGAATTTAACTGTACGCCCCCAACTTTTCCCTCTTTTGTTTGCATTGTCAATAGAATCTCCCAGGCGCTCGTGATAGTGTTCTTCAGCGAGTCTCAAATCTTCAATATAATTTATTTCTTAGTTGCCTAAAGTATGACCAGAGTTGCAGTCTGAGTTTGGCACGCTTGTGGATACCTTCTGCCCTTCTCTTGGTGGTGCGGAGGGCTGACGTGCACCAGGGCGCGTCACCTGGACGTATGAGAACAGTACGACAGGGTATGCAGTCCTTAGCTGCTGATAGGAAGGTATTTGACCATTTGTCACAGGTTGTATCAATGTCGTCGGAGTCAAAGCAGGCGTCCCAATTACATGACAATAATTTTTCTCTGAAGGTGTCAAAATCAGCTTTTTCATAGTCCCACACTAATCTCGAGAAAGCAGGAGTTTTCTTTCGTCTGAAAAGAAGACTTGCGCTCACAAGGCAATGATCACAGTTCGCTATCGGAGCTGTTACATTTATATCACGAACAGAATTTGGCATGTTACGTATAATTTGGTCCAGGCACGTCGCTGAGTTTTCTGTAATTCTCGCGGGTTCATTAACATGTGCGGTAAATAAATTTACAGTACAAAAATTTGTTAGTTTAACACCATGATTTGTAGTGGGGTCTGCGTTTAAGTCCCCTGGAATTGTGATCTTATCTATGTCTGACGTTTTCGCAGCATCAATGTTATCTTGTAACTTGTCCCAGAAATTTACCGGAGAATTTGGAGATCGGTATACCACCGCTAGGAGAAGTTTATTGTTGTGCAATCGAACTTCGACCCACAGCCACAGGAGTTCCAAGTCCACATCTTCACGGTTGCAACGGCGTTTTATCACAAGCGACCGCGAAGCATAGAGACCCACTCCCCCTCCTATACCAGTCGCTCGGTCACGTCGCATTACTGGATGGAAGCCGTGGATCTCCATGTCGCAGTCGGATTGTGCGTTAGGAAGAAACGTTTCCAATAAAGCAATGGTATCATATGGATTACCCAAAGAAGTTTTAATACATCGTAGCTTATCTTATGTTAAACTACGAATATTTGCATGGCATATAGTAAAATCGACAAAGTCGCCGCTGGGGCCTGGATTAGGGTGTACGTCACCACATAAAAGTAGTAGTATAGCACTAATACAGAAAGTATAATCGACAGTTCGATCTCCTTATCTATGACAAATAAATAGATAACATTTGATAAGTCAATATCAGAATGATACAGGTCGTGGACCAGATGTAGCAAAATAAAGATGAGTGTGAACAAATACTGAGCGAAATAGATCAGTAGCCCACACGGTAGCAGAATATTATTAAATATGCAACAGTCCTTATCAAGAAAATGGTAGCAAAGGGCGTACTGGGCCGTTGAGGTTGATCTCGAGCAGCCTTTGATGAATTGGTAGACATATGTTACAACGGTTGCTGTAAAAAGCTCAGATTTTCGAGAGTGCAGTGGCAGTGTTGTATTTCAAACTGCTCTCATTTTGAAGGCACCTAGACAGACTTGAACTGAAGCAAATCTTCTTTTCTAGTTGCTGTTTATTCCAATGTGTTTTTTATGAAATTGCCTGTATAGCAGACCTGGGGCCTTTGACTGATTGCATGACGGGGGCCCACTGACAGGCCACCAGCGGGAACAATGCCCTGAGAGTCAGCTAAACAGGCAGCCATATAAAAAGTTACCTGCTAAATTATGTAACAGTACATAGCATCTGCTGTTTAAGACCACCCTTCAGCCAGAAAAGTGGTCACATATAACAGGTGGTCTTAAATTGCAAGTAAATTTTGAAAAAGAATTTAGACTGTTGTGCTATCAGAAACGTCACAAGTGACGTGGTCTCTCACAACTGTGGTCTTAAGCTGAAGGTTCTTCTGTATCTCTGAGATCAGAACTTGCACAGTCTTGGTCTCAATTTGATTCGAGAGAGCGGGTTCACAGGGTGCTCTAAATGTTTTAAAGTGCATGGCACTAGCCACAAAGCTGTGTGCACCCAAAATTCAACCCAGGTGAGCAAAGAAAATATCGCATTGCACCTTGTAATGAGTACAAGGCTGAGTAGCCAGCACTGCCCTGGAAGCAGAGAGTAAAATGAGCCGAGTGCCGGCTTATTTTGAACACCGTGGGATACCAGTCTTAAAAGTCTGTTTAAAAGCAATACATGCATGTGCAGAAAAATATGTGGTCTTGGATTTTGTGTCAATAAAATGTTGAAAATCTTGAAATATTGGGTCTGTGACGAGGATGTATTTAATGTATGCATTGCAGTAAGTTACAACATAAGCACTGATAATTGAGACAGTAATTTACATAAGGTTGGTTTCATGACTTCATCCACACCTCATACCACATGGTTTTCAATTTGGTTGACCATACACAATATACCACCTCCTACCATGGAGGTATCATACAATATATCCATGCCCCTACTAGCTGCATTAATTGGCCCACCATCACCTGAAGTTGAGCTTGGAGGAATCATCAATGTTGATGATTACTCCAAGAGTTGAGGCAGTTTTTGACAAGCCAATCAGCACAACAATAAAACAACACAGTCGCTGACCGAATTTACCATTTACACCTCAATGGAATTAACAGTGCTTGGTCTATTTACACAGTGGCCGAACTTGTAGTAAAAGATCATAAGTGGGCCTCAGATATACACTGGATAGCCTGTATAGTGAAGGGCAGGAGGGGGTGGGGGGATGTCCCAGTACACCAGTACAGGAAATAATTTTGCCATAACAGAGTACAGAAAATAAGAATATTCCAAAATAATGGCCAGTATGAACATTTATGATCAAAAATACAGAAAAACAGGGCCTCCAGTTCCCTACTATGGGAAAAACAATACCCCAGTGTGCGAGTAAGGAAATACCCTTACCTCCCCCCCCCCCCCCCCCAAAGTGGTATGCATCTCTGCATCGAAAAAGCAGCCTGCTTGCATGACTACCTCTATGCATGCGCTTAGAAACCTTACAATGTGTCCATTCAAACTCCCTCTCAGAGTTCTTAGATTTACTTAATGAGTGAGGATATCTGTCTGTCATCACTCTTTCAGTACATCTATGACATTTTTTTTTCAATCATGATTGACATAAGTTTCTAGAGCTTCAATATGACTAAACCATTGAATTCCTGCTTGTTTCATATGGTTTTTATAAAGGTTAATTACAGTATAGTAATAAGAAGACTAGGAGAGTGTTTGGTAAGAACAGATACACATGCAGTATGCTAAATAATCCGATGTTTTTGATCCTTCACTGCACTCATCAGAGGCTACAGTAATGATTGACCACAGGTTGAGCATAACCAGGATACGTATAATCTTATGCCCAGAAGTGCATGGAGTTGGAATCTTTCAACTCCACAGCTATGTGGTTCAATCAAAACTGAATGCTGCCTTGTGTGCACGCATGCCTTTATATAGGGCCATGTAACCTTGCTAGCTAGGGAACATTTAGACATTATGTGGTATTGTGACATTGTTTATAAACTTGAGGGGATGGTATACTGTGCATGGTCAACTAAAATGAAAAACCATGTTGCATGAGTTGTGATAGAATCATGAAAACAACCTTATGTAAATGACTGTCTCAATTCCAGGTGCTATTGTACATATTAACTGTTTTATATATTGCATCTTATGTATTGTGACAAATAGGTCAGTCATGATCTTCATAGTAAAAAATAAAATTACTTACTTACTTAATTATCAGCACTGAGTTGTAACTGACCGCAATGCATACATCAAAAACATCCTGGCCAGAGACCAAGATTTCCACTGTATATATGTATATATATATATATATATATATATATATATATATATATATATATATATATATATATATATATATATATATATATATGTATGTGTGTGTGTGTGTGTGTGTGTGTGTGTGTGTGTATATATATATATGTATATATGTATCTGTGCTGGAAACCTCAAAATTTTAACAGGCGGTGGAGCACTTCCACAACATTCTAGTACATTTGGGCTTGCTGGGAAGATATGTGTATAAGTGTATGTACGGGGGAGGGGGGCACGTAGAAAATGTAGGGGCCTAGGTGGTTAGGCCATAATGACTTTTCTTATGTGTGGTCCCGAGTGTTTGGTAATCAATCGATCAATCAAGCAAGAAGCAAGCAAGCAAGAAAGAGAAAGAAAAATAGAAAGAAAGAAAGAAAGAAAGAAAGAAAGAAAGAAAAAAGAAACCAGTTTTTACGCAAGTTAATTCTGTGTTCTTGCTTTGTGCTGATTTCACTCCAACAACTGCTGAATATGTTCTTACTGCAGGACAGGGTATTT
The DNA here is from genome assembly GCA_964020975.1 of Hermodice carunculata. Taxonomy (NCBI): domain Eukaryota; kingdom Metazoa; phylum Annelida; class Polychaeta; order Eunicida; family Amphinomidae; genus Hermodice; species Hermodice carunculata. The sequence goes on from OZ026625.1 coordinate 62,848,283, forward strand.
TTAGGGCCCCCTGTCAATTAAAGGAGCCCTGCTGTGAGCCAGGCCTTTGAAGTATGTCTGCTTGTTATGTCTGGGTGCCAACCCAGATATTTTATTTTTCTAAGAATTCTTTCTTTCTTTCTTCTTTACGACCAGATTTGTCAGGAGTTTTTCTCGGACCCTACTATTCCAAAAAACACCAAACTTGCCATGGTGACTGACCTACCAGTGAAATTAGGCACCTGGAATAGTCATGATATTTAAAATTATGCAAATTAGGGGCACTTAAAATTTTAAAAGCGCCATATCTTCCAAACTATTGCAGATAGACACAAAGTTTTAACTTACACATATAGGTTTGAGACAAAGGGCAAATCCAATAGCACACAAACAACACTTGGGGAATTTTAATGCATGCTAAATTCACCAAAAATTCTCCCCAATCCACATGCAGGCTTTCAACTGCCAGCTGTATGACCTATGGCTTGACCTCCATGGCGCCAGGCAACCATTTTGCATTCATAATTAATAAGCTTGAACCTGTCTCACAGCTTTCTGTCCGTGCATGAAGAGTGTACGCTTTGGAAGGTTTGGGTCTTGTAGCAAATTGTGGTGTGTGGTGGGGTGGGTGAGGGGACTCCCAACAACTGTGTAATGAGGCTCTCAATAAAATACAGAGTATCTCATTATGTTCATGCAGGAACAGATTGACTCCATGCTGCCATATCATGCCATGTATGCTCCAGGCATACTTTTGCCTTCACTGGTGTCCTAGCTGGCCTGTTTTTGCCTGAGACAATGCCAGTCAGCTGACCTTATCAGTCCCAAGGGTACTCACAGCTCTGGACTTCTAGGCAGAACAAGCCCGAGCAGTACCCTCTGTTACAAATAGACAACATACACAGCTGAGTCAACCAGACCAGGGAAGTGCGAATATTTGTGTCATCTCAGTGGACATTTTCCTGTCTTTGTTTCTTGTTACCAGTAAGATGAAACCTGTTCTTCATAGCCAATGCTGAGACAGTATAGTTTTGTGTTGGTTCACAGGTACATGTTTATGTAGTTTCTTGACAGCTTCTGTTAAAATTTGTTTATGTAATAAAGGAAAAAGGACAGTTTTGTATTGCATGTATACACATCCCTCTAAATTATATTATGTGAACACTGCACATGCACATATGTTCATCAATACTGCCCTCTCAGGAGTGGGCACTTCTCTCTGGTCGCGAGGGTGCTCACTGTAGACAGGTTTCACTGTACAGTAATAATTGCAATTTAAGACCATCCCTAATCAATGAATGCCAGACAAAAGTGGTCACATAGGACAGGTGGTCTTTCATCTCAGATAAATTAACAAAGAAATAAAAGGCCAATTTCTTTCTTTCTTTCTTTATGACCAAGTTGATCCAGAGTTTTTTTCAGATACTATTTTTTCCAAAAACCACCAAATTTGCCATGGTGACTGGCATAACCAGTGAAATTGTGTATCTCATTTGGAACAGTCATGATGTTTAAAATTATGCAAATTTTTAGAGGCAACAAAAATTTTAAAAACGCCATATCTTCTATACTATTGCAGATGGACTCAAAATTTCAATGTGCATATATACCTTTGTGACACTTGCCACTATAATGGACAGTATAGTTGTAGAATTCCAAATTATGCTAATAAGGGGCATTGAAAAATCTAAATGCTTAATATCTCCAAAACAATTGGACACAGAGATGCCATGCCAACTTCAGTTTGTAGGTTTGTGGCAAAGCTGCATCCAATGAACCATGAACCAAAGTTGTAGGATTTTAACTTATGCAAATTAGGTGAAAATGCAAAATGTAAATCTTTAATAGCTTCAAAACTATTATTATGGAGGTGCCATTCCTACTTCAATTTATGGGTTTGTGGCAAAGCCCCATCCAATGAACAATAAACCAAAGTTCCTCTAGGCCTATAATTCATGCAAATTAGGCAAATACACAAAATTAAAATGATGAATAGCTTCAAAACTATTGTAGATAGTAGTTTCATTCAAACATCACTTCATAAGTTTGGGACATGGCCACAACCCTTGAACCATGGACCAAAGCTGAGCATTTTAATTTATAAATATAAGGCTAATACACAAAATTTAGATTATGCTGAACAATGGCAAAGTGTATCATTTCAAACTGTTCTCATTTTGAAGGCACCCAGACAGATTTGCTGTGAAGCAAATCTTCTTTTCTAGTTCTGACTTGTTCTAGATTTGTACTGATAGAAGCAACAGGCCCAGGCAAGCTCTCATTATGTCTGAAAAGTTCTTACTTGTACTGACTCAGTACATTCCAGTACATTTCAGTACAAGTGAAAGTACTTGCTTCTACTTACCATGGTTGGTTCAGTACAAGTCAGTACAATTAAGAGGAAAAACAGTCATGCCAGTATAGAAAGGTAAAATTCGGTATTTTTTGTCCTGTTAGAGAAAGTACACGGTGAAGGCGACAGGTGCAGCACAAGACAGACAGAGGGGCGGTATTATCCACTCTTCTCAGTGCAAAACGCGGTGACATGGGGAGAGAAGTAGGAAAAATAGAGGGAGAAAGAAAGATATCGAAAGAATTTGAGGTGCAGACAGAAAGAAAGGAAAAGAAAAAAGAGAGAGCAAAAGAAAAAAGAAAGATTTAGCCGATGGCAGTGGATTTGAAACGTTCAGTTGAATAGATGTATTCGTGTACTGCTGAAAATATTAGCATAGGTGGGCCAAGCAAAGAAAAACTCGTGCCCTGGCCATTTTTAAGACAACGAAAGGCGTATCTGTCTTTAAAATGTTTTGATGTCCCATCTTCCCTTTTAAGCGACCTAGAACGAAACACTGGTTGGCCAAGTAATGTATTGACAACTTTTCTCAGCAATGGTGAGCAGGTGGGAAGATCATTACATGTTTGTGTTTTTAAACTTATCCAGATATATTTGTTACAGTTTGCAAGCGCACAACTTTCAACTTTTTCCGAACAGCATGACTTTAAGAAATCAATCCACATTTTCTATCATTAAGAATTTAAATAAATAAATAAATAGATAGATAGATAGATAGATAGATAGATAGATAGATAGATAGATAGATAGATAGATAGATAGATAGATAGATAGATAGATAGATAGATAGATAGATAGATAGATAGATAGATAGATAGATAGATAGATAGATAGATAGATAGATAAATAAATAAATAAATAAATAAATATATAGATAAAATATAAATACAAACAGTGACATGTTGAACTTAAGTCAGTTCGGGTAAGTTGATAATCGGGAACATTTTTGCGATGCAGGTGCTATAAAGATGCCCAGAAACCGCTCTAATTTCTGTCGGTTATATTGTAAGGTGGCGAATGTGTCAATCGGGTCAAAAGCAGACAGTTTATTGCGGTGACCGGATACTATCCATCCATTTTGATACCGCTAAATACCCATATATTCTGCCCTTCATGACCTATGTAAATACTGTGCATCGTTTCTTCTTTTTTTCAGTGATAACCTTACCTGCTGTGTCTCCGTGACCAATAATTCGGTCGGATCTCAGGTCGAGTTGGGAGGCGTGGCCTGGCTGAGGCCAATGAGTCTTTCGCTGTCTTTAAAATGTTTTGATGTCCCATCTTGTCCTTTAACCCTTTCCCCCTTCAATTAAGACTGAGTCAACAGCTTTCCTCGGCATGGGTTGTTTTTCATTGCTGTTGAAATCAGCTGAAAGCGCTGAAGCAGACGACATTTGACCACCAGTCGATTTTGGCCGGTTTAAGGGGGAAAGGGTTAACCGAAACTAGAAAGCACATGATGCTTATATTTCCCATTCTTAAAGACCTTTAGCAGTGACAGTTGTATGTGCCATCGATCAAGTGAAGTATGTCTGACTCTTATATTTCTGTACACTTCCTGTCCCCTTAATTTCGTTTATCATGTATCTGTATGGTTTTGTCCTCATTTATCAGCACATTATACATTACACTGGATCAAACAACATTACACTGGATCAAACACATGCATTTATCTGTGTATTAATTGTACCCGCTAAGATAAGGATACTAAATGTTGTGGTCATTCTTCCTCGTTGGACTTTCGGATGTTCTTCACAGTTGAAGTAGATTTAGGTCTTAACTTGAGAAGCTAGTTTTAACGATGATGCCGATAAATATTCCACTTTATAAACTTCAATGAATGAGCCTTGTAAAACATACATTTCAATAAATTTGACAACGGACAGAGCAGATTGAAAGAATAAGAAGATTACAGCCCTTATTTATTGTTGTATATCTGTGTTCACGTTTCTTGTTATAGCATAGTAAATTGAACCTCAGTTATTAAATGCTAGAGTGAAGATATGCGTTATCCAATATTAAGAGGTAAAAATTTACCTTTTTTGCAAGTTGCCCATGAGCACCCAGGATATTTTCTCAAGTTTCCCCCCCCCCAAGTTACCCATATTCCGGGATGTAAATAACTCATCAAATTATTGTATACTGAGCCAAACAGCACTTGGTAATTTCACAACGAGCAGTATTCCTGTGCAATTGATTTACCTTACTGCATTGGTAAAAATATTGATTTTGACATAATGAGAGATTGTATGCATCCAAGTCCGAAAAAAAAAAAACATGTTAAAAATTAAAATAGTACATAAGCTACTGGCTAGTAAATGTGGAAATGGTATTAGATAATTGTATGTAAACCCAAGGACTAAACAAATTTAAAAATTTCTATTTTCGATTCACAAAGAGAAACTTGAAATTTAATATTTCATTTGCATAATTATACAAGCATATAAAATGACGTAAACATATGTGTATAACCTGCAAGGTCATATTGCGATACTTCTTCTTACAAGGCAGACATCTTTTTGAGACCTTAGAGAATTTTGTGTAATTCTGTTGTATATTCAGCTGAACACACAGATAATAGTTAATTGTGACCTCTCCTGTTACCGGGTAGTCATTGAAATTGATAAAATGTATACTGCATGTACTAACACGGCAGGTAATTATCATGTGAAATGTATATAAATGCCACCAGATCATTTGTGATGCCTGGTCAGCCTGACTTAATATTATGAAGCACCACACAGATTTATTGGAAAATAAAACCTTGGCCGTTGGGAATCATATTAAGTTGCCCAAGCAAATTTTAAGTTGTCTGGAGCAACCAGACAATCCTTAATTTCGACCTGTGAATATTACATTTCCATCAAAATATTTCCAGTTTGACTTAAACACATTTTATTTGATAAAATTTGATAAAATTATAAGTACAGAGTTCGAATGTCGTTAAAATTGCGGGTCAAGTCATAAAAGACAAAATTGGTGTAATGAGTTTTTCAAACAATGATAAAGCCACAGAGATGTGCAGATTAGTGTTACAAAGAATTCTTTTAAATTTCGTTGTAGCTTTAGCACTTAAATTCTTTAAAGCGGAGCAAAATGAGCCAGCAGCACTGATTTCGATACATAAATAACAATAACTATGGACAGTTACCAGTCGTTCGTTTCCTTATGTGAAATTTTGTTTAATTTTTCGGCCAACTCTATTGAAAATTATTATTTTGGATTTATTGTAATTTACTTTAAGATTCCAATCTGTGCAATAAATATTTAGTGTGTCTAAACAATTTTGTAATCCTTCTGTTTTTCAACCTAGGCAATGGAATGTTTGTAAAAAAAAAATAGATAGGTACGTGTATACCTTGCGCGAAGGGAGACAATATTATTATATACCTAAAACAAAGCATCTTTTACGCCATGACAGCGTGTTGAATGGCTAAAAGATATGCTAAAATTCAGGAGCTTACGGGATGGGTGGGTGCTTAGCGACGTGCAGCCCCGACATCCCGGCTCACGCTGAATCACAGCACAACCCTTTCAAAATTTCTGGATCCGCACCAGTATAACACCTGTTATACCTTTAGTGACATTTGTCACAATACAGGCCCAAAGTTGGGTCGGTAGTGATAAGATAAAATTCTAAGTGTACATGATGTAATTTCTTAAAATACATGTACTGCCTCAGTAAGGTCGCAAATTTAAAATTGTGAGCTTTTCAAGCACTCATGTCAAGAAAACATTGGCGAACGATTTTACTGTTTCATTGTTTGCTAGTAAATCAAACAAACGAGTCAAAATGAGCAAAAATGTTTTTATGTGCTCTGTTTTTCCGTCTTTTTGCCTGTTGTTGAAACACTGATAAAAATGTAAAATGATTGAAACAGGATTTTTTCACGAAATATAGCTTCAGTGAATGAATAACTGGACCGTAACTACACTGACATTAAATAACTGACTGACTGACTGACTGACTGACTGACTGACTGACAGTTTGTCTGGCTGGCTGACTGACATACTGACTGAATAACTGACTGGCTGACTGACTGGCCGACTAACTAACTAACTAACTAACTAACTAACTAACTAACTAACTAACTAACTAACTAACTAAATAACTAACTCAGTCACTCACTCACTGACTGACTGACTGACTGACTGACTGACTGACTAACTGACTAGCTAGCTAGCTAGCTAGATAGATAGATAGATAGATAAATAGATAGATAGGCAAATGAATGATCGAATGAATAAATTAATAAGTAAGTAAGTAAATAAATGAATAAATAAATAATAAATAAATAAATAAATAAATAAATAAATAAATAAATAAATAAATAAATAAATAAATAAGTAAATAAATAAATAAATAAAATGCTATCAAATTCATATGAACATGTGTTCTGCTTATTATGTTTCCCTCTTTTTCACTCGTAGGAGATATTTGTTTTTTTTCTGTCAAATATTTTTCTGTCAAATATTGCAATGGAATATTCGTGAAAAAAAAATGATGGGTACATGTATACCTTGCGCGATGGGAACAATATAAAATATACCTAAAACAATGCATCTTTAATGCCTGGAAAGTGTTTTAATGGCTGTAGAATATGTTAAAATTCAGGAGCTCATGGTGGGGTGGGGGGAACGCTGCTTAGCCCCCTCCACCCCGCAGGGCTCTGCCCCGGAGCTTAGTTGCGTGCGCACAACTCCAACACCCCAGCTTATTTTTAATTGCAGCACCACTCATTCCAAATTTCTGGATCCGCAACTGTATAGCACCTGTTCTACCTTCAGTGACATTTGTCACAATACAGATCTGAAGTTGGGTCGGTGGTGATAAGATAAAATCTTAAGTATACCTGATGTAATTTCTTATACTACTGCCTCAGTAAGGTCGCAAATTTAAAATTGTGAGTTTTTCAAGCACTCATGTGATGAAAACATTGGTGAACGATTTTACTGCTGCATTATATGCTAGTAAATCAAACAAAAGAGTCAAAATGAGCAAAAAATGTTTTGATGTGCTCTGTTTTTCCGTCTGTTTGCCTGTTGTTGAAACACTGAAAAAATGTAAACTGATTGAAACAGGATTTTTTTTTCACGGGAAAGAACTTGAGTGAAGGCATACCTCATGTGAAGAAAACATTGGTAAAGATTTCACTGTTTGGTTGCTTGCAAGGAAACTAAACAAAAGAGTCAAAATGAGCAAAATAATTGTTTATTTGCTCTGTTTTCCACCTTTTTGCGTAAGATAAATGCTTGAAACAGGATATTTTCCACGGGGAAAAACTTGAGTGAAGGAATACCTGGACCGTAATATCGCTGACGTTAAACAAACACACATACAAATAAACAAATAAATAAATGGAAAGCTTTCAAATTTATATGAATGTGTGTTCTGCTTATTTTGCTTTCCCTCTTTTTATTCTGGTAAACTTTCTTCTTTTTTTTCTGTCAAATATTTTTCAACTTCAGCAATGGATTGTTCGTGAAAAATAGACAGGTAAATGTACACCTTGCGCGGTGGGGCACAATATTGGTATATTGTTTTCCTTCGTTGCCTTTGTACCCAATTTGGGTTCTCAGCATACAAAATTATGTACAATAAAAGATGTACAAATAAAATTAAATTAAAGAAACAAAAAACAGTTAAAATGATATTTACATAACCAAAATCATATTATCTCTCTAATAACTTTTTCTTTCTTTTCTGGAATATATTATGTACACACTTGCCAAATGGCACCGCCATCTCGCAGTCAGGGGAAAATAAGCTAAGTGAGACTTCCTATGTTGAGAGGGATAAAGTTGATATCAGATCATTTCTCTTATCTCTGTACAACGATCAGTGAAGGGAAAAATGTTCTTTGGATGCAATTTGTACAGGGTTGCAAAATTCGCACATTCTCCCTTTAACCAATTCGTGTTTATACCTGCCAACTTCAATACGCAATGCACAGCTGCTTAGCGGCAGCTTCGAAAGAGCTTTCCTATAGTTAAAAGATTTCAACTCAAACTTCTTTTATATAATTTACATTGAAATTTCTATATTTTTTAGATGTGGCACCTGATCCATTTATTGTCGTTTTACAGAGATGAGTGAAACCGTTGGGCTTGTCGGTCTTGCAGGCGTGATTCGCATTTTTTTCAGGAACACATCAGGTTTGACATCTTTGCCTTTGTTTTCCACACATGTGAGAATCCATTGGGCTCAAGTATGCTACATACCTAAAACAATGCATCTTTAATGCCCAGAAAGTGCGTTGAATGGCTATAAAATATGCTAATACTCAAGAGCTTACGAGGGGGGGTGGGTGCTTGGTGCCCTCCACCCCTGCCAGGGCTTTGCCCCGGGGCTTAGTTGGGTGCATGCATTCCCCACACCCCGCGGCTCACTTTGATTTACAGCTCCACCCATTTAAAATTTATGGATCCGCACCTGCATAGCACCGATTTTACCTTCAGTGACATTTGCTGCAATACAGGTCTAAATTTGGGTCGGTAGTCCTGACTTGTTCGTGCTATGTTGTCCTGGCGGCCAGAACCACAATATTGGTGCCTCGGACTTCAGTCATAGCTGCGCGGCAGTTTAAGGAACTTCGAATTTTCCTGCTCAATCCTCCACCGCCTCCCCCTCATACCAGCCACAGTTGCTTCTGGGAGGCTCTTGGGTTTCATTCTTTATCGGGGATAGGGACGTCGGGCAATAGCCTCAACACAGACCTTGTGTCAACACGAAGTTTTGCGTTTGTTCGCACCAGGAAGTTGGATCCCTCTTCGCACTTAACAATCGCTACATTACAAACCCTGTGTCCTCTACAACACGAGGTTATGGCGTTGACCTGCTCAGCGGCCCCACTCGGTTCATTATGAGAAACCCATTCGATTCATGCAGACGGCCGAATTGAAGTTATTTGCTAAAAGCTTGTCTTTGTTCGCATAAAGCAAGTGCCAGGGTGGTTTTGGTTGTGCGTGTATGTGACTCTGAGCAATAGGGGAGAGCAAGAACAGAAGCTTCTACTGCCCCCCTGTAGAGGACATTTCAGTCATTCAGGGCTAGTTGTGTATTCCCATTACTATTCATGGTAATTTACAGCTTGATAACTTTAACATCACGCGTTGCAGAAAGGGCAAAATTTGCGTCTGGTAAAATTATGTACATAGCTGAAATGTTCACATAAATTTTATTCTTGCAGCTTTGAAAGTAGTCTTTTTAATTTGAAGTTAATTTAACATGCAATCCAATGGGCATACACATTTCTAGCTGAAAAATTTTGTGCATTGGATTGTGTATTTAGCTGAATACACAGATAATTGGTAATTGTGACATCACCTATTGATTTTACAACACGAAACATTGATAATTAACAGGCTTCATTAATCATGTATTTGCCCAGGATGAATATCTATCTATCTATCTATCTATCTATCTATCTATCTATCTATCTATCTATCTATCTATCTATCTATCTATCTATCTATCTATCTATCCATCCATCCATCCATCCATCCATCCATCCATCCATCCATCCATCCATCCATCCATCCATCTATCTATCTATCTATCTATCTATCTATACGATCTGTCTGTCTCTGCCTGTATCTCTACCTCTGTCTCTTCCTATTCGACCATCAATCTGATGTCTATATGTCTGTCGACCTACCTGTCTGGCTGGCTGTGTATTCCTCCATCCATGTATAATCTACTTATCTAGCCGTTGTGCGGTAGGAAAAACGCGGTTAATTATTCGCAACGGCATGTTAAAATATTTCAACGCAAGTCCAATCCAAACAGCGTCACTAGGCATAGAATTTCCCAAAACATTCCAGTTTCGCGATCGTTATTCCAATTTCCTAAACATGATTCAATTTTCTTTTATTCGGTAACGTTTAAAATCAGAACAAAGAATATAAAAACATTTGAAATGTACAAATTAATCACGCGTCTTACAGTGTCATATATTGTGTTTACATCAAAAGCACGAAAAACATGTATGTATCATAAGATTCATCTAAACAAAACAGAAAATAACCTCATCATTCACACTTTTTAAGTGTTTATCAAAACGATTTACATGGGGGGCGGAGTGGGTGACAACATAGACGCCATGTAACGTGACTATATACAAAAAATATAATTAATTAATTATTCGTAAATTAATTATCGGAACATAACTAAACAATAAAAATGAATGTACCTGGAGTATGCCTGCGACAGTACTTACTCATACCTTGCCATATCACCCCTACAGTAAGCAATACGTGTTTGACAGACATACAACTTGACAAGGCGTACGAATACCTTAGAACGTGGAAACAATAGACAGCTCCTCCCGGGGGCCAAAACTGAAAAGTAAGGCATGCTGCTAGCCAAAACATTCCGATAGTCACGGCATGAGTTAATAACCATCGGCGAATATAATAGACTTGCATGAAAACACAGGCCTAATTTTCATTGTCATTTTTATCACGAACAGCTACACAAGCCAATCTGACATTTATCTTTTTATGCCGATGAATTTTTACAAAGGCAAGTGCAATTACATAGGTCTATGTGGCTATTATCTGTTTTGTTTTGGTTTCTTTTTTGTTTGCTTGTTGTTTGTGCTCGTTTTCAGCGGATGAAACAATTTGATGGCTGGTGCAAAGTGCTACAGATTCCGTCCATTAAGACGGTGTCCAACATTTACATTCATCAGGCTTCCTTAGACACGTAGTTTGGCTTTGAAAAAAGGGTCAAAGTTTCAAAATCGTTTTACAGCTAATATGCCAAGGCACCCAAGTCCCTTGTTACAGTTATCACCACACCATTCTATGTAAAACATATGCAAAGCATATTTGACAGACGTAGAGTGTTCATTAAATCCAGCACCATAACCCTCTCCCCCCCCCCCGCCCGAGTCATTACCGGTTCAATATTTATGACACCTTCAGCCTGTATACACTAGTCACCTTACTCCAAAAGTTGATGTCTGGTGAAGACGGATTTGCGCCAATGAGAGCAGTGGTTAACCGTTTTCATCTTGATTTGTTTTATTCGTTGGCGACATTTTAATGTTGGCAATGCAACGGACAGTCATGTAAAATAGCCAGTTTTTCATCCTCTGAAGTATACATGCAATTTGGTCCAGATAATGAGTATTTTCACTGGTGTTTCTTTCAATTAAAACTTAATTAAATCTCGTAGTACATTCGTCCGCGCCATAGTCAGATGCTACCTGTTTCAAAACACACACGACTTTTGATCTCAAATATTTGTCATGGTTTTTTTCCTCTATGAGTATGTGTAACTGTAATATATTCAATATCACCTGACCGTTGCAAGTGCTGGCATGACATGTTTACAAAGTGACAAGTGAAGCTACGGGGGGTACCTTTCACTTTACCCGTTTACCGTTGTCTTATTACTTTGATAGACGAAGCCACCTGATTTTTTTTAAAGTCAGTATACAAATCATGCAATGTTTTTTGCTGAAACAAAAAAAACAAAAAACAAAACAAAAAAAACGATTCGTCGCAGGTACATTAAAGTCATATATGTGGTTCATTTAGGTAGAGTAGCCCTTTCTTGGTATCATCGTGCAACTGTCTGCGTAGTATACATTGAGAAAAAGCACGTTACCTTGCCCTTAATAATCACTACTTCAGACCTGTCTGTATGCGTGGTTAAAAGCCTACAACCGGAAACTAATCAGAAATATTAAGCTAATAACAAGATAATTCATATACAAAACTTTTTCACAATCCTTCAGAAAACTATGCCAGCTGCAAATGGTGCACAGTTGAACCACAAAGGTAAAGATCAAATACACGCCTTGGCATAAAATAAAACAATTATTAGCCGCCATGCCAAATATCGCTTTTTACGATTTCAATGTATCTGGTACAGTATCATTGAAGATGGATGTCTTTTAAAGCTTGTGCTTCCCTAAAATTAAAGAATAAACAAAATGGATACAAATGAAAAGGCGACAAGAAACCTTACGAGGCGATACCTCTAGTAACGAGGGGCTTTATTGACCAAAGTACCTGTGTGCCTATGTGTATCTGGCTTTTATGTATGTCTAACAGTGTGTTTCTCCCCCTAAACTATACATGAGTATGCACTTAATTTCCTATTACTGGGTATTCCGATCAATCATCGCCATATGGCAATTACTTTTGTGACAAAGCGACCGATTTGTCATTTTTTTATAGTTGAAAGTGGCCATGCCAACTAATAACAGCCATTCAGTCTATACCTAGTCATTTCTTCTACTGAAAGAAACTGACACGTAATCTTTGCAATTCGGCAGACAGGTCGATGCTTTTGTGTGCAAGCTTATATTCTATAGCATTTGGTGCAAGTTCACAGCAATTTGCGTCTGGTTCGTCTTAACGATCTCGTTTGCCACAACTATCATAATGACTATGTTTCGGCACAAATGACAAAATCAAAAACAAAAACTGCCCCCCCCCCCTCCGAAAAAAAAAACAAAAAACAAAAAACAAAAACAAACTAGGAACATGATTTGCTGCATAGCAAATCAGTGTGTGTGTCTTCAAAGCATATTGTTGTGGCAATGTACAACTATTCCATGACACAGGAGTAGAAGTTTGAATGGCATCTATATCTATTATAGCTTTGAAGTTATTCAAGATTAAAATTTTCTTATGGTGTTATTGAGCATAATCTAAATTGCTACAACTTTTATTTTTAACTCATTTGGTGCACAATGGTCAACAACCCCCTAGTAGAAGTTGGAATGACATCTCTATCTATTATAGTGTTGAAGATATTCAAGATTGATAGTTTTGAATACTGCTCATTAGCATTAGTTAAATTGCTACTGCTTTTGTTTCAGATTCATTACATGCGCAATTGTCAACAACCCCCTAGTAGACGTTGAAATGACATCTCTATCTATGATAGTTTTGAAGATATTCAAGTTTTAAAATTTCAAATGCTGCTAATGAGCATAATTTAAATTGCTACAACTTTCATTTTAAATTCATTAGATGCGCACTGGTCAATAACCCGCTAGTAGAAGTTGGAATAACATCTCTATGTATTATACTTTTGAAGATATTCAAGATTTAGAATTTTAAATGCCCCTAATTTGCATAATTCAAAACATCTTCATCCATCTGTATAAAACGGTCAAACTCCTTGGAGGTACAACCATGCCAAATTTTGGAGTTTCTATGTATAATAGTGTCCGACAAAAGTGGGGGGCAAATTTGCTGGTAAAGAAGAAAGAAAGAAAGAAAGAAAGAAAGAAAGAAAGAAAGAAAGAAAGAAAGAAAGAAAGAAAGAAAGAAAGAAAGAAAGAAAGAAAGAAAAAGGATTTCAGCAAAAACAGAAAAGTGTGTGTTGACACACACACTTTAAAAAAATGATGTACTGCACGTATGTATATACACGCGCAGGATGTCACTGTTATGTCACATTTCGCATACGACAATATTGGTATAGTATAATGTCAAGGCCATGTTAATTACGAAGGAGAAACTTCGTCGTGTACAAGAATGTGCAGTGCATCATATTATCAGAGGATGAACCTTTAAGACCTAGCTGCCGATAAACTTTCAAAGTAGGGCCAGTTCTAGGTCTTCTCCTGTTTTTGATCTATATTAATGATGTATACTCAAGATTTCCGGACGTGACCCACTGTGCCCCAAGAAAAAGAAAGACAAAATTGTGTCGGACTACCTTCAAAGTGAATTGAATTTGTCCTTCACTTTTGACCAGTTCTTTATAAAAGTCGTTCTGAACTCTTGTGAATTCACTGAATAAAGATGTACCTTAGACCCCTTTTCCCTCTCTTTTTCACACAGATTTGCTTTCTAATAGTATAGCATGTTCTTGATAAAATTGTTTTATGGTTTGCTTTGGTTTACGCAGTGACTCAAATTGCTCCTATCCCAAGTTTGAAAAGTTATCTAATGTATATTCACATATACTTTGGATAAGATAACTTGTTAACAATCATTATTTGTAGGCACGTTTTGTTTCTCCTGTGCCTTAGACATTTACGTCATTTAAAAAATAGCCAAGTCACTTACCAAGTGACTATTAAATGCAGTGACCTTCCTCATATTCATTAATTTTATGTATATACGCATATACTTTGGAAAATTTGTTAATCAATCATCATTTTAAGGCACGTTTTGTTTCGCATGTGCCTTAGGGATAGTTCAACATTATCATCATTTTTGAATTAGTACTTAGGGTACTAAATTTCATGACCCCCCTCCCTCCCCGCAAATTAGTACTTTAAAAATGATGATTTTCCTCCCAAATCATAGCAAAATTGCACAAAACAGGCCAAAAATTGACCATCATTTTCCATATCCTGTGAAAGTGTACAGACCCATTTAACCCCCTCCCCCCTTGCGTACTGTAATTACTAATTCAAAAATGATGAAAATGTTGAACCATCCCTTAGACATGTACTACTGTGAGTCTTCTACAAAATGGCTAAGTCACTTACCAAGTGACTATTAAATGCAGTGACCTTCCTCATATTCATTAATTTTAAATCATCTGCAACATTCCATATATATATATATATATATATATATGTGTGTGTGTGTGTGGGTGGGTGTGTATGTATATGTATATGTGTGTGTATGTACATGTATGTATATGTGTGCATATATAAATGTATATATATATGTATATATATATATATATATATATATATATATATATATATATATATATATATATATATATATATATATATATATATATACATACATCTGTATATTTATATATGTATACATTATCATGTCAAAAATTTGGATAGCCTATGCCCCTATTTTTTGTTTTCTTTTTTCTTTTTAGGTGCATACACTTTTGGTGACAATTAACGATGCACCTATACAGTGACCACATATTTTATTTGGTTGCTTTCCTCTTAGTTTTTGTTCGATATCTTGACCAAAGTACTCCCTATGGAATACTCTCCAAGATTTGTTTGATTTTTGTTTTCGTAAAATACGAATTTTTCAGATTTGTCTTATATTCTGTCATTTTGTCAATCCTACATCTATACGACATATTTTACTATGGACCATCATACGAATTTACAGTCGTTCATAGATCTTAAATGACCCTTTTCCTAGTGTATGGTTTCAAATTTTGTCGCAATTTGATTTGTGTTGTATGATTATAAATCTATTTTTGGAAAATGCAAGAACGAGTAGTTCTGCACATAATTGTACTCTTTCATATTCTTCTCAATCTATATATGTATATTTGATTAAATTTGACAACGCATAATTGTCGATATTGGTTTATTGACACCAGTATTTTGATGAATGCACTCAAAAGCAGTCTAATCATTCTTAAATGTGTTACTTTACCCATAATTTTTACGTGTGTATTATATAATACATGAGTACAGAGAGCCTTGTAAATAGTATTCTCCGGAAGTTTGGTGGTGTCATAACGAACAATCTGAATACTTTAATTGATAATCCTGATGAATTTGAACATGCTATTTCAGTGGCTTCAGATTCCCCTTACATTGGTACTAGTAGCCTTCCTGATTACATGCGACCTTTCTCAAAAAAAATTCCGTATTAGGCTTAACTATTCAGTGTTTGAATTCAAAAATTTGACAAGTCAAAGTTTTTATTAGATGAATTATAACATGAAAATATCAAATTTAGTGCTATTTGCCTTCAAGAGACCTGGGTTGACGGCACACAGCCTGACACCTCTCTTTACGAGTTAGATAATTACGTAGCTATACTTCTTGGTGCCACATGTAGTTCGCACGGCGGACTAATAATCTATTTGCACCAAGACTTTCAGTATATTTTTAGGGACTTTTGTACCCACAATACTCTATGGGAGGGACAATTTATTGATATCTTTGGAAATGGTTTGACGCAAAAAGTTACAATTTGCAATATTTATCAACCTCCTCGTGAGAAAAATGAAGATATTGAATCGTTTATCAAGAATTTATCACCTATATTATCTGTTCATTCTCGGAAAAGGTCTAATAAATTATTTTTTGGTGGAGAAATACATTTAGATTTCTTAAATGAAATGATCAACTCCGATTTCTTGCCGAAAATAACCTTACCAACCAGATTTCCGGAAAGGAATGCACCATTAATTGACAATGTTTTTGGCATTCTGTCACGGAGTGATAAGGCTTGCTTATCAGGCATCATAATGACAACTTTGTCTGATCATTTGCCCTATTTTACATGTTTGGATCAGAAACTGAATTTTGAAGCTTTACTTAAATATGTCCAAATTGAAACTAGAGATCTTGCCTCCTAAGCAGACTTTCTTGGGGCGATACACGCTGGGGGGTAGTAGACCGCCAAGAACGGATGTTTAGCAGGCAACTAGAGATCCTGTATCTACGCAAAATTTTGTGCATGAGATGAATAACACAGATTTTATGCAAACTTTAGATAATGATTTAGATCTTGATCCAAACTTAAATTATGATAAACTTGTAAATATATTGCATATTTGTAAAGAAAAGCATCTCCCTATTAAAACTGTCCGCTTCAACAAATATAAACATAAAAAGTCGCCCTGGGTGATATATGGAATTTTAATTTCTATAAAATTTCGGGACAATTTGTGTGAACAAATGAAATGTACTAACCCTAATTCCCCTCAATATGTTCCATTAAAAAAGAATCATAAAACATACAATAAAAGGCTTGACAAAGTAATTCAACATCGCAAACGATCCTATTATGATTCTTAATTTGAAAATTTTAAAAATGATACTAAAAAGACCTGGGATGTCATTAAGACAATCTAAAATGTTAACAAAAGGGAAACAAAGACTTCCCATCTTTTTAGTTATTGAAAATAAAAGAGAATCCAATTAACACGAAATAGCAGAGAGATTTAACACATTTTTTTCGGATATTGGTCCAAAGGTGGCAGCCGAAATAGATCAAACACATACGTCTCACTTTAGTACATATTTGAACCAGCGACGCGCAAATGAGTTTTTCTTTAATACTACCACTTCAGCCGAGATTGAAATTATTATAGATAATCTTAAACCTAAATCAAGTACAGCGTATGACCTCTTGTCAACACGACTTATTAAGCTTATTAAGTCACCTTTAGCTGAACCTCTGTCACTTATTATCAATCAGTCTTTAAACACAGGGATTTTTCCAGACAAACTCAAACTCGCCAAAGTGATTCCAATTTTCATAAAAGACGAAGACAAAGTTTTAAATAATAACAGACCTTTTGCCTTACTTCCTGTTTTCTCCAAAATTTTTGAAAAAGTTGTTTACCATCAACTTCATGACTTCTTTGCAGCTAATAAAATGTTTTACACTAGTCAGCATGGATTAAAAAAAAAAAACTCCATAGCACAGAAACTGCTACTTTGGAGCTCACTGATAGATTATACAAGATTCTTGACTCGGGTGAAATTCCACTACTTTTAGATTTGTCAAAAGCATTTGACACACTGAATCATAAAATTTTGATATATAAACTAAACCATTAAGGTATTTCTGGCATATCTTTAAAATGATTTGAAAGCTATCTGACAAATCGATACCAATATGTTCAATTTGATAATGTCTCTTCTGCCCTATCACCAGTAACAACCGGTGTGCCCCAAGGCTCTATCTTTATAATTTATGTTAATGATCTTTATCTTAGTGCTCCAAATTTTGAATCCATTTTGTATGCTGACGATACAACTCTGATCAACTCACTCTGTACTTTCAATTTCGGGTCTCAAGTCAACAATGAATATGTCTCAATGAACATTGATTCCGAACTCGAAAAAGTGTACAATTGCCTTGCAACAAACAAGTCATCCCTGAACGTATCAAAAACAAAATGTATGCTATTCTCCTTTCCACAACGCAAGATACATTTAGATATAGATCTTAAAATACCTGGTATTCGATTGGAAAGGACTATTGATTTTGATTTCCTGGGAGTAACATTAAATGAAAAACTAAATTGGAGTTCTCATGTAAATAAAATTGCAAATAAAATTCCCCGAATGACTGGGATCTTAAAAAAACCTAAGTCACTATCTACCCAAATACACTTTATTGTTAATTTATAATTCCCTGTTTTAGCCGCATGTCAACTGATGGAATACTTGCATGGGGTTATGCTGGTGACCGTATCTTCAAATTACAAAAATCGGCCATTCGTTTTATATGCTCCGCACGTTATAACGCACATACAGACCCATTATTTAAAGAACTAAAAAATCTTAAAGTCCCCGATTTATTCAAACATGTCATTGAAATTTTTCAATCGATACACTAAAAACGAATTGCCTGCTTATTTCAATCATACTTTCGCAATCTTACCAGTTACTCATGATCATCCCACCAGGCATCGTTACATTCCCCGCTATGCTCCCCCCAACATATATCTACTGAAAAGTGCGTTCGTTATTCTATTCCCGAATTGCTCCTTGATACTCCTGGAAACATTACGGACAAAATTCATAATTCACACTCTTACAATGGTTTCTCTCAATATGTTAAAAGATTCTACATAGACCAATACTATGAAACCTGTACTATTCCAAATTGCTTTGTTTGTAGTGAGGATTTATAAAGTATATTTGTATGTAATTATGTATCCTTGTCTCAGTCAGTTCAACTGTCCTAACACACATGTGGTGCTTTGTTCTGAAGCAAGGTGTTAACTTACCAAGTAAATTTATTTAGGTGGCCGATGCGAGAGCGGATGTTTTCATCCTTAGCTGGGTCATCCTGACTATCTGTTCTCTGTGGTAATAATGTACTATTTCTCCTATTTTTTGTTTTGCATTTCTTTATATATATATTTCTGTCATTATTACCTAACAATTGAAATGTATTGAATTTATTGTCGAATAAAAGAATCTGAGTCTGAATCTGAATCTATAGTCAATGTCAAAAATTCTAATGTTAAACTTTCTGCGGATGACACATTCCTTTTCCTTGCTTTTGATGACGCAGGTCGTGCTGCTACTGTTCTTAATAAAGGTTTTGCCTCTCTGTACGATTGGTCCAAAGATTGGCTAACTTCCTTTTGCGGATGACACATTCCTTTTCCTTGCTTTTGATGACGCAGGTCGTGCTGCTACTGTTCTTAATAAAGGTTTTGCCTCTCTGTACGATTGGTCCAAAGATTGGCTAACTTCCTATGCTGCTTTAAAACCGACACTATGCTTGTCTCTCTTAAAAGACATATTCCTGACCATCCACCGCTTGTTTTCCAAGGTCATCAGCTAGAAAATGGGTCCGAACACAAACAGCTAGGTATTACCCCAGAGTCCGATTTCAAGTGGAATGCCCATATTAAAGAAATTGTCGCCAAATCTTCCAAACAGAAACATAATGAAGTCTCTTCAGTTTCGTCTTGATCGGGTCACATTAGAAGTTATTCACCTTTCATTTATTTGTCCCGTTTTAGAATATGGCAGTGCGGTCTGGGAAGGCTGTGTTCAGATGACGAGAAGCTCATAGCAGATTTACAATTGGCTGCATCCTGCGTAGTTTCAGGAGCTATGCGAACTACTCCCAGTGTTAAGCTATATGAAGAAACCAGTTAGGAAACTCTCTCCAAACGGAGAAAGATCCCGAAACTTTCTATGATGTATAAGATAGTCCACAATTTAACCCCTGGGTATTTGTATACCGCTTTCCCCAATGTTCCAGCATCCGACGAAAATTACCGCTACGACACCAGGAGCCAATCTGAAACGAATAGACATTCTTACTAATCTTTAATTCTAACCCGATAAATGTTGTTTGAAAAATCTTTTTTTCCCTTCTACTGTCAAATCGTGGAATCTTCTTCCGCTTGAAGTACGAAAATTACTGACTTTGTGCCAGTTTAAAAAGAGAATTTCTAATCCATCCAAATGCTTGTTGAAATATCTGGAAATTCTTAACATAGGCAAGAGATACATGTACCTATTTGACATTCCAGCGCCACTGTGTTAACCAGAGACTGGAAGAGGTAATAACCCATGTGCGAGTATGCAAGAACAATGGCTTAATTGGCCTGCTAGTAGCTGAATACACAAGTCACGCCCCAGTGGTCTTGCCTGATGTCCTGCAAGGGTGTGGGTATTTTACAAAGATATACACTAGGAATATGTACATTTTCCCTAAAAACTGCCCACAGAAACCAGGGATATACTTTGAATGAAAAATGCTGAAAACAAAGTTTTTTCAGTCACACTTAGTGCTTTACATACTTAAATTATTAAATGCCCAGTCAATAGTGGAATACATACTTTATTCAAATTTATCCAAGTTTGCAGGAATTTCTATTGTTCTTCATGTTCACTCATGCAGTTCACGCACATACACTATTATATGCGTGTAAGGATACTGTGTAAGCATAATAAATGACCTTTTGGGTCACTCTGCCTGCGTGCCCATTTACCCATGTCCACTGTGTGGGTCATTGATGGTGTCAGTTCTACTGAGGACAGTCCTGCTCTGCAGATGGTGTGACCAGGTGAAGTTCTGCAATAAAAATCTGTTTCAACTATAGTCTACATATTGATGTTCCACTTGCTGGTGATTTGTCAAGGCTTTTCCTTAATGGTGCAGACTATGCATGGGCCACAGCCAATTGAATGAACATCTTTTCCAAAGTGTTAAAGAGTCACCAGCATGTTCGTGTGGTGCTGCTGCTGAAAGCGTATGACATTTCTTCCTTAGTTGCTTTCGATATGTTATTATATGCAAAAGTTTTTATACGTCTATTTTTTTTTTTTTTTTTTTGTGATTGTCACCACAGTCCACAGCCTCGAAGTAATTTTTTTATATTTTTATCTGTGCAAGAGTTTATAAAAAAAGCAAACGCTTCGAAGTTGAATCATAAACATGATACATATGTTGGTAAATTCTGAAAGCCCCTCTGACAATGTTCCATTCTGGTGGATGCCATCTTGTTTTCAGTTGGAGAACTTGTTTGGTACGTTTGTCGTTAGGCCTATCTGTGCATAAGTGACATTCGATGAGAAGTACCAGCAGATGTGGAGGAATCTCTCGGCATCTTGAATATAGAAGAGGGGGTGTTACATGTGTTTTAGGCCAGAAGCCCTGAGAACGGGAGCCCAAGGGACAGACCCCCAAAACGAAAGAAAGTCAGCCAATTTCACGGCAGCATCCTTAAGTTACGGGCTAACGAAGGCAGGGAGAACAACATGCTTTAGTATGCGTGGCCACGGTAGGCCTAGTTGAAATGAAGAGTTTGAAGTCAAGAATAGACCTGTTCATACGGAGTTATACCGAGCTTTCCCGGGCCCTAATTAATTATGCATTCCATTGTTGACCTGATTGTCCAATCAGCAAGCAGCCGAGTCGGGCCCATGCATATGTTTACAACGAATGCCACGGCCAACGCTGGTGATTACAGCTTGGATTGTGCTGAACAGTGCAATCTTTTACCTTAAAAATGTCACATCAGTGGGGAAACGTGTTTTTATAGATTGCTGACTGTTTGATTTTCATTAAATCCAAGCACATCCTGTGTGTTACTTTCTTATCCTTCCACGTGTAATCCCGCCAGTGTAGTCGAGCACAAAATATAAACAAGGCAGGTTGGGCTATGAACTGAAGAGTGTATCAAGCAATCCACGTTCAGAATGTTTTTAAACTCTGTTAAGGCATGTAGTAACATAAGAGTCCGCATAGGATCGTACTGTTCCTGCTACATACAAGGCTGGAGAGGAGGCTACACCGTGGGTTGTTGTCCGACCATGGGCATATTTGTTATTATAAACAAGGATCCGTCTCAACCGGTCAACCAGTTTGTGTAAACTGTGTAACTTGCAAATACAACACTGGACTTATATTTGTGGGGCCGGCGGAATGAGGTTGGCAGCAAGATGGCAAATGATGACAAATTCATTTATGTATGACCGGGGGTGTCAGCAGTCTCCAAGTGTCATTCCAGGGACACTTAGTTAGGGACACAAAATAATTAGCAAAGCTTATAGCAGTAAATACTCAATTTTAATGAGGGACACATCGTTAATTGTTTTTCAGCTAATTTCAGGGATTGTCCCTGATGATGAGGGACAGTTGGCATCTGTGTATGACACACAGAATGTTGAATATTAAATTGTCAAACTCTGTAAGCCTAGAAGTCTTCCCACTTTTGATTTCAATGGCAAGATAAGTATATTCTTTTTTTAATTTGAGACAGAAAATGATGGACTCTCTCTCTCTCTCTCTCTCTCTCTCTCTCTCTCTCTCTCTCTCTCTCTTTCTCTCTCTCTCTCTCTCTCTCTCGATGGAAAAATGTATTTCAGTACCATTCAAGAAACTGTTACAGCTCTGAACAGCCCTTTGGTCTTCTTTTGCAAGGGGATACCTGCACACTGGTGTCTCACTCGCAAGCTTAAATGCCGGGTATCTTTGTCAATGGTGCTTAAATAATCCCCTTCACTGTATATATATATATATATATATATATATATATATATATATATATATATATATATGTGTGTGTGTGTGTGTGTGTGTGTGTGTGTGTGTGTGTGTGTGTGTGTGTGTGTGTTATAAATGGTGACATGATATTCATGGTTCATACAGATTACCATTTTTTACCCTTCATCAAAAAGGTTTAAAAGTGGGACTTGTGGATCTTTGACAGGGCCAGCATATTTTGTCCGCTATGGGTCCTCCTCATCAACAAATATTTTCAGATCATTCTGGCTCTGGAAAGTACAAATTGAAAAATTGGGATCGAATACATATAAAAAATGTTCCCTCGTGATATAAGGGGCATCCAAAATTGTCATATTCATCTATGAACAAAACTTTCGTCGGGAGAAGGGGGCTCAGAATTGAATTATTTTCTTTACAGTCAAAATAACAAAGACAGATATCAAATGCGATCCAAAATTTTAATAGTGTGACAAAATAGCATTTTTTTGCACATTAATGTGGTCTTCTTCAGTAATAAATTGTTTTCCCTCCATAAATGTCACATTCGATACATGTCATTTAGCCTTTCAGTAGAGGTGCCTGTCTTTATGTCATGTATGTGAAATAATATTGGCATCTTCACTGCTGACTATACTAAATAGAAGTACATATATACACATTTATATGATCTGCATGTAGTTAAGCTACATGTTAATGTCCATTTTTATTTATCAACATAATTTTCACATTGAAGGGATTCAATACTTTGTTTAAAAAATCAGTTTTGCACTTTCAAAATTTTATTATGGGTAAATTAGATCTTGAGCAAGACGTGTAGAATAATAATTTTTTATTCTGATGTTTGTTGTACATTTTTGCCTGAAATACAGGTACAAGCAGGGCTATCTCAATTTTTCATTAAATGACTGTTCAGTTTGAAAATATGATTACACCTGCAGAGAGTCTAGCTGATGGGTTATCCCCATGACCTTCTCAATTTTTGCACTAATATGTAATTCCGTATATATTTCCATATATATTTGTTCAGTGAAGGGTTATGGATGCGAACCACTGAATGAAAATTCCTGCCTTTCAGAGCCTCTCGCCTCTTTGTTTTGGATAGAACATGTATCCTTCATGAAACTTTTATGTTTCTTCTCCATATTTCATTGTGGTCCACATACTGGTATGTAGATTAGCAGTCTAAAATTGTATGCCTGGGTCCCACAATTTTTACCAATGCCGGAAGTTGACTTCGAAGAAAGATTAAACCTTGCGGGCCCCCCTGTTCACACGTGGCTATCCACATACATAATGTTTGAAATACGGAAATGTGGGGTCAAGGATATTGATATCTTATAGGACAAGATTATTGATATCTTAACTTGCCCTGATTGAAACATACGATGGTCCTTCAGATCCCACATATGGCCAGATTGAAAAGTGGTTTATCATTGATCAGAGGTGTAATAATGCCAACCCCTGTCTTGTGAGACAATCAGGTTTGAGAGGTCCACTTTTACCAGGTTCTTGAAAAAGTGCTACATTTTTCATGTTGTTGCACAAGGTGTAAAATAATTTCAGTGATATATGAAGTGTAATAGCAATATGTGATATCTGTCCCTTGTTATTGTATCTCTCATGAGAAACCACCGGCTTGAGAGACATGCAGTCAATCAGTGGAGCTATTGGTTCTTGATACCACAGGTAACAGTTGAGCACATTATGTTGGTGCTCAAATTGTATTCTATACAAGTTAACCCTCCCCCCTTGCATTAAGACTGAATCAACAGATTTCCTTATTGCCCACCTTGCTCCAAGGAAAACTGTTGACCTGGCATGTAACTTTGATAGGCTTTATTTGCATTTTTGCTTCAAAATTTTGTTCATGAATCTCAATATGAAAATGAATTCTAAATCAAAAAGGCAGATGATATTTTACTCTAGCAGGTTTTAGGGGGGAAGGGTTCAAATACCGTATAGTCCTTGATGCATGTATGCTTTCTTTACCACAAAATATTGTTCCACTTCAAACAGACTTCTGGATCCCGGGGAAACGTGTGTAGGCCTAGGCCTAAAGTGTGACCAATCTTATTGCATATTGGTGTTTCCGCACCACATAGCCACACAGCGACGGGGCATGGCAGTTACAAAATAGAATAACAGCAACTAGAATAGCAAAACAACAAAGACCAAAGTAAAATGAACCCCATAAGACCCCCATACGAAGTTAATTTCGATGCAGATTTAGAGGTCAGCAAAAGCTCGGCCTAGTTTGAAATGGCCACCACTGCCAAGGACACTTTCACAGAGTTCTCCATCTGACGTCACTTCCGGCAAAAAAATCCGATAGAAAATTTCTCGGAAGACCTTATTTTCATTGGTTGAGCACACTTTAGAGAAGGTTTATTTTTCAGGGACCTGGCCTTTAATGGAGGAGCCCCTCTGTCCCAAAACAGCGTTTGCCTCAGTGTATACATAAAGCTGAGATTCGAAAACTTTTCCACTCAAGATTATCTCAATGTACCAAGTATTCAACAGCATGGTCTGTCAATCTGTTTTTGAAAAAGGTTTGTGGACAGAATCAGTTAAACACAATCGATATGCAAACACAGAATCTTGGGTCATGTGACCAGAGGCGTGCTCGAAATGACCCAATTTGCGCCTGAAAGGTACAACGTTCTGATGACATCGGTGCAAATCCTGAAACTGATCAGATCAACATTGTGTTCTTCCAGTACTAAAGATTGGGCTATAGACCTAATCTGGAAGGAGGTTCAACCCATTAGCGAGCGGAACATTTATACTAAATATGTTGTAGGCATAGTCTAAGATGCGAACGTCATTACATTCAATGGCGATAATCGGAGAAAATTGTCAGCAGCGTCGAGGGAATTTTTATTCATTACCAACAATGATATCTTATTAGTCAATGTGCATCTCAGTTAACTTATTTTGCCAAGTGTCCTACTTTATATGTACTCCTGATTTATGTACACTTTTATTTCGGGTATTTCACTTATATCTACTATTTTGTATCATTTGTACTGCTAATTGATTTTAATTGTGCTCTCATGCTGTCATTTTATGTGATCACATTTTATCATCCAGGGCCTGGCGGGAAACCAGTGTTATCATACACTGAGCCAGTAACCCTGGTAAAAGAATAAATTATCAATCAATCAGTCAATCAATCAATCAATCACAAAGTATCGACAATAACGTCGGTGGATCAGGCAGTAGCACCTGGTCGCTAGGTCCCTCTAGCGGCCATTTACTAAACAAGTCTAGATGGGCGAGGCCGTAGTACCTTGAGTAGCTGAACGAACTGGTCGGTTGTATAGCTTTTCTTTTTGTTAGACACTGTTCCAAAAACTTAAGTACCGTGACCAAGATCTCTATATCCACACTGAAATAGTGTCATAACCTGTGGCAGAGACGTAGTGGGTACGAAGAGTGATTGTTGAAATCTCGCACAACACCAAATCTGAGCGTTCATTGGCAACATGCCCATTGGCAGGTTTGGGGGCCTCGACGTCATGATTTATATGCAAAATGCCACCCCTAGATAGCTACGTCACACATTGATTGGCATTCTGAAAGTGCTGCCACGCGCAGTTGTTACCAGGCTGACCGGGAGTTTAAATTCCATGACCACCCTCCCCCCCTCCCCCCCAAATGGGGATAATCGGAGAGAATTGTGACCTCGGACGAACAAAAATGCACGCAAACGATGTTAAATCTGGCAAAAAGAGAGATCCCAAATACAGCGAATAAGAGAACTTAATGTGAATTAATGATCCACGTGAATGGGTTCCCAAACACTGTGCTGGGGAGTTTCTAAAGGTTGATAATGGTGATAATTTGAATGTGACCACGTTTTACAGGTTGTATAGACTTTAGGTTTGGGTTGATGAATCACCTGACTTTTTAAAATTTTTCATGTGTTATATATAAAGCTTGCTCCGCTCGCTATTATTTTCTATCTATGTTCTATAGCCAATCCAGAACTATTTTGTCTAAATCTATACATTAATTAATCTGTAATATTAAAGTAGTTTCAATCTAATAGCGAGCGGGGCAATAAATAGTGAATATGTTGTAGGCATAGCCTAAGATGCAAGCCTCAGCATTACAAAGTATCGATAATAATATAACGTCGGTGGATCAGGCAGAAGCACCTGGTCGCTATAGGTCCCTCTAGCGGCCATTTACTAAACAGGTCTAGAGGTGCGAGGGCGTTGTTCCTGAGCAGCTGAAGAACCAGTCTGTCGTATAATAGCCTTTTTTTTGTTAGACACTGTTTCACAAATTTACGTACTGAGACCAAGATCTCTATATCCTCATTGAAATAGTGTCGTTACCTGGGGCAGAGACGTAGTGGGTACGAAGAGTGATTGTTGGAATCTAACGAAACAACGCCAAATCTGAGAGTTCATTGACAACATGGCCGTAGTGGGGCCTCGACGTCATGATCAATATTTAAAAAGCCACTCCTTAATAGCCACGTCAGACATTGATTGGCATTCTGAATTTTCTGCCATGTGCAGTTGTTACCAGGCTAACAGGAAGCTTTAAATTCCATGGACGAAAAAAAATGGCGATAAGCGGAGAAAACTGTGACCTGGAATGAAAAAAATTCACCCAAATGATGTTAAATCTGGCAAAACAAAAGATGCCAAATACAGCAAATAAGAGAACTGAATGGGAATCAATGATCCACGTGCTCGCTATTATTACGTCTGATTCGAAATTTTGAAAATGCAAGGCCTTGGAATCGTCTCAGCGGGAAATCATTAGAGTATGTTCACTGCCGACGAATATGCGTTTTTAAAATTTTTTTTAATCTATGTATGTTCAAACAAAACTTTTGTAACTTCGATAAGAAAGTTTTTGAGATTTTAGTATTTATTTGTCACTTTAAAAGTGCTCATTTCGAAAATCATTTTGTACGATCGGCGAATAGGGGGATCTTTGTCACGTGACTATGTGACGGAAGGGGTGTGTACATGTGCTGTCTGCGGTTGATTCAACATGGCGTCAGCTAATAGGTCTGTGGCTGTCCACTTTTGCGCCGCGGTCCTGAACCTCCAAGGACAAAGCGGCCTCCAGGCAAAAGATGTGTGGTTTTAATTTTTTGCAGTAACACCAATTTAATGCAGACGCTTTTATTCTGCATCGTTTTCCTGAGGACGATGCCCTCAGATCAGGAGGAAGTGGACAAACTTTGTACTTACGAAGCGAGATCCAAAGTCTTGGGTGGCGGGGATAGGGCATGCCCACATCTGTTCAAGTCACGTCAGGGAGGAACATTTGGATGGATTTTGAAAAAGCGACTGAGTTTTCGCAGGTGTGCCCAGCAAAAAGAAGGGGGAAGTGCCATGCATTCAGACGCAGAATCCAGGGCAGCAAGAAGAGGATGAAACTGAGTTTTAATAGAGTGAGAGCCAGTCGCTCACTTGTTGTAGCCACAAAGTTGAGCGTGCATCGGGTGAGTAGGCCAGGGCAGGACAGGACAGGATTACCGAGTGAAGTTATAACTCGTGTGCACTCTTAAATATCACACGCAGAATTTTTTCATCATTTGACGATGAATGAAAAGTAGGCAGGAAACAGGTGAAAAAAGGTTTTAACACTTTGACAGAAATTAAAATGTTTGCATACATCATGACAAGGTGTTGTTACACAGTAATTTCCTTGCTTCTTTGTTTCATCTCGAGACTGGAATGACAGATTTACCTTTTGTTCCTGGCTTTAGCTTGGAACTAACATTCTCATGAGTGCTAGTCTCAGCAGGAGCTTGATTTTTTTTTCACTTCGGATTTTGGTTAAATACACTAGGGAGCTACAGGCGAGAAGGATAACTATCATTATGAAGAGAATCAGATGCATTTATTTCTGCTTAGCCGTACATGGGCTTATTTAAATTAAGCAAATTACATGTACATGTAATGGCACCTTTGCAGTTTCTTCCATTAGTTATTATCTGTTAAGCGTCACATGTTTTAATGATTACCATACACTACAGTCACACATGGGCCTATCCTACCCCACTCATACCTCCATGATTCGCACATGCACAAAAAGTTTCACTATAGGCATAAATTTTGTATGCATCATCATCACAAACAGAGTGTTGCCTGTGTCCTCTCTATCTCCAGTGCCTTCCATATGCCTAATTCTATACCTTCTTAACTGGGTCACCTATTCTTTTGCTGTTGTTCACTTAGCTTGCAGACAACAGCAGAGTGTCCATGTGTAAACATGGAAGATAAAAAGACAGGATCGTGATGGTGTGGTTCGAAACCGCCTGGGACCCGGGGATTGTCATTTTTTGCAAATCACACACATACATGAGTGATCACATGAGCACACACATACAAAGTATTGTGTCATGACAAGCTATGTTTTCATATACATAAATATTTATGATGTAGGTGAAGCAGATATGATAAGTATGTCAACAATTAAAACTGACAGTTATAAATGATATTGAAACAAAAAACAGGTAACAGTTAGTAAAGTACATGTGTACATTGCATTTCCCAAGGGCTTGACAAATTGTGCTGTCCTGGGCAAGTAAATTTGTATTCTGGACAAGTAAAAATTGATTGCTCTGTGGATATTAAATTTAAAACTTGTCCAAAATAGGACAAAAGTTGCTGTCAGACCAGTATACAAAAACCTTAATGTGAAGTCCTACCCCTTAAAAATATAATATATATATATATATATATATATATATATATATATATATATATATATATATATATATATGCACTTGATTACTGTTGGGGCCACTACAATTACACTGTTTGTGATAAGGGACAGATCTAGACCTTTAAAAATTGTAGGTACAATAGGAATATACATGTTCACGGAGGTGTAATCTTAACCAATGATAGATACTGTGCATGTACAGAGCAAGCTCAATATATATAGAGTACAATGTGTGTGCGGTTCTTTATGGAATTTTCTTGTTTATTAATCTTTTGGGCTGGATTTTTGAAAGGTAAAAAAGACGTATGGCGCTTAAAGGTAAGTATGCTTTCTATGTGTTATCGTGTAAGAATGCTAAACTAAACTGTGTCAGGTAAGTGGTATAAATGAAGTGAAATTAATCATTAAAGATGGATATGTCAACTCCAGCTTCATATTCCTTACAAGGAAACATTTTTTAACACAAAAATTATACACATTGCCATTGGACTGATGCACTGCTTGTAACCGACATACATTCAAGATATCTTCTGGAAGTACATGTACATGCTAAGATATTTACACCGAGAAAAATCGGAGCATATGCATATGCAAAAAAAAATAAATAAATAAAATTTTAAAAAAAATGCCGGTATCAGTATTGTGGATCGTGATGTCATTTATTGTGATATTGATGGCTCTTCGTAGCCTGTCTATATGTACTTTATACTTACACACACACACACACACACACACAGACACACAGACACACACACACACACACACACACACATATATATATATTTATATATGTATGTATATATATATATGTATATATATATATATATATATATATATATATATATATATATATATATATATATATATATATATATATATATATATATATATATATGTGAGAATGACAAGGATTTAATAGAGACTGGAAGGGAAAATGTTATGTTTGGATAGGAATTGTTTAATTCAGTAAATATGAAATCCCTGTTGAGCAGTAGACAATGATAGAAAATGACAATTCCAAAACAAAAGTGCTGTGGGTAAAGGCTATGCTTAGTTGACCTACAGATTTATGACACTGCTG
The DNA here is from genome assembly GCA_964020975.1 of Hermodice carunculata. NCBI lineage: Eukaryota > Metazoa > Annelida > Polychaeta > Eunicida > Amphinomidae > Hermodice > Hermodice carunculata. The sequence continues at coordinate 62,878,807 of OZ026625.1, forward strand.
GATGAATACAAATAGGACTAGAAAGGAAGATTTGCTTCAAAGCAAATCTGTCTGTGTGCCATCAAAAGTTGTTAATATTAAATGGCACAACTTTTGTGCTTTGGTACTTCACATTCTATCAAGCTTATGGCTGGATGAAAAATTCCATGTCCAAATGACCTTGACCTTTGACCTTTACAGGTCACATGTATATTGCAAAAATGTACAGTGTTACAATACCCACAATTTAAGTCCAACATGATTAGAATTGGATGGAAATGGCCGAGTTATGGCTGGGTGAAACTTTCAAAGGTCCAGATGACATTGACCTTTGACTCTTAGGGAGTCACATGTAAATGTGCAGTGTTGCAAGAGCTACAATTTGAGGCCAATATGATCAAAATTGGATGAAAATTGACCAAGTTATGGCTAGAAGAAAGCCACCATCGAAAGTGGCCTTTGACCTTGAAATGACCTTTGACCTTCAGATGGCCTCTACATGAAGTGAACCTTGACCTTTAAAATATTTTGACCTAAAATTGGCCTTTGACCTTGAGATGACCTTTCACCTTGACATGACCTGGACATTTGAGATGACCTTTGCCTTGCTATGATCGAACTCTTGTACACTTGGAACTATATCTACTATAGTATGAAAGACATTGAAGATTTAAAACTTTAATTTGCCCTTATTTGCATAATTTTGAAAAATATGACCTATCATTATAAAAAGGTCAGACTTCAAAAATGTGCAGTGTTACAATAGCTACAATTTGAGCCCAATATGATCAAAATTGGATAAAAAATGACCAAGTTATGGCTAGAAGAAAGCCACCATCGAAAGTGGCCTTTGACCAATTTTGCAAAGTTTGCATATCCTAAGGTTGACAGGGGTCTTCGGGACCTTGTGCCTGTCCACCTCAACGTGCAAACAGTTAGCGCTGATGCGCAATTGGCAAAATTCCCTGTGCTCACTGAATATTTTTGCAGACAATAAGCAATTTTTAACCTCAAATTACTTTTCAATGGTTCATAGCTGCGCAATTTTGAATGTGGGTCCCGTCGTTGGACATAGGAAGACCATTCTACAATAAATTTGTCTTTGAAAAGTCGGATATATTGGGGAAAAGAATTATTTATATTTGAGCACCCTTTATTGTCCCAAATGTGGGTAAAACCCGATTTGGTCCATAAGGTTTTAATTTGGTGTGCCCAAGAGCTGAGTCACGTGGAAATTCTAATCAGGCTAATTTTACTAGCTGAGTACTTTCCTGCAGGTATAGCGTAAACCAGACTTTTGCTGCAAGGGGGAGCATGGTTCCTAATAGAGGAAAGCATCCCAGCTACCCTCTTACAGCTGCAGAGGTGACTTTTCTGTAAAAACATATTGCAATTCATGAGTATTTTTTCTGCAGGAAATTTATCACATATATACACAAAGTTATGAGTATTGTAGGTTTCATTGAGACAGGGTGCCAAGATTTGTGCACAATAGTTAAGGATAGGGAAGATAAGAGCATGAAACAAATTAAAAACGGTCTTAATATTTTCCCTAATATTTAGCTGTTTTAGCTGCAATAGGGCTTTGTTAGCCTGATCACAAAGCCTATTGCAGGCTACTGTGAAATTACCATTTATGGTGAATACGATACCTAAATATCTTAAGTTTCTAAAATCATGGAGCCAGCATAGAAGAAATGAAACTTTTCAAGCAGCCATACATTCTTATTGAAGATAATTATTTTACTTTTGTTCATGTTTACAGACAAAATTCCACTCCTTGCGATAAGCATCTAGCTTATGAAGAGATGTTTGTAAACCCAGTTGGCTCTGGTATATATTACTAAATCCTCTGCGTAAAGCAGGCAACTAAGGTCTGTGTCATGCAAGGATAAAGGGTGACAATCTCCTGTGAAAATTTCAGGCAGGTCACGTATGAATGGTTTAAATAGCATTGGACGTAGGGTGCTGTATGTGCGACATTGGGGATGAGACCAGTCCTTCATGTACCATCTAAGTCTGGATGACTGTGGACTCCCAGCAAATTGTCATATGATTCTGAAATTTTCAGATTAGATTTCTTTAAGATCTCCCCCCCCCCAAAAAAAAATTAAATAAAAAAAACCGCTGAAGCATGATAATATACAAAATCTGTACTTATACATGTACTACATAGACCCATCCGAAGTACATCTAAACCCAGTCTGCAGTGGACAAAATTGTCACATTAAAAGAGAATCAAGCACGTAGTTTTAGCGAGGAGGTCAAGCATTAAAAAAATACACAAAAATTATTTTTAAAAAAGAAGACATAAAACCCCGAAACAACAGTGCCAGCAATAAAAGAAATTTCAGTCCTGGTGTATCCAGAGCTGCACAATAACAAAGCAGCAGTTGACCAGGTGGTAGGTTTTCAAAATCCCCCCCCCCCCCTGCTTGTCTCTGAAACTTTTTGGCTTTGGCACCGTAAAGCTTTCTTCATGGCCATAAAGCGCAAAAAACTTCCCGTAAAGCTACACTGTCGAAAAGAAGATGAAAAAGTGGTTTGGGGAACGTAATTTCCTTAATGAAGCAGCTGGGACAACGACAACCCCACTGCTGGACATAGCTAATAAAGTAATGGTTTAATTTTACCATACACGGAAAACCGTGCCCCCATAAAAAATAATAAAATTAGCACAAAATCGAAAAAAAACCACTTAAATATGACCGGTTGAATAATCTTAGTTTCCACCCATGAAAGTTTGGGGAAGATGTGACTGCCACTTTCGGAAAAAAAGTCGAACATGTATTCGTGACTCAACAGATGACCACCCATACTGCATGCTCAGCTGACTGACAAGACATTTTACACTAGGTGATGCTGATTGTTTAAGAACCTGGGGCATACAAAAAGTAAAATTTTGACCACACATCTCTTCTATACGTTTTGTTGTTGAGCTCGAATTTGGGCATGTTATTTGTCCACGGCAGTCAGACCCCTCTCAAAAACTGCCCATAATGCTTGATTGACACTAATTTGTATTTGACGGGACAAACTGCCAATAAATCCCCCATAATGTTTGATTGACACTAATTTGTATTTGAAGAAACAAGACACGATGAATCATTACGAAGGGATTATCTCAGTGTAGCATTTAAGCAAAAAAGCTGTATAAGAAAGTGAACAATGATAACTTGACAAAACCAAATATTTTTATGCTACCCATCATCTCTGACTTTTTAATTTGCAGTCTAGTGTGAGCAATGTAATATTTCAGCAATTCACTTGGGCAATTCAATCAATAAATACAGGAAGGCAGTATTATATACAATTTACATATACAAGGTACATGCATGTACAAGTGTCCTGTTCTTTTTTTTTTCAGTAGGAGGCTTCAGTTCACTTCAGAGAATATATTGTGTATATCAGCTATGTTTGTACAAGCTTCAAAAAGCATCATTAATGATACACTGCATCATGAAATTGTTGCAAGAAAGAGGAGATACCAGATTTGTAGCCCTTTTAAAGCAGTTGTTACGGATTTCTCACCAGGGAGGGCGGAATCAGGTGATGATTCTCCAACTTACAATATTAAATCATTAATATGACCGGACAGGGTCAGCGCAAATTCAGGCATATTGTATTGATTGTTGCAGATTCGTGATGAAACTGAAGAGAACACAGCGGAAAGTTTCGCAGAACATTCAACAAACAACGGACAAATAACTTACTGAAGCTCCACTTTTAAACGCATTCTGTTTTTAATATTTTTATTGTATTAACCATGGGTCAACATGGATATGGCCCGAACTTCCGAAGCGAATGTTCTGTTTACCAGTGTCTTGATTCCCTACTGTTTGCACGTGATTGATCGACATCCTGGCTGAGGTGATCCAACAGCGAAGCCTTTTGGCTCAAACCTCCACCTCGTGTCATCACCATCCTCTCCACTTTTGTCCTCTTCATAAAAGTCCGATGACACAACATTGTTATAGATGTACTTCTCATCTGAACTACTACCCAAATTTTCGATTGTCGGCCTCAGCTTCAGTGCCTGTCACTCTCACCATCCGACTCCATGGTTGCCCACACTCTACGTCACATGGTCACGTGACCTCGGGATCGCAGAATCGAAATGTTTTGGAGCAGCAGGTAGTGACGGTGAATCTTGCCTTCAAACTGACAGATTTATTAATTTTAATCGCAAATCACATAGAGTATCTGGATACTAGTATCGTTTCAACAAAAAATCACTACAACGATGGCTTCCATTGGACACACTCTTTACACATTATTATATTTAGAATAAATCTATAAAGGCTTGTAACCCATATCCATTGATTGTATTATAAGTTACTACACATACATCAGACTTCATTGAGATAGAAATTAAATCATCTTTATTGTCAAATAAACTAGAATTGGAAATCTACATCTCGTATTTTATTTACAAATAGGCCTTTACAGCAGAGATCTCAAGTTGGCGTAACTGCAAAGAGTGAGATTTGATTGCCAGGGGAGGGGGTGTGTCCGGGGGCATGCCCGCCGGAAAGTTTTGAAAATTGCGAAATAAAATGGTGCAATCTGATACATTAAGGGCCCTTATTGCACATTTTCAAGGGTCCTGAATTCATATTACGGGGCCAAAAAGATACTATCAGTGATCCATATTCTAGGTTAGCGTGTTTTGTCAGCAAAGAAGTGTCTCGGGAATGTGAAAAGGAACAAATATGTTTAAATGCGTGAGAGTTTTATGTCTTGGCGTGAGAGCGTGACATGATACTGGAATGCGTGAGACACGCTCCTTGAGTGAGACTTGATAGGTCTGACACAGCAAGTTTCTGGCACCTGTTTTACACCCTGAGAACCAGTAAAATACCCTGTCCAGCAGGTGCTGGCATCTATTTTAAACAATAAAACATTGCACATGAGGATGAAGCAAATTTATACAAACCATCATGACCGGTGTTTCTGGTTGAAACTAAATGATTTTGACGTGCGGAAACCACCAACCGCTGAGCGGCGAGTGGTTTCCGCACGTCAAAGTCACTGAGTTCCAACCAAATACACAGGTGAATGATTGTTTGTATTTATCCTATGATATGTCGTTGGATATTTTGCCTAAACATTGAGTTTTTAAAAAAATCTAATGCATTTGCAATAAGGAAAAACTTCTTAGAAAAGTTGATCACGGAACAGCGTTACGCGCGGATGAATACCATCGACTGTACTGCAATGTTATGAGGTCATATACAAACAGCTGATGTACCGGCAAACCATATGGCAAGAGATCAAGCAAGACAATGACAAGTTCATGCCGATTTTATTTTAACACAAAACAACATGTGAGGTAAGGACTTCAATGAGAAGAAAGCAAAAGTTTTGAACTTAAGCCAACAAGAGTGTCTGGCTCACATTCAGTGTTTGTCTTTTTTCATTGTCATGCAACACAAAGCCACCAATAAAAGTTATTTAGTTCAGCCGGCGGAGGAATTTGATGAATAGGTCGTTCTTCATGACGTTCACCTAACCAATGTACGAATTTGTTCACATTGGTCACAGTTTCCTTAACAGTGTTCACATTCCTCTTTCCACGAACGTACTATTGAGGCTCGTCGCGGATATCATAGTGTGCCGGCAAAGTAGCGTTAGGCCTACGGAGCACATCAGCAGTGCCAGCGCGGTAGTCCGTGGCAGTTACCCCGCTCTCCGTATTATTATTATTAAAGTTTTGTGATAAAGTTGCTTTATTTGCATTTTCCACTTGATGTTTAAGTTAAAGAAGGTCTCCATCTTCCACTTCATTGCCAATTTGCAGGTAGGTATCCCATGCTTAAAATGTAACATATGAAAAAAAACAAACAAAAAAAAAACAAAAAACAAACAAACAAACAAACAACAAATCTGCCCCGAGAAAATGTTCTTTATAGCGGGCACGCGAGCACGCGTGCGCACGATGTTTACTCTTTATTTATAGACCCGGGTCAGAAAAAAAAAATACTGCGGCACAAAGGTTCCAAATATGGCACTTGTAACCAAATATGGAAGTGCCAGCGTTTACGGGATAGCTGATCGCATGGGCGGAAATGATGGCTGATCATCAAACTTGGGTTTGCCTTAAAATCCTGGGTTAGAAGCCAATGCTGGCCACAAGCGATATGAATTTCTCATGAAAGATAAAGATCATTTTTTTAAAAATCTTCTCATGACCCCAAAATTTTTAATATGTGGGAATTAGGGTACACGTGTTTCCAAATTCCCCCCTAGAAAATTCCCGCTAAAAACATGAAAAGCATAAACATGGCCATTGTTTCATCTTTCTCTAGAATCTGAAGTATCTCAACGAGCACTGGATGCCATATAGCAGAACGAGTGAGCAAAGCGAACGAGTTCTGCTATATGGTATCCAGTGGGAGTTGATTACTTCATATCGTCTACAAAGCATGCACGCTATAAATTATTTATCTCATGTTTGGGTCGATTTGTACATTTCAATACCCAAAGCAAAAATAAGAACGACATTTGCAGAATGTTTAACCCCTCATCAACACAATTACCGATGAAACCGGAAGAGTACCGATACAGCATATCGCGGCACTGTAGCTTTTAGGCCTATGATACGATATTTATACAAGCCTGTTATAGTACTAAAATCGACCGAGACATGATATATATATATAATAGCAAGTTTGTTTTGTCTATATACAGAATATTAACGAGCATTGGGTGCCACATATGAAGAACAAGTAAGCGGACCGAACGACTTCCGTTATATGGTACCTAGGTGCGAGTTGATATTCTTCGTATCGACAACAAACCATGCTATGCTCTGTTTTCCTCATTATTGTTAAGGACTACTTTAATAAGATGCCAAATGTCCCAGCAGAGTTTCAGCAGTATGCTGACAGCAGACGACACCGCTGTTACCCGGGAGGTAGCTTAGCCCGTAATAGTAAATCGTATATCGGTACTTCCAGTTATAGGCAATCTGCCGAACAGTAGACCTATAATAACACTTTCTTATTATACGGCCTAGTGGTATGGCCCACATGATCTTGATGAACATTTTATAGCACTAAAATGGACCCGAACGAACGAACGAACGAACGATAGATAGACAGACAGACAGACAGACAGACAGACAGACAGACAGACAGACAGACAGACAGACAGATAGATAGATAGATAGATAGATAGATAGATAGATAGATAGATAGATAGATAGATAGATAGATAGATAGATAGATAGATAGATAGATAGATACACTGTATAATCCTGACCAATAAACTTAAATAATAACATTTTTGTGTCCCAATAATGGAGTATCGGATATATGTAAGCACATTTTTTAAGTAAAAGGCTGGCCATATATGAATACATATCAGCATAACGATGACCAACTTAGCGTGTGGTTTGCTTAAGTCTGATATATTATGTATAAATCTACCCTGATTGCTGAGATATTGTTTATATATACATATATATATATTTATATATATATATATATATATATATATATATATATATATATATATATATATATATATATATATATATATATATATATCCAAGTCAAAAGTTCCCTGATACTATTGTTTTTACCTGTAGCATACAAGCAAACCTATGAAGTGTAAAGGCTGCCCCTGATATAAAATACAGGGAGTGTATTAGGACTGGCCAATCAGATGTTTTCTTTTGTGTTACCGTAGTAACACAAAACAGTAGGTATCAAAGTCCCATTGGAATAACATTGGACCTTGATACGCTCCCTCAAAAATTATCCAATCATATCCTTTAGAATTTGTTACTCTAGCAACGCAAAAAAAAATCAAATCCTCCATTTCTTCTGCATAATGGCTTCTTTTTTGAGGGGAGATGCTCACTTCTCTGGCAAACACAATTATGGACATGGAGTATTTAACAGCGAAGGAAACTAGAAATTATGTTGAGGTAAACGAGTCTGACACGTCCAGATTACTTGAAGAACAGAAAAATACAAAAACATGGGAAAAAATTGCCAATGATGTCAACAGCTTGCACAAGTGGTTGAAGCAGAGAAATGAGATCCATTGAATGTATTCCTCCACCGGAGCTTGATAAATTACTAGCTATGCACATGATAAGTGCAAAAAGACTGACATGGCCCTGGGTGGGAAGAATATGAGCCACAATCTCTTACAAGTAAATTTAATAGCAGTGCAAAGTGTTTTAACAGCAAAGAAAAAACAAAATTCTTTGGATTCGGAAACCAATCAAAAAATGGCTGACCCCATGACACCCAAGGATTATGAGAAACGAAAACAAACTAGAGTTATTGGAACATATAAGTGGATGACCCCTTGTTGACTCTCTTCGATCACTAATGTTTACAGCACTTTACATTTTTACCAGATGGTGGCATTCGTAACAGGTTCTTGCTTGGCACATGTGGGAACCACAATGCATCCTTTCAAAGTTATCCAACATTTTGTCCCGGTCTTTTTGAATTTCTTGCCACGAAAAAGCATTGACAAAATATAAATAAAGCTTGTACATCTTTGAAAATTTTATTTTTAAGATACTTGTCATATTATAAATTGATCCACACTGTTATAAATGCTGTCAAAGCTTCGTTCATAGCAAATTTGGACTGATAAACGTTGTCCATTTGAATCACAGTTCAGTCAATGCATTGTATCAACGTAATTACACAGTGGCCACAGATCTGACAGTCATATCACAGTCTATAAACTCACTTAATCAGATTCCTTTCCCCTTTGTCCATTCGTTGGTATTGTAAAATCACTCTTCAATCCGCTCTTTCTTCAATTTGTCCATAATAACAGAGTCATTGTGCACAGGCCTCTCTCTGGTTAACCAACGTTCAAATTTGATGTAATCCCTTTCGCTCTTGGGGAGCAACAGTTCAGCAGTGGAGAGTCCCATACGATAGTGTCATCTGACGGCAGTGTTAAACATTAATTGTCATTGCGGAGCCTGTGAATTTGGAAGAAAATAAACTCTAGTTTACCCTATGGATTTGAAGGGAACACCATGTAATGGGGGATTACCAAATGTGAAGAAATAATAAATATGAAAGGGAAAAAGAAAGGCGAAGTAGTTTCAATCTTGTATTGGATCCTGGCAGTAATAAATGTGTGTCAAAGGTCCCCAAGGTTTACAACATGTGTGAGTATGAAATAAGTGAGAAAAAGTAAACACAATTAGGTGCAATAACTTAAACAACCCCTGAGGACCACTGACCGTCAAGAGCCAAAGAAAAACATTGCACAACTACAGCCAAAACCAGACTGAAACTTGGAGTAGAAACAGGCTACATTTTAAGGCTGCAAAGGTTCAACTATCCTCTGAGTTTTGTGTACTTTAAGTAGCTAGAAACTTGGCGCAAGTGATCATAATTGCAGGATGTAATTTCTTAGCTGGTGACCAACAATTAACATGGAGTCCAAGTCCAGGTCTAAATAGGCATTTGATGCCCAGTTGCCTTGTACCTGTATGAGTTCACCGGGAACCTGTGTCAGGAAGGCAGTAGTGGCCCCCATCGATGAAGACTGTGGCCCGAAAACAGAACTCCTGCCAGTCCCAACTTATTGATTGAGACCCGTAGGACTTGGATAAAGGTGAACTCTTTAAGACATTGTGGTCTGGGTGGACCCTTGAATAAATAGGCAGGAGCCTCTGGTTTTGCCTTGGGAATGCTAGGTAACTTTTTGTATGCTCTGACAGGGCAGAGAATAGAACCTGGAATTTGAACTACAGAAAAAACCGAGCTTCCTGTCACCAAACTGATAAGTTTTGGACCACTTAATGTAGATGAGTAAACCCCGCATCGTCCAGGACAATGTCCCTTCGACTCAAATGTTTTGCAGAGGTGTAGTTTGAAAAACCAGCTGGAACCATATTTGACTTGCGGGCCATCAAGAAAAATGTAAGCAAGTAGGTGGCCCAGCAGGGCCACATGAAAAGGTTTTGAGAAGTCCAGAACTTAGTGTATCTTAACAAGAAGTTCTGGGGTCACCAGGTGTGCCCTCTATGTGAATAACCATTTCCAGGATGCCCTTGGGGTAGCTGCTGTGGAAAAACGAGTCCCCTGAGTGCCTCCCTCCCCCCCCCACACACACAGCCAACAAGGCATGCGTCTGGGGCAAAAACTATATCAGGGTCAGACCAGTCCTCTTGCAAAATTATGGAGACACCATTGAAGGTCTCCATTAATTTTGCCCACCACTGTATATCCCTCAAAAAAGGACTGATTTCTTGTTTAGCGGTAGCTAAGAGATGTTTCTTAAGGTGCTTGAGCATACGAGCGATGAAGACTCTACCTGGTCTGATGCAGGGAGCTGCAAGCTGCAGTTTTCCTATTATGGACTGTATTTCTCTCCTCAATGGCTGGGGCTTCAAAAGCCAGGCCGAAGGGACTATTTTATTTCTTCTAGCTTATCACCTGGGATGGCCATGGACATATCTTGTGCGTTGAGCAGGTACCAAAAAATAATATTTGGTAACTCGGGGTTACTGCCTTCTCCTACTCCTCGAGTCCTTACTCCTGGGACAGGTCTTTAAAGCTATTAAAACTCTGGGTGGCTGTATCCCCTTTTTCTGATCGCCCAAAGTCATCCAGATAATTGACAACAACAAAAAACTGCTTTCCGGTGGATGAAAGCCACAGCATTTGTTGTCCGCTGGCAGCACATCACTGCTGACCTTAACCCAAAGGTTGAAACACGGTCCACAAAAATGCCCCCTCTCCATGAATAGTAGGTGGAGATCCCCGAGATCTATGGGGATTTCTCTGCATGCCTGAGCCAGGTCTCGCTTGTAAAATTGACAACTGAGACCCAGCTCAACCATGCCATCAGTAAGATTGCCAATGGAGGGGAATTCCAGTTTTGCAGGTAACCTTAGGTATTGAGAATTTTTTTTCTCAGTGGTGCTGATTGGTGACATGCAGAATAGTATTATCAGAGCATCTGACATCAAGGGGCCCACTGTGGCTCCTACTGACTTCCTGTATGATAAACTGATCAACCTGCCCGGCAAGGCACATATGCCTTGCCATGATTCCTAGCCAAAGAGGTAGGATGGCTTGTTGAAGTGTAACAAACTGGGAAACCAAATTCCAGCAATTAAAAAACTTGCAGGTCTTGATATTGCTGCCTGCCCAGTACGACTCGCTAAGCATTTACTTTAAACCTGACTGTGCTTATATATATGACAGCCCATGAAATTGGGAACACCTAAATTATGAATTTTACGATGCATGTTGACTGCGTGTTTTATGTCCAAGGGACAATGAATGCTACTACTAAATGACACATCTTTTGTGACCTTTTACTTGACACTCTTGTCTACACTACGTCTGATTATAAATAAAAAAATTAAAACTGTTACAGGAAAACAGTTATACTTACAGTTACCTTTAGGAATTTCAACATGATTCCCCTCCCCTCTCTCTCTCTCTCTCTCTCTCTCTCTCTTTCTTTTATTCTTTTCATAAAACCTAATTCTTTCTCTGATAAAGGTAATAGAATTTTACAATAATTAGGACTGTTTTACATTTTGAACTTTTGAACTTTATAGAACCACGAGTTAGATGTACATTATGCTTGGCTGACTTGCAGATGACTTACAATGGCATACTACATTTTTTGAATTCTAAATTATTACCCTAATAATTGACTTATTAGATGACTTGTGGGATTCTGTGCTTTCTTGAACATGTATATTTCCTTTCAAAAAAACTTCTGGAAACCAACTTGAAATGTGACTGCTATCCTTACAAATGTTGGCTATTGTAATGCAATTTTTGACTACGGTTTTATGGTTAGAGGCCTAATGTCACTTGCTTCTGGCTGATGTTTAACATTTGAACCAATGTACTTACTATTTTTGCAAATTCAAACACTTTCCTTTTTGAAATACTCTTAGTTTATCTTCTTTAAAACAACATCATATCTTTAACTGCATGCCTAAAACACATCGAATTATATAATCATGTTGTTTGGATTCTTGTTGATGGGCATTTTAGGCCTAGGGGGCTTTTCTGGTGGATCGATGTTGGTGTTAGTGTCACTTTGTGGACTTATATGGATGATGATCATTGTTGATGTGGTGGTTGCAAGTAGTACCTTTTTAAATACTGAATTTTATTGACATTTTCAAAAAATAAAAAACCTGCGCTTACAAATTCTCTGATGTGCTGCAAATTTTGGTCCCTTTTCATAACTTGTATGGTCCTGTATGCGCATGATTGATGCACCTGTTCAAGCCAATTTACTGAAACAGGCCTATAATTTCAAACAAAACATTTTGCATTCTGTCATGTTGAAACTAGACATGACTTTTTCGATCCTATGGACCTTTACACCTATGTTTTGGTCTCTTTTGGCTAAATACAAACTATAAATTTATGTGTTTCACTATACATACCAAGGAACATTGCCTTTGGTCAGAATTGACTTGGATTTGTTTCATTAGAACAATGGTTTGAATATGGTATTGACACTGTCTAATTTGCATGCACAACAACTAGTACCTGCTGTACTCACAGCCTGTGGCAAGGTGAAAACATCTTTCTTGCACGACTCGTTATTAGGAGCAAGTGAAAACTTTAACTCATGCTCACTACCTGGAGCACCCTGCACACTGTTCTGTGGAGCATGTGTACCACAAACAGCTATGTTTTCAAACAACCTGGGGTCATGTGACTTTGCTGGTTTCTTGGGGGTTCCACTTGTGACTGAGCACACAGGTGCCTTACCCACAGGATCAACATTCTGACAGACTAAATCACCCATATTAGAATATATATGTATTCTTGTGAACACTTGGCACCATCATAACACTTTCGGTGACTTCCTGTGAGGCCTTTTGAAAGAAACAGTTAAGCTGTGTCAATGCTTGACAACCTGTATTATCAATGTTAACTTGAGACGCCTTCCTTTATTACACTGCAATACGATTTGAGTCCACCTTTGTTAACGACTTTTTATCCTCTGTTAAGACACTATAATCTGGAGACTATGAACTGTTTAAACCAATCTGAGTAACCTCTTTTACTTTTTTACTCCCAAAGTTTTGGCTTAAGTTTACTCAGGGGGCGCTGGTGTAACGTTTCTGCAGTGTACATTAACTGGCCCTGCAGTTGGGTGCTGCTGCCACTGGTTCCACGATGTAGTCAGTCACTTTTGGAGTCTTTTATCTCTTTCAAGGACTTCCAGTGGTATTTGCAGACCTGGTCTGACTCTGGGTGAGCCCTTTTCACTTTGTCCACGATGTAGCATCTTGCACAAAAAATGATGGACGGTGCATGTTTTTTTCCTTTCACAAAACCAGTGTGCTCTTTGGCCTCATTTCACCTTCTGCTCTGAAAGGCCTTACAAAACAAGATCCTGGCTCGGGACAGCGACGAGCCTGTATTGGTGCTACTATTAAATTTATTCTGTGGGGCGAGCCCCCTAGGTTGGTGCAGGACCTTGGATTCTAACTATATAAACAAGTTGCCCTATGCTCAGTTTCCTCTGTCAATCTCTGTCAAAACCACAGCATGGAAATCTAGAATTGAACAAGAATTGTGCCCTGAGGCAGCGTACAAGGCATACTTTAGGTGCTGCAATTTGTGCTTTAAGAGCAAATCCTTTTTTGTGTGACATTTTTGAAACTGCGGCAATTTCTTTGTCCAAAGACTCTATATAACCTGCCACGAACAAAGGGAGACAAAGGTCTTAATATTTGAGACCCTTTGAGGCATGCTGCAAGCTCAGGCGAGCATGAGGCCATATCTCAACTTTCACCAAAGTATCACCCAGTTTCTGGGTCCTTCCACACTTGATTTTCCTACCTCGACGTTTGCGAGCTCTCCTGTCCAATCTGGCTGTAGTTTCCTTGTCCTCAGAGGTGTCTGAGGTACCTGTATGGACTGAAGACTCGGAATACAGGGCGTCAGCAGTATCGTGCGAGTGCTCTGAGTTACTGTATCCCCCTCCTTGTCTGTCACACCTGCAGGTATCAATATGGAGCCCCTTGCATCTCGAACAAGTGAGGCCAAGCTTCTCTATCTGCAAGTCTGCCTTGAGTTGGAGGTCCTGAAATGCACGTAGACCATTGAGCGAGACTGACTTGTGCAGGCCATGTGACTTTGTCAGGAGCTGCATTTCCTTGGGAGGCTTGACATTTAGAACTAGCTTTTTTCCTTCCCTTTTACTGGTGCTATGCAGTCTGTTTCTACCAACTGCTGGCAGATTTGAGACGGTTTTACTGGCCAAGTGCAAACTGTCTATCTGCCCGTCTAGCATGGACAACTTGTCTCTCAACTTTTTCACTTGGGTTCTTTTCTTGGCTCTCTCTAAGTCAGCTTTTTTCTTTTGCAGCTGTATGGTGAGGTCAACTATGTCTTTATCGAGAGAAACATCAAGGGTGCCAGGGACAGACTCTGTTAAGGTTTGCCCGTCTTCACTTTGACCCGATTCTTCCTTGTCGCCATTGGAGATGTGTCACCATTGGTCATACACGTGAAAATCTCATTCTGAAGCTGGCTCTCCTGCAATAGATCATCCGCCTGGTTGCCCCTTCCCTCTGCCATGGCCTTGTAGTCAGGTCTTGAACCTCTTTTGCCTAAAGATCTAGCCATTAAAATGACCCCGAGTAATATAAAAAGACCAGCGCTGTTTGCACTAGGCTTTTTGACATAGTCTGGTCACCTCGACTTTCGAGTAATGACTGGTTTGAATTTGGAGAAAAGAGAGGAGACAAAGGAGGGTGTGAAAAACTAAGTAAAAGGAGGCCAGCCAGGGGAAGTAACCTCTTTAGGAACACTGGGATGCTTTTAAGTAGGCGGACCAAGGATCCCCCAAATATCGTTCAGCTGAATTAAGTATGACAAAAATTAATAAATAAATAAATAAATAAATAAATAAATAAATAAATAAATAAATAAATAAATAAATAAGTAAATAAGTAAATAAAGCTTGTACATCTTTGAAAATTTTATTTTTATGACACTTGTCATATTATAAAAGGATCCTCCCTGTTATGAATGCTGTTAGAGCTTCGTTCGTAGCAAATTTATACCAATAAATGGTGTCCATTTGAATCGCGATTTGGTCAATGCATTGTGCCAAGGTAACACAGTGGCCACAGATCTGACAGTTGCATCACAGTCTATAAACTCAATTAATCAGATTCCTTTCTTTCTAGTCCATTCTTTGGTATTGTGAAATCACTCTTCAATCTGCTCCTCCCGCAATTTGTCCATAATAACAAAGTCATTGTGCACAGGCCCTTCCCCAGTCAACCAACTTTCAAATTTGATTTAATCCCCTTCTCTCAAGGGGAGCACCAGTTCAGCAGTGGAGCGCTCCATACGATAGTGTTATCTGACGGCAGTGTTAAACATTGATTGTCATTATGAGGCCTGTTCTTTTGATTTCATTTCATTGTTTTATTATCACTTGAATCTGAGTTTTCCTGGCTGTTATTTGATGACATGAGCATATTACAGAACCATTGACTATAAGTATTGGAGACATATATCATCCCATGGTTACAGCCATATTCTTTCCTGCGTCCCCCCCCCCCGAACCTGTATATAGCCCCTCGACAGTATACAAGCTCTCGGAGGAAAATACAGGGAAGGATACGGATCTAACCATGGGTAACATATAAATGTGTGTGTGTGTGTGTGTGTATGTGTGTGTGTGTGTATGTGTGTGTGTGTATAAGTGAATGTAAACCTCCATGTAGATGTTGCATAAATGGACAGCCATGTATAACACTCTGTGGGTGTAAGGGTGGATGTTCACACCAAGTAAATGAATAAACTTGATTTAATCATGGCCAGGGCATGCAGTTAAAGAGCCATACCTCAGCCTGAACTTGTCTCATCGAGTGTGTGCTTACCACTGTTAACATTTTTTGGTACTTTGTTGTTATTTTTTTTTTTTTTTTTTTTTTTTCTTGTTTTTGGTTTTGGTTTGTTTTTTGTTTTTTGTTTTTGGTTTTTTTTGTGTTTTGTTTTTTTTGCTTTTTTTGTTTTGTTTTGTTTTTTTTCCTTTTTTTGTTTTGTTTTGTTTTGTTTTGTTTTGTTTTTAAACGAGATATATCGGCACAACACAAAACATGATGCCTTACTTCAAATCAGACAAGGAGCACGTCTTGAGTGTTTATAAATATTATTTTAGGCGTTTTGAAAAAGCAGTCATTTAGGACGAAGTGCCATAACAGGACTCTGATGTGACGTGCCATAACTGGACTGTGATGTGAATTGCCGTAACATGACTGTGATGTTATACAAACAGGACATAGTTGACCTCAACATTAATATGAACTGCACGCCCCAATCTAAATCATCATGCAATGCCTGTGCCGATTTTGATTTCAGTATTTTTAGTGCATTCACAGAAAAATAAACTTTGTTACTGATTTGTGTTTAATATGATGTTATATCGAGTGCTCCATGTCTCATTTACGATGTGAAACCAGTTGTGTAACATGTGATCAGCACTCATGGATTGATTTCACAAATCACCCGTATTATATACGCAGCACCAGAAATATATTGTTAGGAAATCATGGATCCCAGAAGTTCACCGCCATCCTGCAGGTTTTATGTGATTAAAGTACAGATTTTCGTTTGCCTTGTACCATGAACAATTTTTATCACCAATGCAATGCCATAACTGGGTCCCCAACCCCCCAAATTAGTACAAATTGTGTAATAAATGTTTTCTAGCTTATACATGTCTAAAGTTGTGGGCTCGCAGCAACAAAATTAACATTAGACTCAGGCTGCTTTTTCAATTGTTGTGAAAGAAATTAAGTATATTACTATTAGTTGTACATGATACCTGAATAAAAGAAAAGATACAGTGGCCATCGTGGTTTTTAAAGGTCAAAATGGCTGACAATTGTCAAATAGCCCCGAAATGGATTCCTAACCCTCAAATTAGCTGATTGCGACTATTCACACATTTCCTTCTGTACCGAAGCTAATAACGTGCATAAGTGTACTACTTTCTCTCAGTTACTAATTGGCATAACCTATGCTAATTAGAGGATTGTGAGCACTATTAATGATATTCTATCATCAACGCAATGCCAGAGCTGAGTCCCTCAGCCCCTAAATTGGTAAGAATTGTTGTATCATACATGTTCCTAACTCATACATGTCTAAAGTGGTGCACAATGTCTGAAAAAAAATACCGGGCAGTCATCGTGATTTTGAAGGTCAGAATGGCCGCCAATTGTCAAATTAACCCCCAAAATGGGTTTAAGTCCCTCAAATTAGCCAGTTAGTACTACGGACATGTTTTCATCTGTTCTCTCGTTAGCAAGTTATTTACTTCTTTCTTTCAGGTGCTAATTAGCATAACGTTCTTTAAAACGCCTGTTGACGCACCTGTTTATGACAGTATACCATACATTGATTGGAAAGTACACTCCACATTAAGGTTTATATCAATTTCTAGCAGGTTCTAACGTTTTAATTAATATTGAGACCACAGTGGAATAAGCCTATTAAGAGTACCCAAGGAACTGAAAAAAATGTGGTCTTAATAGGGGAGTGGTTTTAATTTGAAACAGTTTAAAGGCAAACAAAACCGGGTCTATAAACTGGTGGTCTTAATATATAGACATGGCCTCTTTATGGAGGTGGTCTCAGAGGGAAATTCCACTGTACTTGTAAGTCAAAAAAATATCCCAGTGACATGGAGGCTGTGTTGCTCTTCCTTGCCAAGTTCTCGGAAAGTCAATGGACAAGCAGGGCTTCTGTTCAATTCATTTTATTTTATTTTATTTTTGACACGGGGTGGCGTTGTGTGCCCATAGCTATGTAAAGAAACTCTGGAGCTACATGGCAAGTTCAACCTTCTACCCAGCAGCTTCTGTGTTTTGAGAGTTATACGAAAATCGCGCCAGATGAAAATGAAACAGTATAGCATTGGCATACAGACTAAAATAGATCACACGATGGAACTATACTGACGTATTCTGAACTGGTTTTTTAAATTGTCAAAAATGATTTTAGACGAGAAAAATTGTAATGATCGGCGAAAAAGATTATGAGGTAAGTTATCGTATTGAATGAAATGATAACGGTATGCAGAGGTACATTTCCATCAGCATTATCAGAAAAAAATCTTTAAACTACGATTTTTGCCCGTGGTTATTGTTTTGTTTAAACGTATTTATCAAATCAGCATACATCTACAGTACATAGAGATGACTAATACATGGGATCTCCAGCACACGGAGACATACAGTAAGTATGTACGAGACACATGACAATACAGTTGTTACGAATGTATAACATTAGTGAAAACTCAGAACACATATTAAGATTTGATTACTTACATAAACCAGTATGAAGTTGAGCTCAATAATTACCCAATGTGAAACAAAGTGTGATACAAGTAAATTTGCATAGTCCAAACCAATGTGCATTAGAGTTACCAAAATATTAAGTTGTTAAAGCGTCTGATGTCAATAATGTACTGCTGAAGTGGATTACAGATCTGGATATTGAGGCAGTTAGATAGTTCTTTACTGCCACGGAGAAATAGTTCAACTACGCTATCACTACCTACATGTAGATGTATCATAAGAGAGGCGCTACCCCCGGAGCAATCAAAGGAATAACAGTATTAAGTAATGTGTTTCTCTCAACGATCTAATTAGGAGAGAAAAGAGATCTTCCGCAGGATAAGAACAGGCACAGGGTGGGTCAAGAAGGATGTCATTTTTGTGAGGGTCAAAGTTTAAAGGGGAACAGCAGTGATTGTTTTTACTTTTTTGTCATTAATGGTTATTTTAGTTGTTCATTTGACAAATTTTTGACTTTTTTTCTCAAACAAGCAGCTATTTTATATTCCCAGTAGGTGTTCTGATGTGTGATGTCACCTGGGCTACCCTTCATATATAATACTCAAACCTTGAGGGGGCACCATGCTGAGATATACAAAATTAGCAGGCATATCATAATAACTTGTGTACTCTGTTAATCATCCTCTTTGATCTAATCAGTGTGGTATATTAGTTGACGTCTGCTTCAGTAACTGAATACACAGCCACAGGAGCTGTTAGCTTATTTGTATTGATTTCTGCATTTTTCTTTCCTTATTAGTCCCCATTAAATGAGAAAAATATCCCAGTTTAATAAATATGATTATATCTATACACACTGCTTCATCCATAGTAAAAGTCGAATCTGTGTAATTGGTCAGGATTCCATGTTTTTGTCAGATTTTCACTCCGCTGTCATTGCATTAGCTGTATCAGTTAGTCCAGGTGACATCATAACTCCTCATTTATATAGTTAAGAAAACTTGACACCTGCTTATCCAGTTGGGAAAAAATTTGCATTTTCTTATATGGGTCCACTTTTATTATATAAAACAACTCAGAAAATATAGATATATGTGGGGAAAGTGTACCTCTGATGTCGGGAGGTTATTCCACGGCGTGTTGGCATCTAGGAGAAAAGAGTTACCCAGCCGCGATGTTCTACAACGGGGGGAGGTGGGGGTACTAGATTAGCGAGATAGGAGGGAGTCAGTTTGTGGTACATTTTCTAAAGAAGAGTTATCTATCGTTTTTCACCTTATTAATGACTTTTATTGAGTTTCCACTGATACAAAAATACATGTACAAAGTGTTGAATAGAAATCAGCCATCTCTCAGATGTCAATAGCATGAATATAAAGTCAGATCCTTCACTGTGGCAATATCTACCCTGTATCTACCATTGAGTCAGTTACATATATCTAATATAAGGACAAACAGGCAAAAATACGTTTAACGTGTTATTTCATGTCGTCTTTTTCCTTGATACATGAATGTGGTTCTTGTCCAAAAAGTACAGAAAAACTGTTGATGCCAAAGACAGCCTGTGAAACCAAATAAAGAATGCCCCTGCATTCAAACATCACTCGTTTGAGTCGCCATACCCTTCTTGTAGTATACCATTTTAGTCATTTACTGGTGATAATGGGCACTGGCCATCAAATATCTGATTGGGAAATAATTGGGAATTCAAAAAGATAAAAAAAAAAAAAAAGAAAAAAAAAGAGGATCACTGTATAAACGGTGGTAGGTGGTATAAAAGTATTTGCCTATATACTACGTTCCATATATCATGTAATGAACTGGCCTGGGTCGATTATGACCTCCATTGAACCATTCTTTTTAAGGAATGGGGATTTGATATAGTTGGTATGTGCGTTTCCCATTTTTTGGCCTGATGGTTTGTGCCGAAGGTTTCTGGTTCGAGACCTGGCCGTTTTGTGGTCACACACACACACACACACACACACACACACACACACACATATATATATATATATATATATATATATATATATATATATATATATATATATATATATATATATTTATTTATTTATTTATCTCATGTTTGGGTCGATTTTAGTACTATAACAGGCTTGTATAAATATCGTATCATAGGCCTAAAAACATCAGTGCCACGATATGCTGTATCGGTACTCTTCCGGTTTCATCGGTAATTGTGTTGATGAGGGGTTAAACTTTCAGCAAGTGTCGTTCTTATTTTTGCTTTGGGTATTGAAATGTACAAATCGACCCAAACGTGAGATAAAAATTGTATAGCATGCTTTGTAAACGATATAAAGTAATCAACTCGCACTGGATACGATATAGCAGAACTCGTACGCTTCGCTCACTCGTTCTGCTATATTGCATCCATTGCTCGTTGATATACTTCATATCGTCAACAAAGCATGCTATATATATATTTATCTCATGTTTGGGTCGATTTCAGTACCATAACAGACTTTGATATATGCCATATCGGCTAGGCCTTGGCAAAACACAGGAAGGGTGCAAAATGCACAATGTTATAGAACTCTTCCGGGAGTGCCTATTACCGGAAGAGTTCTATAACTAGACCGGAACTGATGTAGGCCTAGTTCAAAACGCAGCGTCTGCTAGGCCTACGTTGTCTTCAAGTCGCTAGATAAATTTACCATGGTGTTTTTTCAACTTAATCGACCCAAACATGAGATAAATAAATCATAGTATAATTTTTTGGCGATATGAAGTATATGGACTCGCACAGGATACCAAATAGCAGAATTCGTTCGCTTCGCTCACTCGTTCTGCTATATGGCATCCAGTGCTCGTCCATATACTTCATATCGCCAACAAAGTATACTATAATCTCTCTCTCTCTCTCTCTCTCTCTATATATATATTATATATATATATATATACATACATACATACATATATAGACATATTATCAAAAGTTCCGAGCCTGCCGCTCTTCTCCTTATAAAATTCTCGCCATTAAAAAGTAACGTTATTTTTTTTTTTCATTTTATACGCTATTTGAGCTGCTGAGTGGACCTTTTCATTGACTGAGAATGCCTGTGATGATGCCTAAAATGCCCCAAAATGTAAGAAATAAAGGGATAAATTTCAGTTTTTTCTCTGGGGAACATGCCTGGTACCCTCATGCGGCCATGGAACGCACCTTCAACGCTCGCTCTCAAGAAACGGAGACCTTCCACTTAAAAAGGGAATCGATATATATATATATATATATATATATATATATATATATATATATATATATATATATATATATATATATATATATATATATATATATATATATATATATATATATATATATATGACAGAGTGGGTGTCTTGCAGATCGATAAAAAGGACGTTGACACAATTTGGTCCGTGGCTATTTCTTTTACAATCATAAAGTCATGGGACTCGCTATAGCCATACAATTCCGGGAGACGCAAAATATGTCCTGCACACAAGTTATAGTTTATTTTACAGTGGCTGACTATACTTACACTCCTTATAAAAAATGCACAAGCCTCATTATTCTGGTCGTAAGTGACAACACTTGTCATCTCAAAATTTTTAGTGAAAAATATATAAAAATATTACAACAA
>OZ026625.1:62903218-63208218 GCA_964020975.1 Hermodice carunculata
ATCGGAAAATGATTGTCATTTGGCTTAATTAAAAGCGATAAGACGGGCATATTCCATAACATATTACTCTTTCAATGGTAATTTTTGTTCAATTTATTAAAAAAGGATCTGACAGAAAGTTGGTCTTCCACTAAGCGGCCTAAGCGATTTGACATCGTTAGACTCGTTATCAGGGGCGAGAGGACAATAAGTGGGACAAAGTACATATTGCTGGGATAACGACAAGTTTAAATACATTTCATTTTAGTGTTGGCTGACATCCAGGACAGACCGAACGCTTTGTACTCGCAACGGGGATCAACAAGGAAACATGCCTATGTTTCTGAGAAGACGGAGATCTGCTCCCGAACCACAAACTACTGCACCTGTTTTGCCGCTTCCACCTGAAGTGAAATTTTACAAATATGTAATTTCTGGAAATGACTACATTATAATAAACAATGTGGACGGCCATTGGGATCAATACATATCGGACAGTGCAATCGTGGGACGTATGTTAGACCGCAGATATGGTATCGGGGCAGACTCACTCATAGAGTTGAAGGCATGCCCAGGAAAAACATTTGAGCTGGTTTGCTACGGCCCACACGGAAAATTTCAGACGTTTTCGGGTAACGGGGCCTGCTGTGCTGTGCACGTGGCCAAAAAATTAAATCTTTTAATATACAACGAGGCAATCTTCATCTCGTGTGGTAGTCAATACTTGGGAGTGTTTGATGAAATTAACAATGCCATTCACATCAAAATCAAAGACGGTGTAGAAACTACCCCAATCGACTCTGATAACTGTTTTGTAAACCCAGGATCACCTCACCATATTCGTTTTGTGCATGATTTAGAAAATTGCAATGTGCTGGAAGAGGGCAGAAAGGTGGCTCACACATATTCTGAAACAGAACTTGGAGTAGATTTTGTTGACATTGACTCAAATGGACGTATTCATGCGAGATTTTATGATAAAACGTTGAACCGAGAGAAGCAATCTTGTGGAACCGGTACATTGGCGGTTATTTTGGCTCTGGTGTCTCGTGAAGAGTGGGACCAAGAATCGTTTAAATCCACGGTATATCCAGCGCCCTATAAGCACGTGTACATGAAGGGTGGACGGGCAGCCACGATGTACATACGGCATGGACCTAACAGTTTCCATGACGTAATGTTACTTGGGAGGGCCAAGTTGGTGTTCGAAGGGTCTTATCCAGTGAAAGAACGGATGTCAGATGTTGGACAGTATGAACACAAAAAACATGAGCATATTGGCCTATTACCGTAAAAGCAGAATCGCCACCACACATAGTCCCATTATGCCCATCACCATGGATATGTGTGTCCGGGATATAAACAAGTATTCCTTTCACAACTTACTTCTACCCTACCCCCCCCCCCCCATTGTTTATGTGCTCATTTTTCATTACAAGAGGCAAATGACTGTGGAGTGTAAAATTAATTCGGTATTTTCCTATCTTTAAAGCGTTCTGAATATATTACCTTTGACTTTGTATTGCCATCACCAGAACATTACAACATGGTTTACCCACATTGACGGTGTAACCTGATTCAAAATGCATGTTTTGTTTTTTTTTGGTGGTGTTGGGGTGTTAGCCTGCATGGATCTGTTAAAATTGCAGTGACAGAGAACCGATTCAGCCGTACCACTTCCTCGCCCTAACTGTCAGCACCTGCGGACATTGTCAACTATCATCTGTTTAAATGTGTTTTTTTTCTTTAATTGTCAACTATCATCTGTTTAAATATGTTTTTTTTCTCTTTAAATTCTGTTTGGTTACTTTATTTTTAAAAAATGGTTCAGACAAAGGTGCAAAGGGGGTGTCCGGGACCTACGACAATGACCGAGCCTTCCTCAACGCTATCTGCGCACCTACCAGCTCTCATTGCACAGTAAAAACACATGGCCAAGTAACTATTAAGCCGTCAGATGTTTGTGTTTGTGTATGCAGATAAACACCCATGTGCACGATACGTGAAAATTTAATCATTACCCCTGACATTTAACCACGCGTCTGAACGAGGAAGTTTGAACACGTATTGAGCATTATTTCTGATATATGTGCACTGTATCAATTCTTGACGGTGTCTAGTAATACTAAATTTAATTGTTTTTGTTCCTAACAAAGAAGTACTTGTTGCGCATGTACTGATATGATCAGATGGAGAATGCCTGTGGGTATGATTGCTTATTTAATGAACTCACAATTGTGAAGTTTTTATCATACAAAGTTGATTGAGGTTACCGAGTTCGAAAAAAAAAGATACTTAAAAACTTGGCTTTGTATCATGCTAAGTCCGATGCATGCAACATTACAAGCATTGTAACGTCGCCAAACTGTAGAGGTTATGTCATATTTGTTGTCACATCATACTGCAATATAGAAATTTATTATGATGCCATGAATGGTTAAAGATTACAAACAAGTTAAGCTGGAATGGCATGAAGAATGCATCACATTTACCTATTTTATTTCATTTTTTTTATTTTTTAAGCATTTAACTGAATGCCAGGTTTGTAAGTCGCCAGTCAACAAGTGCTCTCTCTCTCTCTCTCTCTCTCTCTCTCTCTCTCTCTCTCTCTCTCTCTCTCTCTCTCTCTCTCTCTCTCTCTCTCTCTCTCTCTCTCTCTCTCTCTCTCTCGTTTTTTCAATTTTCTTTTTTTTGGGGGGGGGGGGGGGGCGTAGGTTGTTGCTTTCGCTTTTTTCCAGAATGTCACGATTGTCTTTTAATTTGGTGGTGAGCAGTCAGCACTATAATCATTGTCACGTGTAGATTTCTTCACATGGAGAACTATGTGGGTATAATGCTGTATCGTTGACTTGTGTTTATTTCATATTTTACATATCTACTTTTGATTTTACATAATCATTTATATCCAATTTGATTATATCTTCCGCACTGTCTCGACATAAGCATAGCCTCTGGCAAATAGGTACTGTATTTTTGTTTGACGTGAAATAAAGAACACCTATGTCTATGACATATCTATTTTTAGAACACTTGTCCTTTTAAATGCAGATTTAGAAACATATGTCTCAGAGGATATACAAATACGCTTGTTTCAATTTGGCATATCCAGGTTATACAATGTACACATAAGCATTTATTCTATCTGTGTTACAAATATGCTTATCAGAACTGAAAGGAGCCTTAGAACCAGAGAATAAAAATGCAATTATTTGTATAAAATGAGTGTGTCCCTACAGATACCAGTATTTCCAAATTAATGTATTTGTATTGTATGTACAGGCGTCTCTATTTAAAAATCTTACATCTTTCTGAATAGAAATATCACAATTAGAAATTGAGATTTATCTTTCAGAATAAGACGTTTGAAATAGATTTTCTATTTCAAATTCACGTTCCTAAATTACGATTAGAAATGTACGTATCTGTATAAGAAAACAATTATATGTCAGATAAAAACACACCTCTGTTAAAATTTGAGGCATGTATTTTTTCTGTTCACTATGCAATTATTTTTTTGGTACGCACATCCCCTTTTAAACAAAAATGTTTCTCTGAAATAGACGTGTGTCGAATTAGAGGAAGTACACAAATAAATGCATATTTTTTGAAGAAATATGAGGAAAATAGACTATGAGAAAAAGGCATATCAGTATCACAGTTATACATATCTGAAACAAAATAACTAAAGAATATGAGATATTTGCATTAAAATACTAGTTTGAATGATAAATATTCTGTTCTTAACATCGTCAGAAGAGGATTTTCAAACAGTCAAAATGAGGAAATTTTTGAAGCAGTACATAAGTACATAAAATTATCTGGCAGATTTAAAACGTGATCCTATTTTGGTAACTGTGTTCATGGAGTACGACTCCTTCTATTTGTACCGATGCTCACGCATCATTTCTTTTCCCTTCCGCTTTCATATTTGTGGTCCTGTGCGTGACCTATCTGTGAATTGGTGTTTACAATATCTATGTAGTCTTGTCTTCTTTGTACAAGAGGCCCTCATATAGGCTGGTGAGCCTGTTGGCCAATTGTGTTAATAGAATATGTTTAAACCAACATCGCCATACCCACAACAAAGCGTTGATGCCGGAGGGCTCCCACACGGGGATGTTAGTCCTCTCTGTTGGTTTCACTGCCAATCAAGTCAGAGCTTTTCGCGATCGAAAGTGGAGGGGCTTACAGATGCTGGCAAACACAGCATTCTGATGTTCTTGAATGTTTCCCTTTATGACTAAAAATAAAGAAATAACTTTCCCACTTTTTGGCCTATAAGATCGCATCTTGGAAGTGCACTTTGGCACCATACGCTCCTGCAAAGACCACGCTGGGTTGTCAAAAGCCCCAGCGTTCGCAAGAGGTTTGCTGATTGTTACAAATGAATCACCACAGCCGCTTAGTGATTCCAGGAAAAGGAACCACATCCCTGTGTGAGGGCCTCTTGGGCTCACGATTCTGCCGTGGGATTAAGATCATTTTAAATACATATAACAACAGTTAAATACGGCTATGAGTACTTAAATGCGCGCTCTTTTAGAAGTTTCTTCAAATTTAGGTATCACTTTAAGAATTTGGCATATTTGTTTTCAAAATTGATGTAATACTAGTTTTTTGTATATTTATCTTTTTAAAGATTACACATGCACATACCTGTATGCGAAGTAGTTATATGTCTAATTCAAATAGATATATTATACAATTATGGCGAATCAACGTATCTATTTCTGACAGAGATATGTATATTTCTAATACACGTGTCTAATTTGGGCAAATAGAGTTATACCTATTGGAACTGGACACAACAAAAATAGAGGCACAAGTAGAAGCAATTAAGTTTCTACTCTAAACAGATATAATGTATTTAAACAGATATATCTACTAGAATTACTGGAGATAATATCTATTTCCCAAATTTTACAGATTTGATTCGTTATACAGTCGGATAAAAGGGGGTCTTAGAAACACTGATCAGGACGAATGCGAAGAAACGACAAAAAGAAGAATAGACAAAAATAGCCTTGTATTTCAACTTAGATGTAAAAATAATTATGAGGTTCTGAGCTCTTATCGCACATGTCACTGAATCAGTAAAAAGTGTTGTGTGTGTGTATGTATGTATGTATGTATGTATGTATGTATGTACGTTGGTACGTACGTACGTATGTATGTATGTATCATTACCCCCTACTCTTTGCACTTAATATGAATAGAAATGGAGGCACAAGTACTGGCAAATTTTTTGACTCGTTGTTGGCTATGGGCGATATCCTTGGAAGTGCTTTGCAAAAACTGAGAAATAAGATTGCCAATTCAGTGAAATCTAAGTATGTGATGTACAGGGGAGATTAATCCTAACATGTCAACACTGTGTGTAAACTAAAGACCTCCGCGACTATATACCAGAGATGGTTAGCATATTGTCCTCCAGACTACGCCTTTCATCGCATGGACTTCGCATAGAGACTGGGCGTTGGTCACGCATCCCGCGTGACCAAAGACTGTGTATTTGTGGACTCGTACAAGACGAGCACCATGTAGTACAGTGGTGCCCTCTGGTTGAGGAAATTCGCACGAGATTTAATAGACAGCCTTTGCTGTACCCACAGTGTGCAATAGAGGCCAAGGTCTCAAATCACTTTGCTGTGCTACATGAAATTTTGAAGTTTTACTTACAGTAACTTGTGAAAGACTTTCTCGTATAATTATTATGATGTGATGTCTTATGTTGCAGCGCTTTTGAATACATACTATGCATGTACTATTTTGGACCATTATTGCGTCAATAAACCATACTACTACCCTATGTTTGTATGTGTATATGTATGTATGTATGTATGTGTGTATGTATGTATGTATGTATGTATGTATGTATGTATGTATGTGCATGTATGTAGGATATCTGTGTATGTATGTGTGTATCTATGTATGTGCGTTTATGTATGTATGTATGTATGCATTATGTAAATACAAAATAATAACTGCGCGCCATTTTCTCATACGCATGACCACATACAGGGTTTTTGTATGTGTATTATGTGTGTGTGAGAGAAGCGGGTGAAAAGTATTTGAAGGCAAGAGACAATATAAAGATCAAAAAGTAATGACAAGACTGTACTCTTGGCATTTTTTCAAAAATGTGCTTCATAAGTATGCACAGTCAGGGGCTTTCCCTTCAAATGTAAAGTGTTTGCTTCATAATATGTCACTGTCCTGCTGAGAGTCAACTCCAAATAATGTATTGATGGCAAATTCTTTTTTCGACCCGTATAACGAATGATGACGAATATATTCATTCCGGTTCTTGTCATAAGCCAGATTCGTTTTCACAGTACATTAACGGCAGGCCTTAATTTGTATATCAGATTTGCATAACTATGACAAGTACTATTTTAGAAAATGAAGACTCCTGAAGGTAGACCTACATGTAAGTTCTTGAAGGCCCAGAATGTAAGTAAAATGTTCAGTATTACTTTACATCTATTTACGGTCTATTTATGCAGTGGCTGACACTCTCGTTTGACAGGCAAACGCAGGCCTATATTTCCCAGAACAATGTAAAGGGCCAATGAAGTCCCCAAAAAGTCCTGTGTCTAGCCGCAATATCAAGAGGCAAAAGCTGGTCGTGAATACATCACGAAAAATCTACTTTTTTTTTTTGTCGAGCGGGTGTGTCAATCACTGAATGAATAGACTGTAGGCGTATAGATGACATTAATTCATCAAGGGTTAAATAGCTATTACAAAGGGCCATTATTCCGAAGGGTCAATGCTCTGAAAGCTCATAGTTCGGAGGGGTCAGAGTTCCGAAGATACAAAGATCCGAAGGTTCAGTTTCGAAAATTGGTAGGTATTCGGAAAACCCAGTTTTCCAAAGGTCCAGTGTTCCGAAGGTTCCATATTCCGAAATATTTTATGTAAAGGCCGTTTCACATGGCACACCACAAAACAACGCAAGACTCTGCACAATGCGAGGTAATATCTTCAGACATCGTACAACTTTAAAATATCTCCCATATATGGGAAATAACGGTCAGTTGTAAGAGGAAGCAATTCGTCCCATTTAAGCAAAAAATGGCCTTATTCAAAGTTGGGCTCGTTTGAGTTATGTCTACTAAAGGATAAGAACGTAATTAGGTCATTGATAGCAAAACGTGCTTGACGCGCGCAACAAGATTTATCAGCGGAAAATCCATGCACAGAGGCCCGACCAAGTTACAATTTATCCAGGGACATGGTACACCAGAAAGGAACACAGTCAATTTATTTCGAGTTTTTGATACATATATGTCTACAGTACCAAAGAAATTGTCTCCGGCGAGCAAGCCACTTTGAGTTTGATCCGAGCAAACAAGGGACTGCTGACCGGTATCAACTAGACCTACTAGTACAATAGCTCGCCCAAGTGCACTGTCGCAGTCTGTTCCACTGCCGTGGCGCTGGAAGAAGCCATGGGTTCCCTTCGCTGCAGCACAGTTGTTAATACATTCTAGGTTCTTGTGACCACTCAACTGGTGATCATATTGGAAGCTACGCCAGATTGAAACAGCTATGGGGGAGAAGTAGTTTGCAGTGACATTTGTACAGCGGTGATATGGACAGGGATATCATCCAGTCTATACTGTCAAGCTTTTCTGGATGATACAGCTATAATAACTGCATAAAACGTCCTCTTGTGGCAAAGATATTCCCTGTCATAGTATATTGCCCAGCCAAATATGAGGGTCTCAAAGTTGTTCAAAGATTTTATCCAGTAATTATAGCTGCACCAAAAATTCTGTGCAAAAAATCACATATGTGTAAATCCTTTTTACATCTTTTACACAAAAGTACAAGATTTACCCAATACGTGAAATTATCTCACACCTAAATGTAAGGTGTACCTTAATTGCTTTGCACTTATGTGTGAACTACTTAAACATGCAAAAAAGTGAAGTTTTTCAATGTAAAACTATCATTAAGAACAGTACCGGTACTCACCATGGCTCCCTTAAGCTGGTCTCCAAGCACACATACTCAGCATAGGTCCCTTAAGCTGGTCTCCAAGCACACATACTCACCATAGGTCCCTTAAGCTGGTCTCCAAGCACACATACTCACCATAGGTCCCTTAAGCTGGTCTCCAAGCACACATACTCACCATAGGTCCCTTAAGCTGGTCTCCAAGCACACATACTCACCATATGTCCTTTAAGCTGGTCTCAAAGCACACATACCATGGGTCCCTTAAGCTGGTCTCCAAGCACACATACTCACCATATATCTTTTAAGCTGGTCTCCAAGCACACATACTCACCATAGGTCCCTTAAGCTGGTCTCCAAGCACACATACTCACCATAGGTCGCTTAAGCTGGTCTTCAAGCACTTAATTTACCAGAACTCCCATAAAAGATCCTTGGGTCCAGTGCTGTCGCCATGCTGCTGCACTCACTGACGTCGAGGCCCTGTAGCATGACACAGCACTCATGGCGGCAGCAATGCATCACAGCAAGCATGCACAAATCACTTTCCTACCCTGAGTGGGAGAAACCAAAAAGTAGGGATCATTGGGTGGGAATTGAGTGACCTATGGTGTGCACTGTTTCTCAATAATAGTTTTACATTGAAAAACTTCATACAAAGGACACAGTACAACACCATTGGTCACTTAAACTAATGTAACATCAGACTGGAGATGGGAGGAACCTCTGAAAAAATCTAACCCCTAATACTTTGCCTTTTGAAAGCCACACACCATAAAACCATCATGGACCACTGGTGCCCCCGCTTTAACTCCATTGAGCTAGTGGCAGTCGGTGAGGCACACACTGAGACCAGTTGGAAACAGCTTTTGGGAAGCACTTGAGTGCCAACAGCTGCGCTTCCACTTCTACCATGTCCATTAGGTAGAAGGACGTAAAGTTATCGGAGCACCATCCCAGGGCTGCCATGATATCCCTACTGACATATTTGTCAATGTGTCTCAGGAGGCAGAGAATACTCTAGTCTCATGAGCTTTGAGAGAATCAAGACATGCAAGCTCTTCATACCTTCCAGGCCCCCAGTAGGCCAAGGAAATAATTTTCCTTGTCCATCCTGAGATGGTATTAGGCCACAGAGTCCCGAACTCCATCTGCCTAATATGGAGAAACCGAGGTTTCTCCCCAGCTCAATGAGGTTCAGCCCTACTCACGTAGAATGAAGTGCTCTAACGGGACAAAGGATGCCATTCGGCTCGGACCTGGACATGTTGCTGAGTGACTTAACCAAAAAAAGGGTCAAGGTAGTTGAAGGGTCACGGTTCACAGGTCGCCTGTGTCTAAGACACAAATTCCACATGAGGCCTCAGAAAAACATCCCTCCCATCAGCAGACCACCTGACGAGAGATCTATCTGAGGTGTGTACCTTCCCGTGCCTAGCACCTGTGGCCAGAGGTAACAAGAAGACCATCTTGAAGGTAAGGATCTTAAGATGGATTGAAACAATATCTTTAGGTTTGAATGGAGGCTTAGTTAGCACTGCAAGCACCAAGGAGAGATCCCAGCAATGCACAAGACTGTGCTCCACCAGCTGTTTTATATAAAACTGTTTACAAGTCGACAGAGGAAAGAATCATCCCTTAATTGCGCCCCTTGGTCTTAAGGTAGGCACAATGGCTGACTTGTAGCCCTTGATGGTGAAAACCTTCAAGTGCTCCTCCTCAAACAGACTTAAAAAAATTTGCAAACTACTGGACAGAAGCCTCCCAAGGCAAAAGATTCCAAGCAGTGCACCAAGATGCACACCTATTCCACCCAGAATCATAAATCCTTTAAGAAGGCTCACGAAGCTTCCCGTAGGCAACCTGTTCAGCCACTCTCTTTAAAAAGCCAGCTGATGTAATGCTTTTGGTAATAGTGACTAGATGTGAAGTCTGAGAAACCGCAGGTTGCTGTGGAACTTGTTCGAGCCTGGTTGCTGGAGCAGTTGAAGGAGAAGAGTCAGTGCCCAGGAAGCCTCTACACTCAACTCCAGAAGGTCAAAAGACCATTCCCTCTTGGGCCACCAGGGGCCAACAAGAAGGACTTCGCACTGGTCCTTCTGGATCTTGCACAGAACTTTTGGTGGGGCCAGAGGAAAAGCATACATCCACATCCCTTGCCACAAAATCGACATGGCATCTGTTGCCCATACCAACTCATCGAGAAATGGTGTCGATCTTGTGATTTTCCCTAGTGGCAAAAGGATCGATGTGCGGTGGACCCAAAGGACCAAGATTGCTTCCACCACCATGGCATTAAGAGACCAATTGGTCTGAATCACCTATGATTGGTGCAACAGCAGGTCTGCCTTGACATTCAGGCAACCCAAAATATCCCAACAGCAGATTCTGATGCTGCACTGACAAGAACAGAGCAGGATCGACTTGGCCAGAGAGAACAGCCCTTTTGACCTGATAATTCCCTGTTTGTTGATGAACAGAACCACTGTACAATTGTCACACATCACCAGGGTGTACTTGTACTCCCTCTGTGAACAAAAGTGGGCAAGGGCATGATGAATCGCCTCCAATTTTAACCAATTGTTGGCAAACTGCCTTCACTGAGGAGGCATTTGCCTGAGGCTGTCACAGAGTTCAAATGTGCTGCCCAGCCCCATATGCAGAGGTCAGTTAACAATTTCAGTTTGCCTTTGAATGGCACCAGGGACTACCCCGGCATCACAATATTCCAGAGAGGCCACCAACTCAAAATCAGCCTATCATATGGCTGGATCACCAGATGCTGGGACAAGAGAAGGGTCTTCAGATCCCAGCAGTATAGGAAGCTGAGCTGGACATTCCAACTCTGAAGCCTCCCCAGATGGTGAGAGGGACATGAGAGGGACATGAGAGTCCATGGACATCAAAGTCCCGATCAGATGCATCCACTGATGTGCCGATGGGGCAGATGCCCTCCTGAACCATTTCAAGAGGGCTAAGAGTCTCCTCCATCTGTCTTCTGAAGGCCAACTGATGAAAGGGACCGCCAGGAACTAAAATATCCAGAAACACAAACTCCCTCACTGGAGTCAGGTTGGACTTTGGAAGATCTACGATTAGCCCTAGCTTCACACACAAATTAAACAGGAACAGCATGTCACTGAGAAGAAGGCCCTGGTCCTGAGACTGCAAGAGCCACTTGTGCAACTGCATCCCTTTCCAGTGCACAAACGCTGGTACTTCACTCATGACCCAAGTAAAAATGAACAATGCAGGCTGAACAGGAGAGCACGGAACTGAAAAAACTCTGCCATTAACCACAGAGTGCAGAATTTTCCAAGACAGCAGGGGCACAGAAATGTAAAAATAGGTGTTTCATGTCTATCGGGGTTGTGGAATCGGCCTGTTGCATTGCTGCCATGATGGCCAGGGTCTCCATCTTGAAGTGCTGCAATACAAGATATGAGTTGAGACACAACAAGTCCATTACCACTCCTTGCCCGCCATCTCATTTGGGCACCAAAAAGAGATGACTGTAAAAGCTGGGGACCCATCATCTAACACTGGTCCAATGGCCCATTTGTCAACAAACTTTTGCACAGCCTCACACAAGAGTTCCTGGTCCACCTCTATGCAAAGTGGAAAAGATAATGGAACTCAAGAGAGGGGAGGAGAATTGAATAAGGCAAATTCCAAAAAAATAGCCATGCCAGAGGATGTTCCTGACAAAAACATCATTCATGATGCAGTCCCGTTGGCTGGTGAACAATAATAGTCTGATCCTTGCCAAGAAGGCGTAGAAGCATCGCAGACCTGCAGAGGCATCAGACAACTGGCACATGCCCAAAGGGGCAAGGCACCAGCTTCTAGTTGCCCTTGGAACCAGAAGATCCCGACTTAGAAGGCTAACCAGCCTTCTTTGCTGGCTTCATCATCCACCTCTGTGGCTTTTGCTGCTGATGAGGGCCACGCCAAGAACTGCCAGGTTGATAGGTGGAAGATGACTCCTTGGTCAACCATGAAGCCATCAGCAAAGCCTCATCCAGAGACTTTTGCCACTTCTCTTTGGCCTCATTGTCCACCATTTCAAGAATGGGGACCAATCCCTGGATGAACAGCCCCTGACCAACTGGGTCCAAGGGCAGCTGGTAAGCAGCTTTGCTCACTGCTATCAGCAGGTAGGCCCCCAGAGAGAAGTGCATTACACCCCACCAAGTTGACATAGGCATCAAGTGTAATGTGCCATACAGCATGACCCTGAGAGTGCTTGATGCCCAGCAGAGTCTCCACCAAGCTTTTGGTGGAAGCTGGCACCAACATGTCATGCCCCTTCTCAAGGAGATGCATGGCATAACACTCCAAACAGACAAAGAGGGAGATTATGATGTTCATCATCCATGCAAACGTAGAGCCATACTGGGTCTGCAGCTCCTCCCATGCATGGATAGTTTCTGCTGGCAAAAAACCCAACAGAAGCTCACCAAGGGGGGGGGGGGGGGTACTGGCTGACTGGCACATACTAAGGATATAGGTCTAGGGGCCAGAGGAGTGACCACTGTCGCTACCTCTTGCACTGGCCAATCAGTTCCCACAGTTGAGTGACCCTTTGCATGGGGGTAGGCTCAAGTGCTGAAGTGCCCCAGCCTGCTGCCACATCGGCATAGGTCACTGCACAGGTGACCTGCCCTACAGAAGGCTGATGGACCACCCGATCAGCCTCCATTGGGGATGGAGCTGACTGCAGAGACTGCATAGTAACTGCTCCAATGGTGGGACTTCATGTGCAGAGTACCCCAGCACTCCACCCTCCCGAATGGAAAATGCTGAGGAAGACAATTGCTTATCCTCAGTGGGTAACGTGCCGGAACAGTGATTATGACATCACACATTCACTTCTGGAGAAGTGGAGGAATAGTGGCAGTGCCTCCTTTTTCTTGTCTCTCTCTTCATCCTGTGGTGCTTGCTACTGGGAGAAGGAGGCAGGCAAGAGATGGGATGGGATGCCAACTCACCCCCCCCCCCCCCAAGTGACTGCAATGGTGAAATCCCCACCTCCAAGAACCACCATGCAATCAAAACCCTGGCTCTCAAGGGGCCCAGGCCCAGCTGCCACCACCCTAACTGCCCTAGCCACACAAGGCTTTGGTGCAGTCCCCTCGGAAAATGACCCAGCCCTGCTTTTGCAAGAGGGGGCCAGGCATCTCCAAGGAGTCAGAGGAAGGAAGAGTGCCTGCAAATTCCCCAAAGGAAACCTTATGCTCCTACCGATCAGACTCTTTATCAACAGCAGCGAACAATGCCTCCACTTTGCACATAATTACTAGGGCAGTTGCTTCTGCCAGGGAAGCCAACTTCCTTCACCCCTTGTTCACTGCCTTAGTGATCACCAAGGTAACATCCTTCCGTTGAACTACCAATGCACAGGCAGCCATAGAACAGGCAGGATGAGAGGAACTACTAACCACATACTTGCTCACTTGAGCTGCCTTGACTGTGGAGGGGACCCTTGTACAGGATCACCCAAGCACCATCCATGTAGGATCTGTGGAAGGCCCATTCTCTCCCAGAGAGGCCTTGATTCGAGGATGAACCTCAATTCAAGGAGTTGTCTGATCCTTGCTATATGGCTTGGTCTGACTAGAAACCCCCGCCCCCATGGGGACCTCGATTCTAGAATAGAAGACTGGATTGCACCTGACTGTGAGGCCTGAGCAAACTGGTAGGTGCTTTGATCTATAGATTGTGCACATGCCTTGATAGGAGGATCACTGGCCCCACCCCTCTCACCTGTGAGGTACACTGACCTCGAGCTCACAGCATGCCTCCACAAATTAGAGCCTCCGTGTGGCAGATCTACCATCTGCCCAATGGACTTTCTGCCACTGAGAAGTCCTTTGTCGACAAATGTCACATGGAATCTAGTCAGTGCAGAATATGCCACTCCTGTGCATACAAGTGCAATATGCAAGATGGTCATCCTAATTCTGGGTATGCCATTCTGTGGCGGTTGGCATCCTAACGGACGTCGAACTCAACATCCCTATGCATGGATCGTCAACAAGTCAAACAACCTACACTAAGTATGCCGGGGATAGGACTTATCAACTACCACAGGGCAGAAAAAAAGAAGCCTTAAGAGTACCAAAGGGTGAGATAAAAGCGAGTGGATCCGACAATACGCCAGAGTTGAAAACTGATTTGTGCATGCTCGCTATGACACATTACTGCTACTAGGAGTGCTGCTGTACCACGCCACAGGGTCTTGACGTCATTGAGTGCAGCAGCATGGTGACAGCGCTGTCCAGACCCACAGTTTTTTATGCGGCTCTGGCAAAGCACCTTAAGTGCGTGGAGACCAGCGTAACTGCCCTATGGTGTTGAACTGTGTTCTTACTCTCGGTACTTTTATTTGCACACATGCACAATACTGTTTTACACAAGTGAAAATATTTTTCACATGTATAAATGTTTTACAAATAATGTATAATAAATGTGCGCTGTTAAAAAAATGACATATGCATGTAATTAACTACACCTATACGTCAATCTTTTACATATGTATATGATAATAGACTATGTGTGAAAACGCCTTGCCATACGTTGCTAGCTTCTGTGTAAAATGGCTCCATGGACACGTGTATGTTTATACTGGTATTTTGTACCTCAGAAGGATATCCATAGACAACTGACGCTTCTTTTCCTTCTGCGAATATTGTTTTTAATATTTGTAACAGTATGTCAATATTCGTTGTATTTTAATTGGCAAAACAAAAACAAGAGTATCATGATTATCCTGTGCTCAGCTGACATGCATCTGCTTATTTTTAAAAATTTACCCAAAAATTTATGCAAAAATCAATACAGTGTGACCATTTGAATAAAATATGTAGAGACCTATCAAAGGTCGATTTCTACAAAGTGTGACATAAATATGGCGAAATTTATCTAAGTGGTTTCTATTACAAGAAATCTCCATGTTCAGGTTTCGTAATTTTTTTTTTTGTATTTTGTACTTTTTCAAAAAATGAATAAAAAAATGAACCGAGTCAACCTTTTGAAGAAGTTTGTTTGGCCCTTCTACATGAACATATCCACCAAGTTTCAGCTTCATCCGAGTGACGGTTCTGGAAAAGGAGTCGAAAATAACAAAAACACACAAAAAATCACCTGAACTGAAAAAATCGGTAAAAAACAGGAATCTGCAGGATTTCCACGCAGTGAACAAGTTTCTTTGACCCTTCTACAAGGAACATATTCAACATGTTTGAGCTTAATCTGAGCGATGGTTCTGGAGAAGAAGTCAAAAATAGCAAAAAGACACAAAAAATCATAAAAAAACAGAAAAAAATCGCAGCGCCACCTGGTGAACAATTAAGAACTAAGAGTCCTCGGCAGGGTTCCTGTGGGATATCAAAGCAATAGGGTGGGCGGTTTCGGAGAAGAAGATTTTTTAAGATTTGCCCCCAAAAGAACAAAAAAATTCATAAAAAATCCAAAAATCAATAGAGCGTATTCATTTGAACAAACATGCTAGAGATCTACCCAATGCACATCCCCACCAAGTTTGAAGTAAATCTGGCCAAAATTATTCAAGTTATAACCATTAGAAGAAATTTTCACGTTAAACTTTCCTATTAAAACTTTTGTAATGATTTTTGAAAAAAAATTTCATTGAAAATCCAAAAATCACTGGAGCGTGACCATTTGAACAAACCTCGTAGAAACCCACCCACGGTACATTGCCACCAAGTTTGAAGTTAATCTGGAGGACGGTTTTGGAGGAGAAGTCAAAAATGTGAATTAGCATTAGAATGTCCATTTACTTGCACAGTAATCAACAGGAAAGCTGCATTGACCGATAAGTACCCGAATTGAAAAAATCGTTAAAAATCAGAAATCCGCAGCATTCCCACATAGTGAACAACTTTGTTTGACCCTTCTACAAGGAACATATCCACCATGTTTCAGCTTTATCTGAGTGACGGTTCTGGAGAATAAGCTATAACACACAAAAATTCATAAAAAAAAAATAGAAAAAAATTGCAGCGCCACCTGGTGAAAAAATTAAGAACTAGGAGTCCCAGGGAGTGTTCCTGTGTGATATCAAAGGAATTGGGTGAGCGGTTTCGGAGAAAAGGTTTTTTTAAGATTTCACCCAAAAATGAACAAAAAAGTTCATTAAAATCCAAAAATCACTGGACCATGACCATTTGAACAAACTTGGTAGAGACCCTACCAAGGCACACCCCCACCAAGTTTGAAGTGGATCTGGCAGACGGTTTTTGAGAAGTCGAAAATGTGAATTGTGGATGGACGGATGACGGATGGCCTACCCTCCTAAAAGCTCAGCTGACTTATCAGCTGAGCTAAAAACAACCCAACAATGTTAGATGCATATGTCACTGATCGCTCAGTGTTCCCTTAAATTGGGGATCTTTTTTCTTTGTTTTCGACCTAAAAACATTAAAAATCATGGCCCATGTTCCCTATAAAAACAGTTGTATTAGCCCTCCTATTTGCGAGGAAATATGGCTGGGCTTCAAGATCAAGCTTCTTAATCAAAATCTGATCGAATGTTGAACCATTGAACACGTCTTCACTGCCAGTTCCGGAACATCGAACAGTCGGAAGAGTTGACCTGTGGAATGGTAAAAGATTTGACCAAGAAAAAAAGACATTTTCTTATGTGCACACAGAACCCTTAAATCATGCTTTTTCAGATAATGCAAGATATATAGCCATTGCAAAAGAATAGTAGAACTTGCCCGGGCATTACCATGGACAAAAATACGGCCAGACGGTGAAAAAAATGCAAAACTCAATGTCCACAAAGTGCTTTAATTGTTTAACGTGTTACTTTTTTCTAAAAAAAAGCAAAGAAAGAAAGGTTAAACTGTTTAACGTTTGACGCATTTGAAGTCAAATGATGTTGTATGTAATTTCATTCAAACAACAATGAACTTTGTAGTAAATTTATAACATTTTGTGTGTGTGTGTGTGTGTGTATGTATGTATGTGTGTGTGTATGTATGTGTGTGTGTATGTGTGTCTGTGTGTGTTTTCGTGGACTTCCTGACAAGTCGTTTTAATTCCCCTGATAAAAGTGATGTTTTAAGAGAAATAACTACCATGAATGTGGGGAATATTATGCGAAGTCTATTGGACTGAATGAAATGTTTTTATTACCTTTGTTTAATAAAAAATGAAAACGGATTTTAAAATAAATAAAATTAGGGGTTTCTAAATACATGTATGTTTAGCACACAATTTTGATGAAATTTTCCTTGCTCCACTCAGTTGGTTAAGGTTTGGAAGAGATTTTGATTTAGAACTTTCTTGAAATAGGACATCGGCTAATTTTTTTTATGTATAATTAGGTATACTAAAAGGTAGAAAGGGAATATAAATCAAGCTTGTGGAATCATTAAAACAACACATAGTACCAATATCTTTTATTTGCAGCGAACGTTACAACCGACGACGGGCGGGCGCTGTGCCCTCAGAATATATCTAATGCATTCATTTTGTCCACTTGATTGGAGGAGGGGCCGGGGTTTGAGTGCATGGATGTAGTATGAGGTGGTTGGGCGCCGATGTCCAGCGACATTATCCTTGTAGGCAAGAAAAGTTTCAGACTGACTCAAGCGTTCTCGTCGTTGCGTTTAAAGTGTGCCGAGGAAAGCTACTTACCTGGACCAATATTTTATCTGTAACTAACCAGTGTAACTTAGCTGGTACTTCAATGAAAGGTCTTTGCATGACAAATTCGAATATCAAATTATTTCCATGATTTATGTACATACGCGATTCAGCCAGAATTGTGTACAATAATGAAAGGATCAACACATATTATTCACAAAATAATGAAGTATGACCTGTTCTCATGCTCACTGATACCGAGTAAGGCGAGAAACTGTGGTCTATGGAACTCTTATTGTCATTTTGTACTTTTGATTTTTTTCTAACTGAAAGTATTTCCAAATACAAATTAGCATTTTTGTTTTCTTGGAAAAAACTACCCCAATCACTCCTTAAATAAGCAATTGTGATCAATTTAAAAAATACAGATTGTGCCATGGTTTCTTCTAAAACAATCATTATACCGACAGACGCTCTCCGTCATAATAACTTTTTGGCATTAGACATGAGATTTCATTGCGTATATTTGTACAGACACAAGGGCGTAAGCACTTGTTCAAGAAAGTCAAAAGAGAGTATGTATTGTTTATGAAAATCCAAAGGGCGTAGGTTTGGTTTGACAGGCGAAAATGCGTATGTATTTACCTGACGCAATTTATCTGCGTTATTTGAATGAATGGATAATTTCAAAAAATGCTTTGTTTTGAAAAAAAAAACAAAAACAAAAAAAAACAAACTTTGGTATGCTCGAGATTATGTCTTTATTTGTTGGATCTAAATGAAATTGAGAGAATTGGTCGGGTTATTTTGGGTTTTCTTAAACCTGACCACACATTATGCCTGTTTGCCCTTACAACGACAACTTGTTTTCTCATTTTTCTCTTTTATATCTTCAGTTCTGTGGATCAAGATATTAGCATGATCTCAGACCTAAAAGAGATTGTAATTTGACATTTACCACATACAATTCTACATCTATGTCAACATCCTTAGTTCATGTGGGAACTACCTTTCACAGCTAGCCCCTCACCTGAATATGCACGCAGGGTGGTAGTTTGAGGATTTTTTCTGCTTTTTTTTTTTTTTTTTTTTTTTTTTTTTTTTGGTTTTGTTTTTGTTTGTTTTTGTTTGTTTTTTGTTTTCGTTTTTTTTTTTTTTTTTTTTGGTTTTGTTTTTTTTTCTTGTGCATATTTAAGGTACAATGTTTGCTTGTGCCCCAGTGTCCAGTTTGAACTAGACTGGCATGTTTCTCAAGTATCAGAGTTTTGGGGTTGTCATCTTTTATTCTGTGTCAATGGCTCCAATACCAATGCCTGCTATGGATTTGTCTGTGTGTTTTCTTTTAGAGTGTGCACCTTTGTGAAACTAAACATGAAAAAATGGCGATGTTTCCTCATGCAATCATGGCAAATCTTGTCGTACGCCGGTCATTTCCTGGGAAGGTGCACATACCCACACCTACCACATTGGCTTTTTTAATGGTTTGTGGTTACCAAAGTTGCACTACCACGGTCTTCTTGTCTTTATGTTTAATTCTGATGAGCACATAACCAACCACCACTCTTTGTTGAGGCTGCCTATGCATGACTAGCAGTGTTGGATTTCGACCTGTCCCTCACAGTATGAATGCTTTCGTCATTTAGCTGCATTGCCTTGACCTGTGATCTGACGGCCTCTGCTAGTCTACACAACTGCACTGTTTTGTCTTGTGGCAAATCTGTCGCCCCGTCTCTCATTAGCCTTCCTCATAAATTGTGGTGTAGTATTCACCTCACAATTCTGTCACGCATTTACTCTTTAAGAGCCAAATTTTGTACTGAGTCAACAGCTTTTCTCGGCGCGCATTGGGCGCAATGTACCCAATGCGCGCCGAGAGAAGCTGTTGATCTGGGATATTTTCTCTGAACTAAAGGCATGCTGGTACTTGAATGAAATGTCTTTTTACGAGGAATGCGAGTCTGAGATCCTAATGATAATCCTGAAAAGCTTGACTTTAGTTTGACTTTAGTAGATCAACTTTAGACATGATTGGCACTGAAAGAGTCAATGAGTGTTCAGGATGCCCAACTCTCAGTATTTGGCAAGTATTCTTACCTCAGTTGTCTGTTGTCTGAGGGCTCTTTACTTTGCTCTTTCCTTGTGAAGAATTGATGTCTCTGTCTCCCATATGTCGCGTTTTTTCTTCTGCATACAATATTTTTTCAATCGTTTATCTTGAACTATTCTTTCAGCGTATCGTTTGTATTATACACATCAAGGGTCTGTTACTCCTATTGCGTGTAATATAATGGTCTTCTTCGGCTCATCGTTATGCCCTAGAATCACGATGGGAGTGAGATAAATGTTAATTTTTTGCCGCAACCTCCGGAAGTTATCAAGAACGTTCTCTTAAAGAGACAAAGGTGGTGATGGATTGTGCTTATCCGTCTTCACAAGAAAGGTCCACTTGCAGCACTTTGGGAGTGTGCAAGTTATGAATAGTTCAACTGCCGCCTTCACCCAGGCTTCTTGGCTTCTGAGTGATTTCAGCAAGCACTTTCCTCTCTTATCTGGAGTTTTTATTTTGACACCAGGTAATGACAGGTTGAGTCCTCAACATCTTAGACTAAAGTCTTTTTTCTATATTTGAGACCCCATAGTCAGGATGACAGGATACGTGTCTCATGCATAATAACAAGTGTTCGAATTAGATGAATAATATGGCACAGAGTCAGGTATTTTGTTTACCTCAAATGGAACAAATTCAATTTATCTAGTTCAGAAACTATTTTAAGTGCATCTTGATGTACACCTGGTGCCCAGGATGCTTATTTCAAGATGTGCATCACAGAAAAGTTACACAACCTTTATTCTTACAGCGTGTAATGCCACCTGCTTTGTATCTGAAGTGTCCCTGTGTATAATATATCATTATTGCCAGATTGGATGATCACAGTTATGTCGGATCTTCATATATATATATATATATATATATATATATATATATATATATATGTATATATATATATATATACATACATATATAGCGTCGTACTCAGCTCCTGAACAATTCGACATTTAACCCGTAGCCATAATGGCCCCAATTTAAGAGAATTTGCCACACATTTCCACTCTATATTTATCTGAAAATTGCAATCTGACATACTAATAACACTGCCAGAATTGTTTCGATGTACTGCATTATAAATATATGTGATAAGTTGGATTATACACATGTACGTACAATCCAAAACAGTTTATAAGCAATAACGATAAACTGGTAAGTAATTGTTACTTTTTTGTGATACATTCCAGATTATAAGCCATGCCTGTGGTACAAATGGCTAAAAAGGAAGTAATACCTCATTACTGTTAGGCTGCGTCCAGCATACATATAAACATACATTTGTACACACAAATGGGGTGGGGTGGGTGTCTGTGCATGTAGTAAGTTATAAACAGATGTTTTGGATGGTACCCTGAGGAACATGTTTCACTTTTCCTGCTCTGCCAAAACCAACCTCTTATCTGTTCTGGGCACAGCTGATCTCCGCTGAACGATTGTGCCCCAGACATGTTCAGCAACATATATAATGAGCATCTAAGTAAATCGTGGCAGTCAATCAGGAAAGAAGTTCTGCAGATGATTGAACGAGCTCTGTAATATTCGAACCCTAAGTCTGGTCGTGCATTAGAAAAAAAAGGCAGAAGTGTGATCAAAGGTAATGGAAAACCCGCACTTTGACGTGATGTAATAACCATGTAAAGCATCTCTAATATGTCACTGAGGACTGTATCTTTGCTTTGTCCAAATATGGATCCATGTTTCAAAGCCATCTTTTTGCGTGAGCAATATGTTTGCTGCAAAATTCTTTCGTGCCAACATACTTTGCTCTTCCTTTTTTTTTTTTTTGCATAATTCGACGTCATAATTCGTGACTGCAAATTCATAACAATCCAACATTTACAAGTACATTAAGCAAACGATGCTGACATATCAACACTCAAGACACAAGACAAGATTATTTCGTTTGACCGACAAAAACAATATATGTCAATCATCAGATAAGCCTTTCTCTCTTTAAAAGACATTACCGTAGTGACTTGACCTCCCTGTAAAGGCCTCCACTCTTTGGGACCTGTTTAATGCTGATCTGGTCCTTCTACCCTTTTCCAGGTGCTATTTTAGTATATCGATTATATCATATTATTGTTATCTTGTATAGTCTATTTTCTCATGTGTTTAATTTTACTTTAATTTCTATTCATGTATAGTAATATATATTTATGACTTAATTTGTATCATTGTCATTCATCTGTTTTTTATCATGTACCATCCAGGGCCTGGTGGAAGATCAGTGTTGTCATACTGAGCCAGTGACCCTGGTAAAAGAATAAATCAATCAATGCACTAATGGGCAGCGGACACTCATAAAGACTATTTATGTCCGCTGACGTGAGAGCCGCATTGAGTTACAAAATATACAGAGTGATATGCAATGTGATCTGTTCGTTAATGTTTCATTGGATGTGGCTCAGTCACAAACCGATAAAATGAGGTTAGAATGACACATCTACCTATAATAGTTTGGAACTTATTCAAGATGTCAATTTTGTGTAATCAAAATACTACAACTTTGTTTCATGATTCATTTGATGCGGCTACGTCACAAGCTTATAAATTGAAGTTGTATTGGAACCTTTTAATAGCAGTTTTGGAAATATTCAACTTTCTAAAATTTTAAGTGCTTCTAATTAGCATAATTTAAAATGCTACGGTTTTTGTTCATTGTCCATTAGATTGGCAGGGGTCACGGACCTGCATGTACTATTTTAAATTTTGTGTCTATATGTAATAGGTAGAAAGATGTGGAACTTTCCATATTTTAATTGCCCCTGATTTTACATAATTTTTAACATCATGACTCTTCGAAAAAATATGCACAACTTCACTATTAGGTCAAGTAGTGCATATGCTAAGTTTGGTACTTTTCGAAACAATAGTACCGAGAAAAACTGTCCACAAAATTGACACGGATATAGACATAGGCAGACAGCCAGATAGACAGACAGATAGATATTTCGGATACTATTGGATATAATACATTTTTGTCACAAATTTTGAGATTTGGTCGCATTTGTTCTAAATTTCAGGACTTTGCATCAAGAACTAAATTTATTTACAAGAAACTTGAGTCAAGAGGATTCAAAGGTGTACTTTTGATCAAATATTTCTACAAATTTTGCTGTAAATATCCCGAGATGGTTAGAAAGTTTGGCTTCAATAATTTTAGAGATTTTAGACTTGCCTGTTTTGCTACTTAATTTTATCTTTTGACACCATTATGTTTAAACGTTCACCTTTCGGACATTTTAGGCTAGCTTGTTTTCTGTTAGGTAAACCCCCAGGGGCTACAGGTAGCAAGAAGCGGCCTACGACAGTTACAAGCTTGCC
This sequence comes from Hermodice carunculata, assembly GCA_964020975.1. Lineage (NCBI taxonomy): Eukaryota > Metazoa > Annelida > Polychaeta > Eunicida > Amphinomidae > Hermodice > Hermodice carunculata. The sequence continues at coordinate 62,926,215 of OZ026625.1, forward strand.
TAATTGTACTTGATATCTGGTAAAAATTTTCATTGCATTCTCTTGACATAAATACAATAGACTTCCATTCTTTTCTGACTTGCCCTATAATTCTACTGTTAACATCCAAAGATTATTAGAAAGTTTGGCTGCAATAATCTACAGTTTTAAGATTTGTCTGTTTTGCTACTTAACTTTATCTTTTGGCATCTTTCTGTTTTAATATTCACTATCAGACATTTTAGGCTTACATGTTTTCTGTTAGGTAAACCCCCTGGGGCTACAGGTAGCAAGAAGCGGCCTACAACAGTTGCATGTTTGCCTAATTGTACTTAAAATCCTGTTAAGAAAAATTGTTTTGATAGCATGTTTTTGGCATAAATGCTAATGACTTCCAATCTTTTCTGACATGCCTAAATGCACATTTACTCACTATTGAAAAATTACTCAAAATTGACAGTATTTTCTCAAGTGTCACAAACCTGACACATTAAGTTGACACATTGACTCAGGGTTGGCAGTTAAATAGAGCTCAATTGTTTGAGGAGTAGGTGTCATCATGGAGTTTGTTTTACATCTCTGGTACAGGATGTACATTGTTGCAGTCCTTAATAGGATTTTCCTTGGTTTGTACAGGTGGTCTAGCTGCAACTGTTTATTTTACAATCACTGGGACTGAATATAATGCCCCAGCTTGTTTCCACTTCAGTTAAACATTGGCGGATGGTTTAACTAGGAAAAGCTGTCCAACTAGAAATGGTACATTTTGGTTCAGGGGTAAGTCAAATTGTTCTTATCTGAACCTGTACTATGAAAATTTGGTAATTATGGTTTGTTTGACAGGTATTCTTCTTTGATATGAAGCTCTGCATTTACAAGCAAAACTTCACATATTTAGCAAATTCATCAATTGCCACGTTCATATTTATTCATTATTATATGGGTTGTCTTTGCTGAATATTTAGCTTAGGCAAGGAGCCGCTACTCAGAGAGACATGTACGGGTAAAAGGCTCCGAAACATGTTGAGTAGTTACCCGCTGAAGACCCTTTAATTTATTTGGGCTGATACAGCCTATGTCAAAATTTTACAGAGGAACGTGTGCAATATAGACAATAGTAATTCCATATATATACAGGTTAGACAGGGACAGGTTAGCTTATGGAGAGTAAAGAGTTCGAACTGCGGAATAGGATATTGACTACTAGGAAGTGGTTCTGGGCAAAAAGACACAAATACAATAGATAGACAGACAGAGAGACAGACAGAGAGATAGATAGATAGATAGATAGATAGATAGATAGATAGATAGACAGACAGACAGACAGACAGATAGATAGATAGATAGATAGATAGATAGATAGATAGACAGATAGATAGATAGAGAATAAAGTATTTCAGTAAAAACAAGACGTCTGTGTTCACACACAGACTTACTAAATAATAAATAAATGAATTTACATAAATAAGTAAAGTATCTGAGGATAAACAAGAAGTCTGTGTTGACACACGACTTAACTACGAAAGCAGTGGTCCTGGTCTCTCATTCTCTGTCTGTCTTTCTGTCTGTCTGTCTGTCTGTCTCTCTCTCACACACACACACACGCACGCACGCACTCGCACACACACGCGTGGGTGCGTGCGACGTGCGTGCGTGCGTGTTTTGTGACCACGGAACTGCCGGGTCTCGAACCAGCAACCTTCACCACTGATCGTCTAGCCGAAAATGGGAAAGACACATACATGTACCGAGAGTATAAAATAAAAAGGAAAAACAAAAAACAAAAACAAAAAACAAAAACAAAACAAAAACAAAAACAAAAAAAACAAAAAACAAAAAAAAACAAACAAACAAACAAAAAAGATAAAACAAAAAACAAAAAGAAAACAAAACAAAAAGAAAAAAAAAAAAAAGAAAAAAAAAAAGAAAAAAAAAAAAAAAAAACCTTCCTATAACGGAAGGCTCCATGGAGGCAGGTGTGCCTGGATGTCATAATGGACGCGGCCAATTTCATTGTATTAATCCAAGTGCTGCATTTCGAGTTGTCCTAGATCGTGCGATATGTAAGTCCACGAGCTTCAAATTAAGGGAACACCGAAATTCTATGTTTCGTGACCACGAAACGGCCGGTTTGTCTTTAGCAAAGAGAAATGATAGGATTCTCGATTGTTATACAATTTATCCTCAATAGCGCGATCATTCGGTGGTTGATTCGTATGCAGAATATCCTGATCTAGTTGTGCACGTACAGCAGTTTCACTTAAAATATATATATGTACATAATTGTTCACTATAGGTGGTCGGATCTCAACAAACTTCAATGGAATCTTAGGGTAGACCTTGGCTAAAATGTGGTAGGAATATACTGAGAATTTATTAACACCATATTACAAATGAGTGGTTTAAAATATGTATATAAAACACTGAGGAAAAGTCACATTTCGATGTTCAATGTGTTTTGAAGGAGCAAGGGAATTGATTAAAGCTTCATCGTGAAACTTATTTTTAATGGAACTGAAAAATTAAAAATACATGAAGTTCAAACAACACACTACACTTTCGTTGGTTCCTTTGGAATCTTTACAAACAAATCTCCCTAGGAAGGTATTTTCTACGATTACCATCAAACTTTAAGAGGCTCCTGAAATTATACGTAAACCAGAAGTTACCAAAACAGGTCGTCGCTGGAGAAGAAAGTAATGGATAGTATTTTTAGGTACATCCTACCACAATTTTGTTTCAAGAGCGATTCCACTAATTACTTTATAATATCCGTCCAAGGTTATAAGAGTGATGGCCATACTTTTTATATATTACTGGCAGTCGCAGTGCTGATCGTCTATGTAATAAGCATGTCACATTCACACCACAGTATTATATATATATATATATATATATATATATATATATATATATATATATATATATATATATATATATATATATATATATATATATATATATATATATATATATATAACGAAATCTCAGTCTATAAAACACAGAGGGTTTCACCTTCGGGCATCCACAACAGAATGGTCAGACGCTGAGTGGTATTGACAGAAAAAGAGATAAGTACACAGCACACACGCGCAAATATATCAGAGCAAACACAACACAGAGAGGCAGACACAACCTCCACCTAGTTTTCCGTAAATTGATTCTATCATGTTCGTCATGTTCTCGCTTCATGACGTATATCGTTGCACTGGTGTTTCCGCACTATAGCGATATCGTTAAGTTTTGTAAATCGTTCCGTTGTTCAATGTCTAGCGGAAAACACCTATACAACTATACGTTTCCTAAGAGGGGATTACATGCCAGAATGTACACAAAGTACCTTCATTATTTGGAAAAAAATATGTCTCATTGAAAAAATCTGGAAATTTAATCCAATTTTAACCGGTACACACAGATTGCTAAGTCAGTAATTTGGATGAGAGACTGGTACACAGCTCTGAAATGTGTTTCGACTTACTTATCATTATGTGTAGCGTTATAGATACGTCCGTTCAAATACTAGTTTCGAAATTTAATGTTGATATGGCGTTTTTGTACGAATAAGGTGTTTCTTTAGAAACAACCTTGAAGCGAAAACTAAGAACACGTGTGAATACAAAATAATATGTGTGTTTCAATTGTCCTTGAAATTATTCATTGAACAATTTCTTCTATGAACTACACTTTGTTGGAATAGAAAGTTTAACTACATTATAACTTTATTAAATTTAACAATTTTCTCCTTAATATTGCGATTAATCAAGTTTTCGAATGTTTTCTTTACTTTTTTTCCGGTTAGAAAATATATCTAAGTTGTGCTTTGCAATAAGGCTGGACAGAAGGAAACAATAAAGCTGAGACCTTTTCGACAAGAGAAGTCTTACAATATAGGGTTTGATTGCACATTCACACTATGTTATAAGTGCGCTAGCGAGGTGCAGTGATAGGGAGATTGGAAATATCAATACGATTTACCGGTTCAACCTGAATACAGTGTGATATGCTATCACATGTTTAAAGCAACTTGCGCAAAAACTTATATCAGGACAAGTATCAATTCATTCCAATAAAAAAAAGAAAAAAAAAAAAAAAAAAAAAAAAAAAAAACGTGAAAGGGGTGTCCAAATATCTCAGTATCTTCTCCGATCATTAAACAATTTTTAAAATCCGTTTAAAATCTGGAAGTCAAGGAGGCCGTGCCCAGTGCACAGCTTTTCTGTAGACCGAGTAAACCTATTAGAAAAATGCACTATGCAATTTGGGACGAGAAGTTGAAAATTCCAAAATTGTAGGCCTTCATATACTGAAAACGAGGGAGGAAATCAGAGGACTATTATAATACACACTACAGTCTACAGTATCCAGACGTCTTTAAAAAAAAATTGAAACAATGAGCGAAGTACTTTCAGAGGAGAATGTTTTAGTAGTTTTACCCTTAAAATGAACAGTGAAAATGCAGAAAAAGCTCTATAGCCTGATCTATTCAATACACGTGGTCGAGATTAACCCAAAATATATTCCCCAGCAGGTTCGAGGAGGATGACCAACGGTTTGGGACAAAATATATATACATCCACATGAATGAGTATTCCCACAGCAACAGAGGGATGGATGACAGACCACCCTATAGGCTCAGCTGACTGACAAGTCAACTAAGCTAAAAATCATTCCCTCTATGACCTAGAAAATCACTAAAAGTCATCCATATTATGCGATATGAAACTTCCACATAGCACACGTACATTTGTGGTACATTTGGAATCATTTACCTTATTCTTTCGCAACACATTAAGGACAGGAGAGACACCAAAAATATATCCCACTTTAGTCAATACTAGCTCAAAATGTAGTTGCGTATATGTGTGTAATCGTCATACTCCAAAGAATTTATACGTTCCGTATTTGGGTGTCTGTGATGTTAATTGTTGAATAAACAACTGAAAGTTGACCGCAAAGCATCCACCCCATAAATGTCGATATAAGTTACTAAAGATTTGTGATAAAATCATAATTACATTTGCATCTTAATCCTGACATATTGGAAACAAAACACGATCCTGTGATTTTTTATGTTTGGTTTCGTTTCTCTGTTTCCCATCCTCAAAGTTTGACGTTTCAATTTTTCCTTTGATTTTCAGGATGCTCATTTTCTTCATTTCATAGAAAAAGAACGAAGCAAAATTTAGAAAATCGCTGAATATCTTTTACAGTTCAGACATTACAGAATCAAAAGCCGTTAACCGGATTAAATTTCGCCCAGTCGTTTTCTTTGAAAAAACATTCTTAGGTGGGGTTCTCGTCCTATTATCCTTTCTGAGAAAACAAGCTTCAAAGGCCTTTGATGTTGATCATTTGCCTCTGAAACAATACCATTTGCTCAAGTTGAGCTGATATGTGTACAAAACGTAGTGAATATCGTCCCTTAACGTTTGGGGAAGTTGTCAATCAATTCTTGGCCAATCACATGAATAAAAGAGCCTTTGAAGTACAGAAAACATTATTCAGCGATCTGTCAAACGGCGACACCGACAGTCTGGTTTCAAAGCGTGACGTCATGGAGGCTTTTCATTCTTTAAGTGCGTGATGACCTTAGAAATAGGTCAAGGTCACACAGCATATGACAAAATTAGCCTCATGCATATTTGGTGTATATTTTCCAGTTCCGTCTCAGTTTATTAGCGCAACTAGACATACGTGCAATGAAAAGCGTTGACTAAAGGGTTCAGCAGGAAACAAATCTGCCATTTGCTCAAATTAGGTCAAGGTGAAACCAAAATCTAATCAGTTCATCTTGGTATGCTAGACCAGCATGCTGCCAAATTGGAGCAACATACATTGGAGCATTCTGGAGATATTGCGGTAAAAAGCCCTAATGGGTATGTAATTAGGCTGCCATTTGCTCAAATTAGGTCATGGTGATACCAAAATCTGGTCAGTTCATCTTACCAGGTTAGAATAGGATTATTGCCAAATTTGAGGAAAATACATGGAGGCATTCTGTAGATATCGGGGTAATGAGAATGTGCACATCCTGACTGACATCCGGATGGATGAACAACCCAAAAGTAGAAAGCCCCCCCCCCACCCCCATGGGGTGGACCCTTAAAATGAATTTAATGTGTTTTGATACACATGATGTTAGTTTTAATAATTACTGCCAGTGGTGCCACCAGGACTCTTTATGTAATAGCCTTTTAACTGCATAACATTTTTGTAATGGTATATGGATGTGTGAATACAAAGTTCAGATATTATCACCATCACAAGAAAAAAAAAATCATTTCATGAAATACATGCCCTCTGTGCCCTTAAGATAGGTCACCCATATTGTGCAGTATGAAAGTTACATATATAAAATAAATATTTGCAGCATTATCTGGCAATGTCGCACTTATCCTTTCTCAATATGTTGAATGTGGTGTCCTTTTCTACATTATTTAATGACCTTGAAAAATGGGTCAAGGTCACTCATAATTTTGCAAAACTCATTATTGACCTAACTATAATGCGGTGTAAATTTAGTAGCTTCATCTAAATTTTTATCACAAAAATGAATTTAATGTGTTTTTGATACCTATAATAGTATTTCCAAATAATACCATCAGTGACACCACCTTGACCTCACCTGAAATAAGAATCTTGGCTGCAAAATGTTCATGTGATGGGACACGGATATATGGCCAGAAGTTCAAATGTAATGACCATCAAAACCAAAACCCCTTTTACTGAAATGCCTTCCTTCCATGACCTTGATAAAGTTGGTCAAAGTCATCTAAATTATACAGTATCAACCTTGTACATATGATATGCATTTGTGGTATATTTGGTATCATCAGCCTTATTCTTTCTCAATATACAGAGTTCAGTATCCTTGAAAAATGGGTCAACGTCACCCAAATAATGGCATATTCCCCATTCACTTTAAGGTGGCACCACTAGCACTCTTCAGATTATACATCATCACCCCAAGAATATTTCCACCAAATTTCATACTGATCTATTAAAAGTCAAACACACCAGAGCATTTTCATTTTTGTCCACTTTTTTGGTCCCTGTACTACATAATCCACCGGATTGCACCACCAATAACAAAAGGCACATATATTTCCAATCATACAATAGGTCTGAAAAAATTTTAAGAGGCTAAGTTAAACTTAAAAAATTGTAGACGTTACCATGTTGAAGAGCAAAAGGTTGTAGATGGATGTCTCTTAACAAATTTTGAGGATTTACCAGTTAATGAAGCAGGCTGAAGATGGATAAACAAGAACTTGCAACTTCTTTGAGTTTATAGCTTGACTAGAATCATGCAAATACATACTCTTCTGCTGACACTTTTCAGTTAAGCAGTCAAGAAAAAAAGTTAAACAGTCTTTGCTGTACATTGACCAGGATCATGACTTCGCAGTTGGTGAAGACTCGAACTCTTATTGAGGTAGATCTTGGCTTGGTAGGTGGACGGATGGAATAAAAGACAGGCATCACCCACACAAAAATGTTTTCTTTCCAGCTAACTAGCCGCCAGTTAGTGGCTGGTTAGCCACCAAGCAAAAACTTAGCAGCAAGACTAAAAAACAACTGAGCAGGTAGCCACTAGGCTGCTGCTAACTAGGCGCTTAGTAGTGACTGCTTAACAGCTAGCCACTAAACTGCCACTACCTAGCCACTGCTTAAGAGCAGGATTTTATTGCTGCGCATGGGAGCAGTAGTTTAGCAACAAGCACTTGTGACCAACCTATAGCTAGCAGCAGCTTAGCAAGAACTTTGTCACTGGAAAACCTAGTGTGACAACCTAGCAGTAGCTAGGCTAAATATTTGTTTCTAACCAACCTAGTGGCATCTTTACAGGAAAGACTTTGTAGTTCTCCAGCTTTAACAAACATTATCACTTTAAATGTTAAGATTAACAAACATTCATAATGCGATCTAAATTCCCATAGCATGTATGCAAAATTTGAAATTTTCATTAAGAATTTATCAGAAAGTAACAATTTAGATTTAGTAGTTATTAATTTTATAATATTTAGCCCAAGTTAATGACAAATAATTGTAAAACATTTTTAAAGAGTATTAGTAGAGTACAAAATTTTAATTCAAAATTTGACTTAAATCAGAATTTGAAATGAAATCCTTGCCTTCCATCTAACTCATTGTTACGTCAATCAGTAACAAGTTGAAAATAGATTTTATAAAACCATTTTTATGGGAAATATGCAAGATTAGATAACCATAGCAATAAAAGATAGTGGACAGTCAACCAGCTCTAACCTATAGTTGAGAACAGAAGACCAGCCAATGGAATAGCCGTTCCCCACCCCCGACCCTGCAAGGGGGGCAGGAGGAAGGGCCTGGGAACACACACATACAAATTCAAATAGATATATTATTTCCAGATTACTTAATATGTGGAAAAAAATGAACCCTAAAATCTATGGAGGTAGTGCCGTACCAAACCCCTGTACCAGTTACAGGAGGGGAGGCTTGGGAACCCAACATAAAAGGGGTAGCTTATGTAGATATCAATAGGATGGATAATGAGTAAAAAAATGGAGGCTTGGCAAGTACCATACCAACCCCAACAGAGAGGGAAGGGCTGGGGAAGCCAAGCGGCACTCCGCATATTATTTTAACATAATACAATTGCAAATACTCTAAGATTAATGTACAAAGGTTATGAAAATAAAGCAGCATCAAAAAATAAATTAACGATAAGCGGCAGCTCAGCAGGAGACCAGCCTTTGGAAGCATCTGGCCGTAGCTTAACGGAAGACCAGCCTGCGGAAGCATCTAGCGTCAGCTTAGCGGAAGACCAGCCAATGTGATTTCTTCCTTACCTGACAGAAAACCTGCCAATATGAGTGGCCACTTAAACCAGTGGCCCGTCATTGTGACTTGAATGTCCACCAGTCAGATGTCTTTTTCCTGCTACTTAGTCGCAAAGTCATTTGCACGGTAAAATGTTCAGCACCTGCTAAAGTAACGGGACCACTTAGCAACAAGGCTTCTTTTTTTGGAAGGGCTGTGATCACATAAGCTCTGTGACCTATGGTCGGGCTTAAAAAGAGAAAAGAAAAGAAAAAAACACCAACAAAAATGCATGGTATTTCACTGACCACAAAAATTTGTAATGACTTTTGATCTCCAATAGATTGTCCACAAATAAAGTGCTCAGGAATTCACATTTTTTTGTTTTGTCTTAATCATATCAGTTGGAACACTCATTATATCATACTTAAAAACAGTCTTCCAAAATTTCCCCAACTATTGGTATTATGAACAGATTGAAGCACATTCTCCCATCTAACATTTTGTAACTCATATTGAACTCATTAATATTATCATAGACTAATTAGGGGAATCTGATCCTCTTACGGGACAACATGACACGCTGCATGGCAGTCGAATAAAATAAAAAGGCTGTTGAGAAAATTCATCATAGCAAAGACAACACTCATACTAACCATTTTTAAATCTCAAAATTTATTGCAAATCGAAGACATATATCTGTAAAAAATCTTGAAATTCTATTATATATTATGAAATGCCTGGCTTCCTTTGTATATCTATAAACTGAAATTAAGCAAACCCTGATACACAGTCATGAAGCCACAAGGATGGATTATTTGTAACCTGCACAGCTGACCGTTTTGTTCAAATTGACAAATGCACCAGACATTAACTAAGTCAAAAAATTGAAATTCCAAGTAATTCGAGAAAAAGTCCTCTCATAGTTACCTGGGAATTTTTTGTATCTTATCAAGCAAACTTCTCGAATAAATTATGAAATATCCTGCAATATTGTACATTGCTATGTCTATAAGTAAGACTAAGTTCCACAATTATGGTATCTGTTAAACAATAGGAGAGGGCGCAATTAGCAATTACATGTGTATTCAGCTGAATATAAAACCCAATACACAACATACTTGTGGGCTATGGATGTGTATTCCCATTAGATCTCATGTTAAAATAACAGTCAATGCATTGAATAGTTTTGTTGCAGAAGTTACCAAATTTACAGGAGTATTTTAACTATACACAGCTATTTATCACATGAAATTTGGTGTTTCTAGGTAGAATGGTTTTAAAGTTACATAAGTGCAAATTACAATGGAAACTTATAGAAATACACATACTTAGCCCATTGCCTACAGAGCCCTCCACTGAGAACCCACATGAACCAGCTGATCTTGACTTAATCTATAATCTGAGGTTAAAATACTTCATTCTGTATATTATTATTCATGATCACTTAACTTTGAATTATTTATATGTACATCTTTTATATATATCCAGAAAATGCATTAAATTTTATGCCTTTGAGAGACCACCCCTGGGACACTCCCAAAAGGGGTCACATAAAGCAGGTGGTCTCCCAAAGGAGGATTGACTCCTGTGCCACCGCGCCAACAACTAACTTCCAATTTCCATCCACAATTTGGATTCATGCATGCATTTTTCTACACTTACCGTATTCATCTTAATAAGCCCACCCCCGATTTTTTTTCAAAGAAAAAATCCCAAAAATATCCCATAGCTCTCAAACAAGTGGTAGAATTCATTATTACCCTTAGGATCTCCATTTTTTCACCTTTTGTGGATGAATTTTTTTTGGTAGCACACTGCGCGCTTATTTAGATGAATATGGTATTATCTAATCCATTTTGCAGGTATGTGTTAACTTATCTATTGATATTACAACATTCTTATTTTTTGTACACTCATTTTATCAAAGCAACATTTCTATTCTTGTACACAAGATGGATTTTATTTTAGATCGAAATGAGGTATTTGTGGCTGGATAAGTGGTCTTTGGGGCTATTTTGGGTGGTCACTGGTCAGGTTCTAAAGGTGGTGTCCCAAAAGAGGTACATTATCATTAGATGGCGCTTTTGCACAAGAAAAGTGATCACAAAAGGTGGTGTCCCAAAGGAGGGGTCTCTCAAAACTGGTTTCACTGTACAAGCAGAGATGCTGAGGTTGATATACTTTAAACATTATCCTGTACATTTTTTTCTAGAGGCTAGGGTGCAGGGGCATGAAAACTTAGGACACAAGCTATATTGTGAAGGCTTACCAGCAACAACAAAATTTATTGACAGATCCTTATCTTGAGAAGTAATGGTTGGATTTTTACCAGCGGATAACACTAAGTATGTACAATAAATGTCCGGTACAATAATCATCTATTTACAGTATGCAAGCGACTGCAATATTTAGAGCTGATCTGCAGTTTCAGCAATCATATTACCTCATCAAAAATTAGAAAACAAGTAAACCAGTGAAAGAATCTGTTTAAGTTCCCATTTAATAAATATCACCCTGTGTCCAATTGACTTTACAAGTTAGACTGCTGATGCCGGTAAATGGATCAATATATATATATATGTATATATATATATATGTATATATATATATATATATATATATATATATATATATATATATATATATATATATATATATATATATATATATATATATATGCACATAAAACTGTACAAAGGTTCAAAGTGGCAATCCCACAATCCTTTGCGAGTGACTCAGCAGGTCCATTACATTGTATAACCCACGTGTACAGCTGCCATCACACCACAAGCTCCCAAAGCAAGTGCTGAGTGATGGCCTAAGTACAGGTTGTTTGTGACATAAAAGTGAAGCCTGCTGCTTGTAGTTCACATTGTATACAAGCTATCCAGTCTGACTTAACTCTTTCAGTGCCAATCACCTCTAAAGTGGATCTACTAAAGTCAAACTGGTCTGAAGTATCACTAGGATCTCAGATTTTTATTTGTGGTAAAGAGACCTTTCATTCAAGTGCCAGTATGCCTTTAGGTCCAGAGAAAATATCCCAGGTCAAAAGCTTTTCTTGGCACGCATTGGGTGCAATTTGCCCAATTGGTACCGAGAAAAGCTGTTGACAAAGCCCAAAATTCGGCACTTAAAGAGTTAAGTACAGGTTGTAACCTGGTGACCTTAAGTCATGACAACCTGCAGTTCCCTACAATGAACTGGTATACACTACTGGAGCTGTCACAGGAAACTGTTACTGATTTGTTCATTGACAGTAGAAGTATTATTATACATGTGCACCCTACGTTTAAGTCTGACTTCTTTACCACAGTATCGGTCATCACATGTAAGTGCATTTAAATGTTTTGCATCTGTCTGGGGCAAGCACTTATCGTAACGCTGGTTAGTGGCATTTGGCAAATTTTTGAGGTGGTTGGTGGTGATAAGTGGTGGTCAGCTACTCTCCCAAGAGTAAGTGTACTTGTGGGGTGATTGGGGAGAACATGCAGGGATCTAAACTGTTAAACTGTTGAAAAGGACGACATCACACCCTACTCATCTGGAGTCACAAAGCTAATCAGCTGTGAAATATTCATACAAAATTGGAAACATTTGGCTGTTAATATTCTTGACAAACTCAAACAAAAAAAAAAAGAGAGAGAAATCCTCCCATAGCAGGGATCTGAACTTGTCATCTTGCCAGTGCATGGCATTTCTTTACAACAGCTAACAGGACCATACAATATCAAGTGTCTACCATCAGCACCTTCAGTAGGCGCTGACACATTTCAAACATATAAATGTCCCTGGAACTGAAGAGTGATATTAGTGCTGCTGATCTATCTGGTAAAAGTGTGGCTCTATTTTCATTTTCGGTCAATCTACAGGTGATCTTATTATTATGTGCAACTGACGCTGGAGGTGTTAGCCTGAAGCAAAGTGTCAAACTCCAAATTAAAAAAGTGTCCATTTTTACTGTGACGTGAAGAGGCAACGCTGTCTTTTGGACAAAACTATAACTTTAAATTTATGGGCTTGTGTACAAAACTGTGACAAAACAGCAACAAATTAAAGTTTCCTCTGCTGTGCCATATGTGCACGAGGTGAGCTTCAGTACCTATAGCTGGAACACCCAAGTCTTATCTCAGGTTTGTGCCCCATTTTGAGCTACTGGTGAAGGCACAGAAGGGACTTCGTGTGGCGTCATAACAACTGGCACCAAAGCATCACGATCGCATGCACCATTCTCTCCCTCACCAGAGCCGTCTTGCTGTACAAGGTTGGGAGGGACAGGACACGGCTGTACGCATGTGATTATCCCTTCTTCATTCACAAAACAAGGCAACACAGTACTTGCATCCTCTGACACCGTCTCACTGTCACCTGCAGGTTGCAAAAATGTGGCTACAACTTCTTTGGCCAAGTTACTTTTGGGAGCCGGACCAGGTGACCCAGGGAGGGTCACTGGTACTGTGCTCTTGTCAGTTGTTGGATCCACTTCGCTTGCCACAGGAGCTGTGTTAAGGGCTATTACATGACCATTTGTCAGTGATTCCACCTCAGACTGATCCAGGCACTGAGGGGCGCCAGTGGTGGTACTCGTAGCAACTCGTCTCTGTGGGCCTTGTGACCTGCCTCTTGCTTTTTTCATCAGCCTTGGTTTCTTGCATTCTACGGGCATCACAAATCCATGCGGTTCCCTCATGCTTCTCTTCTCCTGACCAGCCAGGCGACTGCTACGCTTGATATCCGACTCGCTAACCTTGTAAACCTTGGTTTTAGCTCCTGCTGGTCGGCCTCGCCGCCTCTTTGCTGGAGGTGCTTCCGAGTTGGTTTCCTGAGATGTCAATCCAGTGTCTGGAATAGAAATGGCAAGCATCATAAATACAGTACCAATTTTGCATTTGTAACACCCCATGCTAGCAAATAATCTGGCATGCCAGAAATTCTCGCTGACAGAATCAGATGCGACTAGCCAGATGTGAAAACTGAGTTGTGTGCAAATTCCTGGCATGCCAGTTTGTCGTGCTAGAAAAATGAGCATGCTTGAAATGTTTTTGGTCTTGACCATTAACACGCGCAAATTTTTCTGGCTTCGCACGCTCGCATTTTCGACTGCACTGACAGCACTTTCCGGAAGCGTACCACCGAAAGAACAAACGAGATTTTTGCCCTAAGAATATCCACCATGATCTAAATGAATATGTGCCCATGTTTGTGTAAATTGTGATCTTGATGCATGGATCCTATGTCATGAGACATTAAGGGGAGAGATGTTTTTTGTGAGGAGCCATTCTTCAAATTAGTTTATTTTCTTGTAGGACCAACCTTTAACTCCCAGCACGCCAGTTTCCCGTCTACTAGGACTAGCCTACTAGAACAGCGTGTCACTCAAACTTTTGAAGTGGCTGATTAAAGGCCGTCTCAAATTCCTGGTGTTGTTTATTTACATACAAGCATGCAAGTTTTATTGTGAAGAAACTTCAGTTCTTGTTGATGGCCATTTTGATTTGGCGTTAAAAATTAATATTTTCCTTCTATGATGATTTAAATTAATGATCGGGCCGTTGTTTGCGACAATTTGAATGATACAACTTTGCAAAACTGCCACGCAAAAATAGGGTGATTTCATCGTCGCGGTCTCGATCTTTTTTTCGTCTACCCGCCATGGTCTTCATATCGTTAGAATGCGGAGAACCTAGTCTATTTTAAGAAATCTCTCCCATGGGCTGAAACAAAAGTATTTTAGGGGAAACCATGCCAAAACTGCTTCTATTTCAAACGTCATTTTAGTGGGAAACTACCGAAGACGATTCTTCGGAATATTCTAGGTCAGTCAGGGGGCCAGAAATGATCACATGGTGTAAGCCTTCCAATCAAATGTGTCCTTTTTCAACCGATGATTTGTTCGGAAGTACTTGCTACCTCATGTTGTGAAGTCTTGCTTATGAAAGATGGGCGACATTTGTGTGAACACAAGTGGTGATTACGGACAATTTATTAAAGCAAGAAACAAAATTTAACTCTGTAAATTGGTCAGAATGATGACATACTACCAGTCTTTGCATACAATAGAGCAGATGCTCCATTTTTTTCACGGAAAGAGAGTAAAATACGCCAGCCGCAGGTAAACATGGCTCGGGTGAAAATACCGCTGCTGCATGTGATGATCATGTTGACAGTTTATCAGTGACTGCGATAAAGTGCGTTTATCAACTATTTACTGCAGCAACAAGCTCTACCACAATAATTTAATGACAACATTGACACACGACTGATCTTAAGAAAAATTAGAGAGGAACCATCGTCCGTGATGCTAACCAAGGAAAATGCGGGTATCGGTACCCATGTAATTATATTCACACAGTGACTGTGACACAGGCTTGGCCGTTTTTATCAATTCGTGATTGAGATCGATAGGCCTATATTCATTCTGTTAGGGTGTAGGACACTAGTTTTTGTTTATATTGACAACGAAACCACACAGAAATGTAGAGAAGGTCTTACTCAACAAAAGTCATGTTGATCAGTTTGCATGAAATGCAGAAATAAATAAGTTACGGCACTTTTACCCCAGCACATCGCGTATTGTGCAAAAAACAAAAAAACCTGCCTTTGTTGCGAAGGTCACGTGACGAGAAACGAGACCTGAAGCAAAGGGGAAACAAAGATAGCGAGCGAGGCCTGCTGCTGGCACACTATGCCCAGTCGAGGCGAAATACCTGTTCACTTAGATGAAACGCAACTCGCGCGGCTATTTGACGTGCCAGAAATTTGAGAGCAAGAAATTGGCATGCTATTTGTGATGGCACACCCAGACAAAAAAGCTCGCAACTGAGCACACTCAAATGTGGTGTGCAATGCGAAAATGGTTAGCTAGCAAAACGGACCCATATGCGAAATTGGTACTGTACATCACCAATGTTAATGATCCTACCCATACAAATATACTTGTCATTATTATTTCAATATGCGAAACCCACGAGCATGACATGAAGCGAGTGAATGATAGGGCTAAATCTTCTTATTTTTAGGGAAGGTGGTAGTGGGGGGGGGGGACTGACAGGGTCTGATTTAACTCATTCCATACTATGGTCACAGGCCTTGTTCAGTGGTTCTGGCACAGCCTGGCAAGTTATGTTGCAGCTGCCCTTGTGGCAGCTGCAGCATGACTTGCCAGGCAGTACCAGCACCACTGACTTAAGACTATAGGCATGTTGGTACTAGAATGAAAGCTGTTTTGATGAAGAATTTAAATATGCAATTGCCGTCTTAAATCGAGGTAAATATACAGAAAAATCAGGGACTGGTGTGGAATAGGTTAAAATCATTTGTTGTTGCTAGTTTGAGTACAGTGCGCTCTTCACTGCTTCATCCACATAAAAAGTACAATTTTGACATACTTCACTATGTCATACAGTGATATCTACTGGCACCGTCCCTGGAAGTGTTACATAAACCGGGTAGTCTCTCAATGGATGTCATACACAGAAAACAAAGCAGTAGGGTCTTGAGAACACTAGCCCTAGGAGACAGCTGGCCTTCATTAGAGACAGTTCTCAAAAGACAGATTCACTGTATTGATCCATGCCAGGAAACCATGAAAGTGCAGGCATATTTTATAGCTGAGTCCATGAAGAGCCATGCAAAATTTTCAAATGAAGAGCAGCTCAGACCTCCACAGATTAATACGAAAATTGTTTTCCTTTAAAAATATCCAGAAATGCAATGAAAACTCGTTATAATGACACCATTTGTTCCCCTAGAAATGTGTCAGATAACTGAATACGTCAGATACATGTAAATGAATCAAACAGCAATGAAAAGGAACTTTTGCCATTCAAAACTTGTGTCATTATAATGAATATGTAGAATATTTGATTGTCGTTATAATGAGGTTTCACTGTATGACTGAATTTAGTTACCCTCTGGCTGTGCTGTTTCTTTTTGTGCTTCGTCTTCGGCTGGTGTGACTTCAACCCCTTGCTCCCCTGCATCTCCTGTACCTTCTGCATTACGTCGAGCTTGAAAAGCCTTCATCAGTTTGGTAACCTGTTGTTGCTTTTCTTCTTTAGTCTTTATGGTGTATTTCCGAAAACGTTTACCACCAGTGCATGGGTAACTGAAATGCAAAAGAAATACCAAGCTTTAAGAGTTATTAACTGAATGCTGAAAAAATAAATAAAAACAAAATGAAATAAAATAAACAAATAAAATAAATAAGTAAATGAATAAATCAACAAAACTATAAATAAATAAATAAATAAATAAATAAATAAATAAATAAATAAATAAATAAATAAATAAATAAATAAGAAAGAAAGAAAGAAAGAAAGAAAGAAAGAAAGAAAGAAAGAAAGAAAGAAAGAAAGAAAGAAAGAAAGAAAGAAAGAAAGAAAGAAAGAAAGAAAGAAAGAAAGAAAGAAAGAAAGAAAGAAAGAAAGAAAGAAAGAAAGAAAGAAAGAAAGAAAGAAAGAAAAAGCATTTTAATTAATATATGCATTTTGTAACAAGCTGCTTTATTTTCTACCAATTCTCAACCAAAAAAATCCCCATATCAACTGAAACATGACAAATTTTATATGCTTGAAACATTGACTGGGCTCCAGCCTGGGAGTTGAGGGAAAATCCAGGGTTGGGTATAACCTTCCATGTATACCTAAGTGTTTGTTTATGTTAATTTATCTGATAAGGCGAGTGATTAGCCCTTGGTGTGCTTGCTGGTACTTTGATTTTATCTGGAAGAGAAATTTGTTTCCTTTGTTGTCATTTTGAGAGGGACTTTTTCTTATCTATCAGTGTTTACAATAACTACTAATTATTAACCAGTTCACAGAAGAAACCTCCACTTGCTGGACAGTGGTTCGAGGTGGCTGTTTTCAGCATGAAAGTCAAGGAGGTTAATTTCAAGTTATTGTTAACCCTGTCATAACACTACTCAGAAATGGGCCAAATGGTAACTCTAAAATCAAGAGTGGCATATATATCTTGACCTAAAATGTGCGTTATGAAACAAAAGTAGCTCACTAGGTCAAGTATCTGGGTCTACGCTATTCTATACTTTCCAATCATCCACCTCATCATATCCTTTTAGTTCATATTTCTCTGCTAACCCGTCTATGTCTTTGACCCATCTTGTTTTTTCCTTGACTACCTCATTGTACACTTTCCTGCACCACCTGTCTTCACTTATTGCTTGTAAATAACCCTCAGTACTTTAAATTAGCTTTGGCAATCCTATCTGTGATTTTATTCCATCCTAACTCTTGTAGGACTTCTTCTTTTGCTGTACATGGTGGTGCTCCCAGTATCCATTCCCCATCTCATTCCGTGCTTTCTCCATTCCCTGGATATCTCCCTCACTTACTGAAATCACGTCTAAGCCATATATCATTCCTGGTGTTGCAACTCTATCCCATAATACTCTTGCTGTGCACGTTCTGTTGAAACTGTTCAGTGTAGTAGCTTTAATCATTCCTTTTGTATGATTCACTTTCTATTTAATCTTTTCCACCTGATACCTGAACATGCCTTCACTCGTTGCTTTTATCTTAACACCTAGGTATTCATACTCATCAACCTCCCTAATTTCAATTAACTGTTCCCTACCTTCTGGGATTTGGAACTGCCCAATTCTCCATTTTTATTCCCATCTGGTTTCTTCCCTATCTATGCTAATGTGCAAGATTGCTGAAGAAGTCATTTAATGTGGCTATCCTTTTGACAGTATCCAACTTTCACTCATTTCAGGAAAGAGAATAAATTAAATCACATCAAAGTATCAGCATGTCCTTAGGCCCAGGCAAGTGCCCCCACTGCTGGGAAAAAGGTCTTCCACAGCATGGACTTCCCAGTAAATGTAACATAGAAATAGAAACTACTGTTATCAAGGGGTAGTCTAAACTTCTTCCATACTATGGTCACAGGCCTTGGTCAGTGGTTCTGGCACTGACTTAAGACTATAGGCATGTTAGTACTTGAGTGAAAGCTCTTTTCATGAAGAATTTAAATATATGCAATTGTTGTTTTAAATCTCCGTAAATATATGGAAAAATCAGAGACTGATATGGAGTGAGTTAAATCACTTCATACTGGACTGTCTCTCAGGACAGGTGGTCTTCAGAGCAGATGCCACTAGTACTATATCCATATCCAGCTTTTTCCTGGCATACAACATGTACAACTGTAACTTCCTCATTGAGAGCACAACTGTCAAGGGGTATGGCAGTGATAATTTACAATTTTTGAGTTGATTTATATAAAAAATGTGGACCCATATCAGAAACTACAAACTTTTTCCCAAACTGAATATTTAAAGCAGACATCAAGTTTTCTCAGAAATGTAAATGAGGCATTGTGATATCACCTGGACTTACTGCTATGTACAGCTAATGCCATGATAGCTGAGTGAAACTGACAAAAAAAAAAAAAACAAGGAAACCTGACAAAGCACACAGAAGATATATTCGAGTTTTACTATGGATGAAGCAGTGTGTACAGGTATAATCAAATCTACTAAACTTAGATATTTTTCTCATTTATGTGGATTAATAGGGGAAGAAAAATGCAGAAATCAATACAGACAAGCTAACAGCTCTGGTAGTTGTGTATTTGATTACTGAAGCAAGCATCAACTAATATACATGTACCACATTGATAAGATCAAAGAGGGTAATTAGCCCTTAAAGTGCTGATTTAAGATTGAGTCAACAACTTTCCTCGGGACACTTTGTGCGCAATGCGCACAGTGTCCCGAGGAAAGCTGTTGACTAAGACTACTTTTTGCTTCATACAAGTCTTGCTGGTATTTGAATGAAAGGTATCTTCATTAGGAATTTGACTCTTTTAACCGTTATATGTTTAATGGTAATGAGAAAGCAGTTATAGCAGTGATTAGCACTTTAAGGGTTAACAGAGTACACAAGTTATTATGATGTGCCTGCTAATGCTGTGTATCTAAGCTTGGTGTCTCCTCAAGGTTTGTGTATTATATATGGAGGGAGGCCCAGGTGACATCACACATCAGAACACCTATTGGAAATATAAACAGATACCTGTTTTTGAAAAAATGTTGAAAATTTGTCACATGAACACCTAAAATAACCATATGTGACCAAAAAAAAAAGTAAAAACTATCACAGTGACTGGTGTTCCCTTTAAAAACCGAGGGTTATTTACTGACCGACTTCGTGCCTTCTTGGTTTTCCGACATTCTGTTGACCCCTTTGCTGGCGCCTCTGGCTGGGGGGGTTTGACCGCTATTGTGGACAGCATTGCTGGCCACAAAAATAAGGCCTTGCACCGAGCCTCTAACAGCCGATAGTCTGAAGTGTCTCGGATGGCCTTTAGTGGATCACCTGTGGATTTGCCTTTTGGGTTTGCTTTCTTCCTACATGGTTCAGCTCTCTTCAGCATCTTTTGCAGCGACTGTTTGTTGAGAGTTATACTGCTCTCATCATCGCCTCTTATTCTTATCAAACCACTCGCTGGCGCACTCTTTACTATTTTTTCCAGTGCTTCCTTCCTGAGGGTTATAGTATGTGGTGTATCGGCAGGTTTTTGATTCCCACCTTCTTTTGGTGTATTAGAGTCACTGGTAGTAGATTCCTTTTCAATGTGTTTATGAGAAACTTTCTGGACATTGCCAGTAGATCCATCCACTACGTACACATGCACTGCCCCTTGTTTCTTCTGTAAACATGATTTAATCTTGAGGTACGGCCCTGCTGTTTTCACCAGATTCTTCCTGTTCAGGAGGAGCATTTTGAACGCATTGAGAGTGGTACTGTTTGGTGGCAGTGGTGGGATCGTGGTATTGTAGGAGTGTTCAGCCATAACTGTACTGGAAATCCTCCGGCCATCCTCCTTCACCCCATCCACAAAGTTCCTTGAATTTTCCGGCTGCTGTGAGTTTTTCGCAGCACGCATAGTTTCTCTTGGAACCTGGGATGTATTTTGTGTTCCAGGTATACAGTTAATCACAGAAGCTGGCAAGCACTTGGGTTTGCTTGCTAGGGACATGGAGGATTTCAGTGCTTGTTCCTTTGTTACATGTTTATTCAAAGTTTTTTGTGAAGCTGACATGTATGTTTTCATGTTGGATGCAAACCTTGAACCACTTTCGTCCGTGACACATGTTTTCTTTTGGACAGTGTCAACATCAGCAGTGGATGCTATATTTTCAGCAGTGTCAACCACGGATGTACATGTAGATGTGTTCTGTGAAATGCCAGCCACAGAAGTGCCAGCCACTTTTTCCACACCAGCTGTCTGTAAAGTTGCAGGAGATGTCTCAACGTTTTCACCCTTATAAGCAAACATATGTTGATTGCACTGATCATTGGCAGCAGATTTATCAGAAGTCTGTTCTGCCGAGAGCACTGCGACATCTCTGGCCATTTGTGCTTTGCTTCTCTTTTCCTCTGCTGCTTTAGCAGTTGTTAACTTGTAGAGTAAATCAATGTCTGCTTGCAGATACGGGTCCCCTGTGTCTGGGTCTGCTGGCTTTGATGCCTGGGTGCTGCTTTCTGGGTTCATAACCTGCTGCTTTCTTATTTCATCTGCCCTGTGTCTTGATCCTGCTAAGTCGACGTTGAGAGCCTGAAATCGCAACCAATATTAAAGAAAAAAATATTCAAAAAAAAAAAAAAAAAAATTATCAAAGATTAGCCAGGTAAAGTTGCAGTCAATGAATGTGATGCGTCTATCAAGTCCATCTGTGTCATGCAATCGTTTTCTGTACATTCAAATACTGACTTGAAGAAGGTGTGATGTGGGGCAAGTTTTTCAAGACCAATTAGAAATGCTTACTGCGGCTCATTTGGAATTTCTCATATTTAAGCACAAAGAGAATCTGCTTAAGACTTGCAATCCTGGTTACAGATTGAGCTCTGTATGCCCACTGATTACAAATTGAGCTTTGCCCAGTGGTTACAGATTGAGCTATGCTCAGTGGTTACAGATTGAGCTTTGCTCAGTGGTTACAGATTGAGCTTTGCTCAGTGGTTACAGATTCTGATGAGCTTTCTATGCCCAACAGTTGCTTTACATAATCATTTTATTTTTTGGACTTTTCCATTTTTAAAAATAATTTCATGCCAAAGTCATAATTCTTTTGTGTGCAGGGACCTGTCTTCACTTGAGAAATGAAAAAAAAAAAAGATATAATTTACTGCCATGTCAACGGCAACAGTATGGAAATCATAGATTCTCCATTTAGACAACTTGCTCTTAACAAAGTTACACATGACTGCACATTTAGGCTAACATTTCTCAAACATACTATCAATTTCACCCATGATAGAATCATGCTACCCTGTACTGGCAATCTACCAGTTCACACAAAAAAGCTATGCAGATAATCAAAAGGCAATATTGTCAGCAAAAGCTTTTTCGGAGACCGCGGGTGCCATTAGCTAAATGCTGAATAAATGTTTCATACATTTGGTTAAAAAAAGTTTGACTACAAATTTTGAAGCCCTTGGTCTGTCCCTGTTTTCTATCAGTTTTCTTACCTGCATCATTAACCATGTTATCTTTGGTTGAATACTTGCAGGATCTGGAGTGCGAGGAAGAGGCTTCCCTGAAGTATCATAGATGACTTCATTTGCTGTAAAAGACAATAAATCCAGTCATTTAGGTACTAGCGTACATGTAGTTATTGTGTGACAGTCTACATCTCTTGTGGAATTAAATGTATGCTTTCACCACCTTCAACATCATAACAGACCCATTCAGGTTTTGTATCTGCTAAAACTTGTATTAATACTTATTGATGTAAAAATCTGTTCAGTACCACTCGATGTGTTCCCACTTTTTCATTTAAAAAAAAAAAAAAAAAAAAATCAACATATCCCACATTTCTAAAATATGAATTTTATAAAAAACAACAAAAAAAGTTGAGATCATGAATATTTTTGCCTATAAGGTAACCTCTTTCAAATACAACATTCCCTTAATATATGTCAATATGCCTCTCACCCATGTATTTCCGCGGCCTGCCTGCCTTTTTCCTCTTGGTGACCCTCCAGCACAGCAACCTGGCAAGTTCCTCGTCTAGTGCGGCGTGCTTTGCTTTCACTTCAGGGGGGATGGCAGCTTTTCCACGTTTTATGTTCTGGCCACACACAAGACGTTTCATTTCACGACTTATCTGTATCATGTCACTAACTCGCATCGACTGTATGGACTTTTGTAGATCCTCACAGACTTCTTTATTCTGCAGTAAAAGATAAACAATTTTTAATGTGTGTCCCTTCAATGGGTGTTCTGTGCAATACATGTAGAAACAAACAAGAACACTCGTCACTGCTACCCACGTTAATATTTTGAGGCATCAACTCACTCTGCATTGACCAAATAGGCACCAGCCAAAAATTCTACGACTTTGACGGCACAATTTTTACCATAAGCCTTAATTAACAAACTGATTTGTACTAAATTATTTAAACTTATATGGAATATTAACAAGAAAACAGTAAATTGTGCTACCATTTGGCCATAGAAGTTTATTGCCCACATTCAGCGAAACCTTTTAACACCACTATAACCACAAGGCTGGGCGGTGAAACTCTTATCACTGCAGTGATGCATGCAATCTTTTCCTCATATACATGCTTTAATATGCTTCTAAAGTTTACTGAGAAAAATGACATGTGCCTGCATTTCGCCTTTACATATTCCACTTTTACTCATAGCCTAAAATCTAAGCACAGGACTGGAAAGATACGCCAACTGTGCTACAATTGCAAATGAACTATCTGTACATACATATTATTAAGTGTCTGTATATGCACTACCCACATAATAAATTAGCAGGCAATCAGAGATTTCTGGATCCATGCCCCCCCCCCCCCCTTGCCTCTTATATATAAAACCTCGCTAATCACAGGTCTCATTTTGGAATGACTGTAGTCAATAAAAATAGGTTATCACCAGGACCCAGATACTTGAGCTAGTGACCTACTTTTATGCATGACAAACTCTTGTGTCCAGATACACAGGTGTGTAAAGTTTCATGATTGTATGTGAAAGGACAACGGAATTTCAGCCCGGACATGAAGTGCAATATAGTTTTACATGAATGTATCACCATGACCCAGATACTTGATGTACTAACCTACTTTTGTTTCATGACACACCTTTCGGTCAAGATATATGTGTGTTTGAAGTTCCATGAAACTAAGTTAAAAGTAAAAGAATTATAGCCTGGACAGGATTTTATAAGGATATGTCACTGTGACCCAGATACTTGAACAAGTGACCTACTTTTGGTAAATAGTACACCCTTATATGTGGATGCATATGTGTGTAAACTTTCATGGATCTAACTAACATAGTAAAGGAATTAGAGCCTGGACATGATTTTACAAAAATATGTCACTGTGACCCAGATACTCGAGCTAGTGACCTACTTCCGGTGACATACCCTTAAGTCCAGATGCACCTTTGTGTAAAGTTTCATTAATCTAAGTTGAAGGACAAGCGAATTATTGTAGCCAAGGCAGGAAAAGCAACACTGGGACACACGGAAAAAGTGATTACTATAATTATGCCCCTCCTCAGGTAGGAGGGGGGCATAATGCAACTATTTTAGCATACAAGAATATCATGCATTGGCTAATTTTGGGCTAAGTTGCATCATACGTGTATTTGGGGTTTTTTTGACAGAGCTGGTATACACATGGAATTATTTGATGTAGTACTCTTTAGTTACTTGCCCCGATTTAAGTTCCACTCAATTTTTTATTTGACATGCAACAGTAGGCAGTATTCAAAGACTTGCAGCAGATGGCGGCACAGAGCAGCAGAAATGTTATCAACAAGGGCCTGCTGTGGAGTGACTCTGTCTGCCGCTGACCCCAAAAAGCCCTTACTTATCTTTGGCAGCAGACAGCAGCAGTATCAATGCCTGCTTCCAGCTGCCACAGACTGCATCCCAAAATGTACCATCTACCACCGCATGGTTTTACTGGTTATTTAAAGAGACCAACCCAAGGTTAATTCCCACCAAGTTTGAAGGGAATCTGATTTAGTTTTGGAGAAGTCGAAAATGTGATTTGTGGATGGATGGACAGCTGGATGACAGACCAATGGAGGCACAGAAGATGGATGACTGACCAATGGACACACAGAAGATGGATGACAGACCAATGGACACACAGAAGATGGATGACAGGCCAATGGATGCACAGAAGATGGATGACTGACCAATGGACACACAGAAGATGGATGACTGACCAATGAATGCACAGAAGATGGATGACTGACCAATGGAGGCACAGAAGATGGATGACAGACCACTGGGGGCACAGATGATGCATGACTGACCAACAGACGCACAGAAGTTGTAAAACTGACCATCTCGTAAGCTCAGCTGACTAAAAAGTGAGCTGAACTGTGAATTACTACCTCATACAAAACATGCAAGACGTGCACATACCTTATAATCATTAAGCTTCACCTCTCCGCTGAGAATCTTGTCAATGATCTTCTCAGCTTTTTTGGGGTCAGAATGGGGATCCTTATTCATAGACTTCTTGACTTGATTAAGAATCACACACATCATTTCCTGACGCCGCTGCAAAGACCCCATCAAGTATCGGTGAGGATGCACTTTAGGAGGCCGTGGTACAATTATACCTACAATGATTAACACGACAACTTTAGCATAAATACTGGCCATCCCTAAAAATGCTGTGTAAAATTTTAACTTCAATCACCAGCAATGTTGCAACGTAGGTTTTGTCTGTTCCTCGGTTGAATGATAAACATATAAGACGCATCAAATTTGTTTTGAACAGTTTATATGCACAAATGTTTCAGATATAAAACTGGTGCTGATTTTTAATCTAAAAATGCTCCAATTACAATGTACATGAAACACTATGCACAGCAGAACAAATTAAACTCAATGTACACAAAACCTCGCTGAGCACAAGTACTGATTATATGGTTTCTATGAACGTAAACTATCACAGGGTATGTGAAGTGTAAGGAACTGATTTCCCTCCAAAAATACAACTACATGTGTGCACTTCTTACAAGCAAGAACTTTGAAACCTTTTCCCAATGACATGACTTCATGTTTCAAATTCAATAAATGTTCCATTTGTTGCCATTGTAGGCCTTACAGTGAGACACACATGCATCAAAAATACTTAGGGGCCTGTGATTAAACTTCTGAATCAGTATTTTTATATTAGTACACAGATTATGCTTTTAGGGGAGGGACTGAGAGCAACTGTATGTTTTTAAAAATACTATTTTTTGGTATTACCAATTTACATGTCGTATGTTAAACTCTTGCACATTTCTAGTAATATTTGCATGAGAAGGTGTATAGCAACCATTACATGAACCAGCTTTACGGTCTCAACAAGTGGGGCGAACAGTACAGCTTTGCATTTTGGAACAGAAAATCAGCAATTTTTAAGTGCTAATTTCAAGTGGGAAGGGGTTCTGTGAAAATGATGGTAACTTTGACTGGACCCTTATTTCCCCAGCTTCATCGGGAATTAAAGATTTCCTGGGAGCACAACAAATGGACTTCTCATCTGAATCAACAGTGGTACTCAAGACAAAAAAAATATTGTTGTTTGCCTTTCAGTGACCCCATGTCTGACGGGCCTGTCCAATGCTGGTCCCTTCATTGTTCCAGTTGCCATGGTAACTCACCATTCTTTATGTCCTCTTGCATCTGAACAGCTTCCTCATAATCCCCCATACATTCTGGCTCCTCTTTTATCGGCAGCTTTACCGGTTTTTTGGTTTTGGCAATGTTGGTAGACTAACAATACAAAAACCATTGAAAGAAAAAAATCTTAATAACACATTGACCATCATAGTTCTATCCCTCTTAAGCAAACATGCTCTCTTAGGTCCCTTAGTTTTCTGAAAATCAAAAATAAATCTTACATAATGTTTAATCTTCTCCATTTTACCATGATTAACATGTTATTTGAGACATAATTCCAAACACAGGTCTACAACTGAAGCTGAACCCCTTAACCCTTAAAATGCTAATCACGGTTTAAGCCATTTTCTCATTGACGTTACAAATCATAAAGTTAAAAGATTCAAATTCCTCATGAAGATACCTGTCATTCAAATACCTGCTAGCCTGGTCTAAAGCAAAATGTAGTCTTAGTCAACAGCTTTCTTAGGGACACTTTGTGAGCAATGCGCGCAAAGTGTCCCGAGGAAAGCTGGTGGCTCAATCTTAAATCAGCACTTTAAGGGTTAACTACCCTGGGCACTAACAAAGAAATAACTTACACAGTATTAAATACCAAATGCTTCCCTGCTTTACAACCACAGAGATGTGGCAGCAATTTAATGAAAGTAACTCCACAGGAACAAATGGGCCTCCACATTTTAACACAACACAAAGACTGAACATTGAATAATACAGGCCACCATACCAGGTACCGCCAGGTACTTTTACTACCTCTCCCAAAACATAACTACCCCCCCCCCCCTGACAATTAGCAAGATATTTGCCCATTTTTCAAATTTAAATTCAAAATGAGTGCAACTATACGTTTAGCTAGAAACTCATGCAGCAACTTATCTCAGCTTCCTTCGTACAAATTCCAAGCATATTTTTTCTTACCTTAGATATAAATTTTCCACTACAAGCTTTAATAGGACAAATTTGGTCCACATAGTTGGAATTACCTACCCTAGGTCTATGAAAGTGTGCCAAGATAAAAAAATCTACCATTAATTGTTGAATAAACACACCATGGAAAAAAAGCTGTAAGAAACTGACAAACAGGTATTTAATTTTTTTTTTTGGTACTAACTTCAGAAAATTTAAAAGGGAAAACAATATTATCATGGTCCAAACACTATACATTGTATATCCACATATACATGTATATATAATATAATTATATATTTCAGAGAGCCCCACACATTTTCATTGAGTTTTTCTTCAAAGCTGTCACAAAATTTAGTTTCTCAGATAAAATAAGGCTTGTATGAAAATGTTCATGTTTAGTCTTATTCTAGCATGTTTACAGGCAGAGATAAATATATTGCCAGGGAATAATTATGAAATGGATGTAAAATCTAAAGACTATGAAATTTTCATATATATGCTGTATAAGTGGAAATATTCCTGAGTGGAAAATTTCCCGGATTCGTTCCAAATGAACATTTAGCGGTTTGTATTTTCTGGAATCGCAATGCCTGACAAAAAAAAAAAAAAAAAAAAAAATCGCCAAAGCCATTCACCCCCCCCCCCATGGAGACCAATGCTGCTCCAGGAGCTGTAGTTTAATAAAAAAAAAATCTAAACATCATATCTTCTTGTTTTTCTTCGTTATACTGGTACACGGTTTAGACCATGTGGTCACAGTTTGCTGCGTGATTGTTTACCCATGCAGCAGCAGGGGTGTCCCAACTCGCAACTGCCTGTGACAGTCTGTAGCCAAGTACAATGGCCAATAATTTCCCGGAAATAATTTTCCCAAGGGGCTCCATTCGGGAAAATTTGTGAAATTAATTACCTCGGGAACATTACCACTTATACAGTAATATAAATACATATATTATATATGCACACATATATATATAGGAGTATTTGGTGTTTCAAAAACTAAAAAAACTGCTAGTTCTTGAAATGAATGACTAGTGTTCCTCAGCAAAGAAGGGGAGCTTCACGCAACTGGTGTAGGGACAATAATACAAATGATCAATTAGTTAAAAAACGAAATAAACAAACAGGCAAAAGTGTAAACACTTCTCAGATATATTTATTCCAGGAAAAAATAGTGACCTTTATGGAAGAATATGCTGAAAGGTATTAAATGAATATTTTGTTTTATCAAGGGCGATATTCACGATCATATGTTATACTTTTTCTTCCCAATTCAAACAGTTTCAGTTTGATGTGTGTAAATTGGTGACACCCTGAGTAAATGAGGCACGGCACAGCTAATTAAAAATGATTAATCAGACCGTTGTTAAATATTAAGTTCCCCATGCCTTTCTTTAGGACTAGAGAACCTGGATGTAAATTGTGAGGTTGACAATATTACATACTGAAATAATCGATACATTCTATCATAATGGTAGTTGATAATTTTATTCTTGGGGGTATCTTTGTAGACCGTGTATAAGTTTTGCAACTCATCATGGTTTGCTGTGGTGAACTCACCATCAGACTGGATGCAGGCTGGCTCTACCTTCCTGCTGCCTTACACCTTTTATACAGTTCCTCATCTGTGGTTGTGGTGCAGTAATTTATTCATGGCTTTACCATGCTTCAAATTATTGTGGAGATCTTGCTACCAACTTCCAACATTTGAACTTCCAAAGATAAAATTCTATGTAAAATGAGCACTTATCCTTTCATACAATGGGATCCCAGGAGGGTTGAAAGTAAGCAGCGGTAAAATCTGCACAGAAGGGCATTGCCAGTCTATAGACCCACCCAAGCAAAGCGAGGGTGGGACGCACACTGCTGATGCCCTTCCTGGCCGAGTTTCATCACTGCTCACCTTCAACCCCCATGGGATCCCTAAACTACTGATCAGAACTTGAAACTAGACATACCTTCAACGCAAAGCATCGACTGAAGAGTCTGCCATGTAATTAGGCTGCCATTTGCTCAAATTAGGTCATGGTGACACCAAAATCTAATCAGTTCATTTTACCAGATAACATAAGCATATTGCAAAATTTGAGCAAAATACATGGAGGCATTCTGTAGATATCACAGTAAGGAGAATGTGCTCATCTGGCAGACATCCGGATGGACAGACAACCCCAAAACATAAAGGGTCCCCTCATGGGGCAGACCGTTAAAAAACTTCCAATAATCAATCACACAAAAGGGGAACAATCCCAGCACTACCCACCGCCCTAGTACATGCCTGAATTTGCAGGAATTATGGTTACATGGCATGTCAAACTGGTCTTTAAGATACAAACCTCGTTGCTGTGATTAGAGCGACTGAGAGTGTCAAAAGATGTTAGTTCTGACACATTATCGCTCAACTGCTTCTCTGCCTCCTCCACCATCTTCTTCTTCCTCTCAATTTCTTCTCGACGTTTTCTGGTCTTGAGGTTCAGTTGTGGCTCATATGGCTTCTCAAAAAATGCTTTAACTTCTCTCTGAAATTTACAAGGTAGATAGATGTAAGTACTTGTAAGTCCCATATTTCATTTTTCAAATCTGTGGCCTCCTTCTGTCATAAAACTGAACAATACTTTGACTTAAATTTGCCCTCATAGGCCTTGTTCAGTCATTCTTGCTTGTAGAATTGAGACGGGCATAAATTGCCCTGTTTTCATTTTAAGCATGGGATTGGTGAGATTAAAGGCAGTTTTTGTGTTACTACATGTATTAGTGGGAGGGAAGAAAAGATTCAGACCCATTATTATGGGGTTTCATTTATTTAAAGAAAACACTGAGTTAGGTCAATCGCAACAATGGCAAAATGTCTGATAAACTGTTCCAACTGGTTTCTGTAAACCAGATATCATCTAGAAATGACAGAAAAAATAGAAAAGAAAAACAGTGTACACTGCTCCTACAGCGTGAACCATGGATAACCTCAATGACAAATGTCACACAGAGATACGATTGATGTACAAGCATAAACACTGGGCTACGTGTACAGTGAACTGAGCAATGTGCATGTATCTTGTATTATCATGGTCACTGTGCATGTATCTTGTATTATCATGATCACTGTGCATGTATCTTGTATTATCATGATCACTGTACATGTATCTTGTATTATCATGATCACTGTACATATATCTTGTATTATCATGATCACTGTGTATGTATCTTGTATCATCATGATCACTGTGCATGTATCTTGTATTATCATGATCACTGTGCATGTATCTTGTATTATCATCATCACTGTACAAGTATCTTGTATTATCATGATCACTGTACAAGTATCTTGTATTATCATGATCACTGTACATGCATCTTGTATTATCATGATCACTGTGCATGTATCTTGTATTATCATGGTCACTGTGCATGTATCTTGTATTATCATGATCACTGTGCATGTATCTTGTATTATCATGATCACTGTACATGTATCTTGTATTATCATGATCACTGTACATATATCTTGTATTATCATGATCACTGTGTATGTATCTTGTATCATCATGATCACTGTGCATGTATCTTGTATTATCATGATCACTGTGCATGTATCTTGTATTATCATCATCACTGTACAAGTATCTTGTATTATCATGATCACTGTACAAGTATCTTGTATTATCATGATCACTGTACATGCATCTTGTATTATCATGATCACTGTGCATGTATCTTGTATTATCATGATCACTGTGCATGTATCTTGTATTATCATGATCACTGTGCATGTATCTTGTATTATCATGATCACTATTCACAATAGATCTTGCATACCCTGGTTCCAGTGATGTATTATGGTTGATAATTACTGTGTGCTACACAACGAGTACAGTACATATATATGTACATATATACAGTGGAACCTCGTTAATCCAGACACCTTTGTACCCCAGCGACCTGTTCAAATTAATGAAGCATCTGGATTACTGAATCCGTATTACCTGAAATGAATATATATATATATGTATGTATGATTAATGAGACATACGGATTACTGAGGTCCATATTAATGAGGTTCCACTGTATGTATGTATGTATGTATGTATATATATATGTTTATATATATATATATATATATATATATACACACACACACACATACACACGGTGGTAACTGCTGTATGCGGCCACCCCTTCAGCCAAGAAAAAGTGGCCACATACAGCACTTATCACTGTATATATATATATATATATATATATATATATATGTATGTATGTATGTATGTATGTATATACTGAGGTGGTAGCCTTCATATTCATATTACATGCCTGTGTGAATGTGACTATTTCTACAGAACCTGGTGGCAAGTGGAAACCTAAAAGAGTAGATACGCACAGAGCAAACAACATGACATCATGGCATAACACTAAGCAAGGCTACATGTACCTATCTACCCATATTGACACTAAATGTTTTTCCGAGTACTGACCATGTGCTTAGATGTATGTATGTATGTATGTATGTATGTATGTATGTATGTATGTATGTATGTATGTGAGTATTTATATCAACTGAGTTGATATAATATTTGAGAAAATGATGTTACTGAACTCACAGGCTGGGATTCCCACTTTTTCTTCCTTTCCTGCCAAGCCATCAGCCGCCGGTAACGCTGCAGCACCATGTTGTCTGTTCGTCCTGGTAGCATAGCTGCCAACTTATTCCAATTACCTGGTGAACACATGCATCGGAACACGAATAGTTAACTAACTTTTTGTACTTGGACAACAAAAGTCATTGAGGTGAGGCAAGATATAGCAGAACTTAATCATGTTAATCTAGTGACCTGTAGGCAGAATATGTGTCATATACCGAGACTGCCTAGTCTCAAGTCACCTGTAGGAAGAACATGTATCAAGATACAGAGAAAGCCTCAAGTCACCTACAGAAAGAGTATGCGTCAAGATACAGAGAGAACCTCAAGTCACTTTTAGGAAAAGTATGCGTCAAGATACAGAGAGAACCTCAAGTCACTTTTAGGAAGAGTATGCGTCAAGATACAGAGAGAACCTCAAGTCACTTTTAGGAAAAGTATGCGTCAAGATACAGAGAGAACCTCAAGTCACTTTTAGGAAGAGTATGCAGTACGATACAGAGAGAGCCTCAAGTCACCTACAGAAACAGTATGTATCAAGATACAGAGAGAACCTCAAGTCAGTTTTAGGAAGAGTATGCAGTAAGATACAGAGAGAGCCTCAAGTCACCTACACAAACAGTATGTATCAAGATACAGAGAGAACCTCAAGTCACTTTTAGGATGAGTATGCGTCAAGATACAGAGAGAACCTCAAGTCACTTTTAGGAAAAGTATGCGTCAAGATACAGAGAGAACCTCAAGTCACTTTTAGGAAAAGTATGCGTCAAGATACAGAGAGAACCTCAAGTCACTTTTAGGAAAAGTATGCGTCAAGATACAGAGAGAACCTCAAGTCACTTTTAGGAAGAGTATGCAGTAAGATACAGAGAGAGCCTCAAGTCACCTACAGAAACAGTATGTATCAAGATACAGAGAGAACCTCAAGTCAGTTTTAGGAAGAGTATGCAGTAAGATACAGAGAGAGCCTCAAGTCACCTACACAAACAGTATGTATCAAGATACAGAGAGAACCTCAAGTCACTTTTAGGAAAAGTATGCGTCAAGATACATAGAGAACCTCAAGTCACTTTTAGGAAAAGTATGCGTCAAGATACAGAGAGAACCTCAAGTCACTTTTAGGAAGAGTATGCAGTAAGATACAGAGAGAGCCTCAAGTCACCTACAGAAACAGTATGTATCAAGATACAGAGAGAACCTCAAGTCAGTTTTAGCAAGGGCATGTGTCAAGATACACAGAGAACCTAGTTTTAAGGAACCTGTAGGCAGATGTGTCAAGATACAGAGAGTGACTGGTCTAAAGCCACCTGTAAGAATGTGTATCAAGATACAGACGGAACCCAAATTTAAGTTACCTGAAGGAAGATGTAGTGTCAAGACACTGATCTGTATGCAGGCAGAGAATGCCATACAAGTACTGATTAAACACACATTTTAAGCAGAGTGTAGCCATTGCAATTAATTTGCTTTTGGTATTTTTCTTTATTTCCAATTTTGGCTACCGATCTCTGAAGTCTAGATCTGTCCCTTTAACTGAAACTTAGATTGCCATATCTGTGTTGCAAAATACAATAATTATACATTAAAAGCACATGTACATATATTGTGGGACTTGCGCCTTTTAATACTGGCACTAATACATTATATGGGCATAAAACCACTCCACCTGGTGCAGCCTACATGAACTTATTGCTAGCAAACACATCAGGCCTGGTGGGAAGGAAAATCAAGGAAACTGACAATGCGGGAGACACAAATGAGTACCTCTGCCATTTTCCTTCACAAACATGATCAGTGTGCGATCCTCGGCATACGTCCAGTCCCCCTTCTTCAAACCTTCATCCAGGGCATTATACCACCGCTCCCGACATTGGGGGGCGCTGCGGTTGGGCACAAAGTGAGTGACCAGTGGCCAGTGCTCTCCAAAACGCTTCACAGCTTCCAGTATGGCCTTTAAATCAAAACACAAATCTGCCTCATAAATTTCATTGTGACACATTATTGAGTTAAAGTTATATATTTGAACAAGACACAATTTGAAAATCAGGTTGCGGATTATTGTTGGAAATGAAGGCAACCAGCCTACTGTACATGGAATTCTGATACTATTGAAAGTGCTACATAATCAGAAAAAACTTGCAAAGCTTAGATTCAAAACTTCCCTAGCGCCTTCTTTAAACCTATGTTGAAGTGTCCCACATAGATGAGATACATTATAGTAGCAATTCAATTCAATTACACAAGTCACATGATACTATTATCCAGTTATGTAAGACTAACATTGTGAAAAGTTCATTTCTTAACAAGAATCATTTTGTGTTGTCACTTCACAAATTAACATTGCCATCAGCTGTGGGGTTCTTCAAAATCTGGTTTATGATAAAATGTTTATTTTACCCGATCTTCCTCTTCTGTCCAGCGTCCACGGACATTTTTACTGGTATCAACAGCACCATTCCATCTCCTCATGCAGTCATCCTGGCTACGGCCCTCCATACAAGCAGATACTACAAGTAACATATAACACGTGTGATGGCTAAAGGCACAACAACCTACATGTACAGTGTGAACACGTGAACATTTTTTTTCCCTTTATGGCATGTCCAGTTGAGACAGTTTTTTTTTGGGGGGGGGGGGGGGGGAGGAGACAGAACTCATGCGTATTTTTTAATTGATTGACTAAGGATAATACCTCTATGCTGGACGTTGTACAAACTGGTGATTCTTGAATATGTTTGATGAGGAATGGGAAGATGCAATTCTCTTTTATGCACAGTGTATTCAAATTCTCTTCAAGAAATACAATCATTTGTGGTCAAAATGCTTACATTTGGATGAGTTTCTAAATGGATAATCAATGAATTTGCAAGATTGTCATTCGACCAAGAGAAAAACTGCTGAGAAAACTCATTAATCAGGTGAACCAATAATTGAATTTGATGTAGCATTCAAGAAAAGATACAAATGAGACATTTCACTACCTTCCTTCCATGCAATTTTATCCCCACTTCGACAATGCGTGACAGCTTCTCGCAGCATTTCATCCTCCTTTGGGGTCCATTTTCTGAAATCATTTTTTTTTTTAAATGATGGAGTGACAGATAAGGACTGTACTGACACTTTAAAAGCAAGTCATTCAACGTGTCATCCTTCATTATTGGTTCTACAAATATGCAGCCATACCCTCCGGCACTTTACGTGCCGATCGTAAAAACTACCGGAGGCTACTTGGGTTCAAAATATCAGTTGAATGAAAGCTGTTTTTAGGGTATTATATTTATTTCTCATTTAATTCCATCAAATATGAAGAAAATTGATACAAACTACTGAGTTGAAAAAAGCTGATAAAGAATACATATGTATATTACAAATGTGCACATACCCAGGGAGCATGTCCTTGTTGAGTTTTCTCTGGTATCTTTGCAAACACTGGAAGGCAGTTCTCTTTTTCTGAAGAAACAGAAATATCAAACATGAGGCAAAAAAAACAACAACATGATACTGTTCAATTTAGCCCTTAGAAGTGCTGACTTAAGACTGAGTCAACAGCTTTCCTCAGAACACTTTACACACAATGCTCACGAAGTGCCCCGAGGAAAGCTGTTGACTAAGACTACTTTATGCTTTAGACGAGGCCTGCTGGTATTTGAATAAAACATATCTTCATGAGGAATCTAATCTTTTAACCATTATATGTTTGACAGTAAGTTTTGAGAAAACGACTATAGTCGTAATTAGCACTTTAAGGGTTAGTACTTGTCCTGCAGGGTCAAACATTTTCATGATATTCTTGTCACAAATGAGTTAATATCAGATGAGTCTTAACAAGTTGTTAACCCCACCCCCCCAGAAATGCTGTGCAGATATCAAAAGTTTTTCATGGGAAATGTCACTTTTCAGAATGTGTCAAAAGTCTGTCATACCCAGAGCATACCCATAACAGAGCAGGTACAGCACATTTGACAACCTGCTGATTATGAATTACAGAATCTTAATTCAGCAATATATTTGCATGGCTACATACTGGTTGCCTATATAATTTGTTTTTAAAATGAATTTTTGTCAGTAATGGTCAAAATTTTATTCAACTGAATGTAACTGTATCACAATTACATCACATTATCTGAACAAGAGGCCCTTGGGCCTAGCGCTCTGCTGACTATCATCACCAAAATATCATTTCCTGAAATCCACGACCTTGAAAAATTAATCAAGGTCATCTATATTATGCAATATCAAATTTCCACATGATCTATATTTCTGGTACCTTTTGGCATCAATAGCCTTATTCTTTATCAAGATATTGAATTGACTGTCATGTTTAAATGTTTAATGACTCAAAAAAAAAAAAAAAGGCCACGGTCACTTAACCATTGGGCCAAGGAGACTCCAAAACTAGGTCACCAAGTAGAGTTTTATGCTGGTATATAATGTACTCAAGTGCAATTTTTATCTGGAGGCTCAATTCTCTTTGCCATGTCCAAGCTACATCCAGCCATAATGAAATCACTTCTTCCAACTTAATGGGTCTGGTGACCCTACAAAAATAAGTGAATGGTCACTGATCTTATATAACATATTAGCACAGGACATGATCTTTACATCCTATACATTTGACATGTCTAATTCAATTACTTTTTACGTTACGGATTTGTTTTGTATCTTTCAAGACATTTTAACTCATAATTGCCTTCAAAGTATTGGTGGCACCTTGAGTATCATAAGCAACTGAGATTTTTACCTCTTCTGCAATTCTACTTTATTTCATGAAGATCCATAAAGAAATTAAGGACCCTGGCCTGGTCACAAGATTTTCACATTTTGACCCTTATATTACATAATGCTATAGGTGGCGCAACCAACATTGACATCCATATAGATTTTCATACACTTTAGAAGTCATAAAAGCTATATGGGCCTAACTCAAAACTGTGGGGTGCACAACATTTACAGCATAACCCGTATATTCCAAGTGGCCATTTGACCTTGACCTTCCTTCAACCTAGATTAAAAAAATTGTTATTGGTCCAAATGTGCATACTGGATACAGCTTCCATAAACAGTCTGTTTGTTCAAATCAGGTAATTACTTTTCGAGTTAATGAAGAAAAACAACAAGCTCGGACAAGTGCCAAAGGCCATAATCATTGAATCATGGAGACCCAAAAAGGTAGGTCACCAAGTAGAGTTTTATGTACAATGTAATCACGTGCAATTTTGATCTGGAGGCTCAATTCTTTTGGCCATTGATGTCCAAGCTAAACCCAGAAATTACAAAATCACATCTTTTAACTTTTGGCCCAGTGACCTAACAATAATGGGTCACAGGCACTGATATTATATATTTTTGTTAGGTCAAACCCCCAGGGGCTATAGGTAGCAAGCAGCTACTGACGACAGTTACAAGCTTGCCTAATTGTACTCAAAATCCTGTTAAGAAAAATTGTTTTGATAACATGTTTTTGACATAAATACTAATAACTTTCATTCTTTTCTGACATGCCTAAATGCACATTTACTCAAAATTGACAGTATTTTCTCAAATTTCACAAACCTGACACATTGAGTTGATACATTGACTCAGGGTTGGCAGTTAAATAGTGCTTAATTGTTTGAGGGGTAGGTGTCATCACAGAGTTTGTTTTACATTTCTGGTGCAGGATATCCATTGTTGCAGTCCTTGTTGGGATTTCCCTTGGTTTGTACAGGTGGTCTAGTTGCAACTGTTTATTTTACTATCACTGGAACTGAATATAAGGCCCCAGCTTGTTTCCACTTCAGTTATACACTGGCGGATGGTTTAGCTAGGATAAGCTGCCCAGCTAGAAACGGTACATATTGGTTCAGGGGTAAGTCAAATTGTTCTTATCTGAACCTGCACTATACAAATTTAGTAATTATGGTTTGTTTGACAGGTATTCTTCTTTCATAATGAAGCTCTGCATTTATAAGCAAAACTTCACATATTTAGCTAATTCATCATTTGCCACGTTCTTATTTATTCTTTATAATGTGGGTTGTCTTTGCTGAATATTTAGCTTAGACAAGGAGCTGCTACTCAGAGAGACATGTACGGGTAAAAGGCTCCGAAACATGTTGAGTAGTTTAATACCCACTGAAGACCCTTTAATTTATTTGGCTGATACAGCCTATGTCAAAATTTTACAGACGAACGTGTGCAATATGGACAATAGTAATTCCATATGTATATAGGTTAGACAGGGACAGGTTAGCTTATGGACAGTAAAGAGTTCGGACTGCGGAATAGGATATTGACTACTAGGAAGCGGTTCTGGGCAAAAAGACACAATTACAATATAACATATCAGCATTGGACATGGTCTATATAGCCTATAAATTTTGCATGTCTAATTCATTTTTTGAAGTTATAGAACTTTGTATCTTGAATTACATTATTACTCATAATTTCTGTCAAATTATAGGTGGCACTACTACTATCATGTGCAACTGAGATTTTGACCTCCACAATCCCACTAACTTTCATGAAGATATATCAAACATTAATGGTGCTAGGGTGGTCACAAGACTTTCACCCATTCAATACATAGTGCTATCAGTGGGGCCACCAATATTGAACTTGACCTAGTTTTATATACACTTGATAAGTCCTGAAAGTTACATGAGGCTATCTTGAAAAAAGTACATTGTATTGCACTTTCAAGCCAAAAGTTTACGACGGAATGGATAGAAAAACGGATGGACATGAGTGATGGCATGAACTCAATGACCTTTGGTCAGCAGAGCTGAAAACTAACACTGCAAGACATATTTCCAAACCTTGGTTTCTTCTCCTAACAGCTCTGAAATTTTTTCCCAATGCCTGAAATTCATCTCCTTCGCAATTCTCTTGAGCTTTTCATCTTCTTCATTGGTCCATTTGCCTCTGTACACATCCTGGTGGAAGGCATTCTTCCATGCTAAATGACACTGGTCAGCAGTGAATGTACCTAGAAACTAAACAACAATCCACATTGTTTTATATCATTTCATCATAAGCCACACATACACAGTCACATGTGTATTCATGCAAACTTTCCAGAACATTTAAATTATCCTTTGTTGCTAAAGACTGGACATGAAAATATAATACAAGGATTAATAATTATAGGTAAGTGTCATCATCTGAGATGTATGTCAATGACCACTGAACACTCACCATGCTGGACATCAGACAGCCACATCATAAGTACACCACATTCTTTTTTTTTTTTATCTAAAACTTTTATTCATCATCAATTACATCACATACAATGTATACAATTGGTACAGGTTGATTCCTCCTTTTGTGGTTTTTCACATATAGCTCTTTTCCACAAAATTAATTTCATTTTTAATTTTTTCCAACAAACACGTGATACTCTCTCTATAATTCCTAAATATATATTCATTTCTTCTTTTCCAAATAAACCATTTTGCTATATAAATAATGAACATTGCAATATTTTTTTCTTTTTGGCTAAAGCTCTTGTTAGATGTGTTAGCAAACTGAATTAGAACATCTTGTTCCCTAATTGTTACTTCTCTATTATGTATAAACCTTTCTTTTAACAACTCTTCCATTCTTTCCCAAATATTTTCTAAATGTCCACATGACCAAAATAAATGTATTTGATTTTCAGTGTCTACTTTACATACTGGGCATTTGCCATCTCCTTTTTTCATCATCCGTAGTCTCTTATTTGTATTTATTCTTCCATACAAACATTTCCAGTTAAACTCTACAATTTTCTTTGGAATTTTACATTTCCACCACAGTACACCACATTCAATAAAAGGCCAGACCAGTTTTGAAGCCACTCTTTGAAGACCCTTTTTGTATTACTACGTTAAACACCATCATCTTTATTTTACTGCATGAGGTCTGAAACACCTAGAAATAGCTATGCTGGAAAAGCGGATTAGCATATCACCACCAGCCTTCCTTTATAACCCTACCAATCCTCCTTCAGGACCTAATTACCATGCAACAGTAAATCACCACCACATAGGAGGCATATGCCTGGTGGCTATATACATTTGGTCGAGTGGATATGTGCGTTTCCCATTTCAGCTGGGCGGCTGGTGCCAAAGGTTGCAGGTTTGAGTCCCGCTCGTTCTGAACATAAAATATACATGTGCATCAAAGCAGCCTGCACACTGTGGCCCGGTTGCCTCCTGAGGCAGAACCAGATACTTATCAAAAGTGAACAGAATGGAACAGTCGGGTTTAGAGGGAGGGACCACTGTTTGGGATGGCTAAAGGAGGCCCATAGTTTGTAGACTGGAAAACATAATGTAAGACCACCTCCAGTATATGACCCCTTTTCCTAGCAGTGGCAGGATCCTTAACTAGCAGGTCTATGAACAACTACACTTCCAATACAGCTGAACCTTGTCATAATGATACCATTTATTCTGAGCAAAATGTGTCAGATATCTGAATATGTCAGAGAAATGAGTTAAATGCATGCCACAAAGAAATTTCATTATGAACCCTTCAAATCTTGTGTCACTAAGCAAACATGTCAGATACCGGATTGTCATTATATTGAGGCTCCACTGTATGAACAAATGCTTCCACATTATCCCTCTTCAATCAGCCACTCTTACAAGCAGCCAATGGTATATTTTACCCAGGGCTTGACATTAAGGACTGCCTGGTTTTCCAGGCAACCAAATTTTCAATCAGAGCAACTAAAACTTTTGAGCTCTATGGGACTTTTAATTTACCCAATGGTCGGCCCAAGGTGTAAAAAAACTTGCTGAGGGAAACCAGTCGAGAAACCTAAATGTCAACCCTTATCACTATGTCACTACTATAGACTGAAGAATAGGGGTCTACATTGCAAAACACTATAAAGGTCAGCCTTCATAGAACCAAGCCTGTAAAGTTTATTTTGATGAAGTAGTAAAATAAATGAATCTTCTGTATCCTGTGCGTTCACATGAATGCATATACAGAGACAGACAGGAAAATTACCTTTACATTCCGATGTATGACTCACAAAAACTAAATTTATGACCTGGAAATGTTATCATAACACACCAGCACTGTTCAATTTACATACTAACTTTGACATACACATAATTATGTACTTACATCTGTTGCTGATATTTTCATCCAGTCAATTTCGTCATCTGTGATGTCTTTTACCAATTCACTAGGAGATAAACCCCTGTACAGAGAAATAAAAAACATATTTGTTCACCATATTCAAATGCTGCAGAAACAAACAAAATTGTTAATATACAAATGGACCGAAACACACTTGATGATGA
The DNA here is from genome assembly GCA_964020975.1 of Hermodice carunculata. Lineage (NCBI taxonomy): Eukaryota > Metazoa > Annelida > Polychaeta > Eunicida > Amphinomidae > Hermodice > Hermodice carunculata. Next base: position 62,967,503 of record OZ026625.1, read on the forward strand.
CAAATTTTCCATACTGATAGTTAGTTTTCTATGCAACTGCATTTAGGTTTGAGAATTTTGCTTTTTGTTCCTACATTTTCTTCTGATAACAAGTTGGACATTTCAGTTGACTGGTGAGGTTGATTTGTGACAAACGCCTGTGGATAAATGAACATTATCATCTTTCTGTATCTTCTGGACAATACTCTCACTTTCAAGTCTACTTGCTCCTGTTCAATTACAATGCTAGCAACATCAATTATATCATTGCAACAATTCATCATCTTGGAAGTCAGAAAGCTGTGAGAACATGCAGTTTTTACATGTACATGGGCATATAAATGACAACGTTATTCACTTAAGGCTTGTAGCATGGTATCCTGTACAATTTTGAGTGACCTGATAGATAAAGAAGAACTTTCAGCAGGTATTACAGTCTAGATATCATTTGAAAGCAGATGACTGGTATATTCAAGAAACAGGTTTGCTGGAGCTTAATTATGAGATAAAACTAGGTACCACAGTGTTGAATATGACCCCTCTCATTCAAAATATCTTCACTTTTCGTATCAGTTTGACAATGATCCATATTCATAAATAGTGAGATGTTAGAGTATCACAACAAGGGGATCTCTCATCATGCTCATAGGAGCCAAATTTTATATTTAGACATGGTCATCGATGCATATTTCATGTTTTTTGGATATTTTTTCTTCCTTGATACTTTCATATGTCAAAGCCTTACATTAATAAATCATGTTTCATTTAAATTTTTACTTATCAAATGTACATTAAAATTGACAAATTTGTCCTCTTGTAACATTGTGAACTTGTTTTTAACAGCATATGCCCACAATAGACAACAAAATCTCTAAATTCATAGGCCAGGAAAATGTTAGGAAGTATGTTATGTCTTTACTGTGGTCACACACAGCAGTGTATATACTAGGCCAGGAGAAGGTTAGGAAGTACGTTATAAATGTGCCATATGCCGCTGAATTGTGTTCTTAGTGTTGGTTTTACAAAATACAAAGTTTGTATCATATATCATTTTCCACCGTAGCCAACTGAATTGAGCAGTATTTGAGTAAAAGTAATGAATGAGAATACCAAAAGTAGCATTATGATCTCAACCTTTTACACAACGGAAGTGGAATCAGACCTTTTAGTTTCTTTGTAATAAGAGCTCAAGGTAATTTAAGGTCACAGGAGCAGGTGGCCCGTCTTGGACCCATGCTATTTCCTGACAAAATTTGTTCTGACTGAAATAGTACTCATCACTCCAAAACACATTCAGAATGTTTAAAAATGCTAATTAAAAGATATGTCAAATAACCCTTCATTCATTTAGCTCTGAAATACATAATTCAGCAAAGCAATCTTTCACTATGTGAAGCCATTTTGTGATCTGACCTTGCATGACCTTTTATCATGTTGTAAAATGAACAGGTGCCCTGACATCACTGGATACAACCATGTTACATCCACATCCCAGCTGTGCTCAGCATAGGTTAACAACCTCACAAATGATGAGTGCACATCTTTTTTATGTATTATAATTTATGTCAATGTAATTCTTACTTTTGCAAGTATGTTGCAAATACACCAGTAAAAATGTGGGTCTAGCACATGTTGGGACAAGGACTTTGCAACACATGGCTCCCCCTTGTGGAACAGCACACAATCAACAGACAGGACTAAAGGCACACAGACACTGTATGAGGCCTGTTACTTTTTCATTCTAAACTGCTTACCTGATGTCTGCTATCTTTTGATCCATCTCCTTCAACTTTGCCTGAATCTCCTCTTCATCCTCTTTAGATGTTGCTGCCAATTTCTTCTCCACCAGCAGCTCTTTTCTGGTAAGATTCAGTTACATTTTGTCAGATTAACTTTAGCACCCAATGCATTATGTTTGACTCTAGACCACTATGATGTGTGGACCTTTCAAAAGACCAAGCTGGGCATGGATGTTTAACCCTTTCCCCCTCAAACCAGCCAAAACAGGCTGGTGGTCAAATGTTGTCTGCTTCAGTGTTTTTAACTAATTTCAACAGTTATGAAAAACAATTTGACTGAGAATTGTACATGAGACTTATCAAGATCACATGCCCCAGGTCAACAGCTTCCCTTGGCATGGGTTGGGCACTTAGTGCCCAACCCATGCCAAGGAAAGCTGTTGGCTCAGTCTTAATTCAAGGGGGAAAGGGATAAACAACAGATTCCATGCTCATTCCCTCCAGTTTTAATGTTAATTTCACCTCACATTGAATAATATCATGAATACAGAGATGCTGACATAAAAACCAGGTAATATTCTTATTTTGACCATCAACTACTAACTTTCAAGAAAAAACAAACATAAATAAATAAAAATAAAAAATAAGTGAATGGATGATTAAATTAAAGAATACATAAATAAAACACTTACTTTGTCATAAGAGGCACCAACTTTTTCTTCAAAGCATCAGCTTGCACAGACTTGACCAACTTGTCACCATCTCCTTTACTCCCTGTCGAAAAGCGAAAATTGTTAAAAGACAATGTATCTAAACATCCACTATTTTAGTGTATGTATGCTTGTGATTCCAACAATATTCATAATTTGATTTTTAGCATTTACTAAATACTGTAGCCCCTCACTTGAGATGTCAACCTTAGAGTACATCAAAAGGTGGTCACATAAGGTAGGCTTTTACTAAATAGACGTAAAATAACATCTAAAACATAAACTTGATCAATATCATCTTAAACGGCGAGTGGTATCTCCTTGAAGTGGTGTCTTACAGCAGAAACTAGCAGCTCCACTCCTTCAACGAAAACATAAATACTTGTGACATTCCTTCACTGGCTTAAAATTTCCAATTTGTGTCACAGAAATATAGTTCCAAATGAGATCAAGACTGTAAATTTTTATTGGCCTTGTGAGACTCTGTATAACCATAAAGGTACATGTTACAGTACTGAGAACAATCAGGGTTAATACAAACCACATGAATGCACACGAACTGGTCCCTACTGTATACAGTAGTGTGCAGTGGGACGGAAAGGAAATACATTAGTGACAACAAGTCCTTGACATATTAAAGGGAATGAAAAGTGATGCTAATAGGAAAGGTCAGAATTAGCTCTAAGGTGTGTATTCGTCCCAATACACAACTGAATACACAAAACACTTTCCATATTCAAAAGGTAATTTCCCAAACCTTTACCTTTTTTTATATGTAATTTCAACAATTTAGTGTGCTGATTTTCTGGTTTCCCACCTATACAAATTCCAAAATTCTACCTTCTTATGCTGAAAAACTGAAAAAATTTAAGGAAATTTCCATAAGTTGAGCAAAATTATACTTTTGCGGAGTTGTGAAAAACTGAAAAAGATATTGAGGAAGTTTCCTCAATTTGGACAAAAATGTGATATTACCCAGTGCTTTAAAACTAGAAAATAAATTAAGGAAAATTCCTTAATTTGTGTCTATAGAAAGTGTTTTACACCATTCTACATTTGAACACTATTACATAATATTAATGGACCCAAAGACCATACACATGTGCTGTTATTATCAAATCAACTTGTGTACAAATCCATCTTCATATACATAGTTCTTGAGTTCTAAAGTTTATGTAGGTGTTGTGTTCACTTGGGAATCAAGAATGTCAATTTCTGAACTTTTATATCAATAATTATGGTATACAACTTACTGGTGATTAGATGCTGTGCTCATGTCATCTTCTTTGCATTCTATATCAGACTGGTCATCTGCTGACCCACATACTTCTAATATAAATTTCTGTGATATACCCAAATTTTGCATGTCAATCTTTCAACTCCTTCTGTCCATTTCTGCCTTCCCCATTAGATCTACTTCAAATTCAATGGCCTATTCAAATAAAATGTCTCTTTATATCAAAAGTCTCTTTTTCTTTCATCAATCTAATTCTATAAAGCACCATTTAAAATAGCAGAATATGTTTGAATTTATTCTGGTTTTCTTCTATCATGTAGCTTGTCGAAGAAATGTACTTAAAAATCTGTTTTACGTTCCTAAGAAAATGCTTAATTCACCAAACATTTGGATCATATCTAGGCCTTTTTTGAGAACATTCAATCTCTTTAAAGTCCACTATATGAAAAGATTAAAAAAAGATAGCTATCTATAATTTTATGTATCATGACTATAAGTCTTCTAGGATAATTTTTTTTCAATAATTATGAACTTTATGTCTTTCATGTCCAATTTTGACATTTTCTGGCTTGCCACTTTTTAATGCCTGAAGTCCACACTTTTTTTTTGTATCAATATCTTTCCCCATCTGACATGAGCTGACATCATTCCTATTGGGTTGAAGATAGTTCCTGTTTTACCTTCTTGGGTCAGTGGTCTCAACTCAAAGGTAAAGTCCGCATTTGCCTTCCAAAGCACTGCTACGGTCTTAACTGATGATGGTTTACCTTCTTCCAGGTGTATTTCTGCTGCTCTACTCTCTAGAAGGATTGCAGCTAGTGCTGTTGTTTCAGAGTTTGAAAGCCACTTTTGGGCTTCCATACCTGCAGCACTCCACAGGTCTTTTAATTCACTGTAAAGTCTCAGTCTATCTTCTACACTATCAACACAGTGGAGTCCATCCATGTTTGTGGCATTCAGAATTGTTTCTGAAGCCATAGGGGTTCTCTCCCGGTGTCTTTTGGCATTTTCTTGTGCCATGAACTGGGCCAGGAAAGGTGCAGTGTTGACCCTAAATGCAAATCTATGGAACTCATACATCAAGAAGTGATGATACGATCTATCTTTGTGCTCTATATCGATTTGTAAATACATTTCACTGATGTCACAGATTAAGGCCACTGGTGTTTTCCTGAACTGCATTATGACATTCACTCAGTCTTGGTATAACTTGGGTCCCTGATGAATTTAGTCATGCAGTGACACATCCTCTGATTTTGCCAAAGCATCAAATGCAATGCACACATTAGTTGTACCTCAATCCTCCTTTACCACTGGGAAGTGTGGTAGATTCCACTTTGTATTATGTTGTTGTTCAGGTGTGATCTTTTTCATATGGCCCTTTCCGACATACTGCCCAATAATTTCTTATATTCATCTCTGAGGCCAATTTTCGAAAAGATGCTTTTCAGTGCTCTCCAGTTGGTTGATTGCCATCTGTTTGTTGTTTGGCAATTTTAAATCATTCTCTCTCCAGGGAATTCCTACTTTATATCTTGCATTTTAAATATTTCAGTGATTTTACCACTTTTTCAACTGCTGCTTGACCTTCTCCTTTGAAAGGTTCTTTTTTCCATTTGTACTTCCTCTATTTGCAAGAATTACTGAAGTGTGTGACTGCTTTCTTGCAAGACCAAGGCTTTGCGACAAAGGTACCTTCTTGAGAAGTTTATGCATGGATTTCCTTGTTGTCCTTTTTCCACCATACCAATACTAGGCCATCCCAGTGTTGTGAATCTTGTTGTAGGCTGTCCTGGGTTACCAAGAATTTCTTGGATGCTGTGATGCAAATCTCGGCCTATCAGCAGATCTACTTGATTTCTTCTCTTCTGACAAACTTAGGAAAATATATACAGTAGTCCCTCCTTTGAGAGACCGCCCCTAGTGCCACCCAAAAGGCAGTCACATAAAGCAGGTGGTCCCTCAAAGGAGGTATAAATAACATGAAAAGTACTACAGAAAGACCTGACAACTGTGGTCTCTCAAAGGAGGTGGTCTCCCAAAGGAGTGGTCTTTCAAAGGAGGGACTATTGTACCATATTTTTCTAATGTTTGAATTTCACTTTTTGTTCATTACAGTCGAGGGCTTGTAAATCCCCTGTTACATTGTGACAAGTTTTAATCATGTTTACTTTTTTTGTCCATACTTTCCAGTCCCACTTCCACAGGCAACTGTTTCAAAGGTCTCTTGTTGACCATTCATAGCATTGATTATTGTTCTGTTGATGTTTCCTTCTAGACCAAGCTCTGCAGCAACACTGTTATTTATGTAAGTGCATGTACTAGCATCATTTAACAATGCATTCACTTTGATTCTACAAGTTCCATTCTTAAGGATGACTGCTAATGTTTACAATGAAATGAATTTTGACTCTTTGTCAATTTTGTTCTTTTACAGTCATAATAATGGTCATACTGGCACTAGATAGTTGCTCTGTGCTGGAGTTTCTGCTCTCTTCCGTGGAACAACCATGTACCTGTTTCACTTCGCCAATCTGTACTTTCTGGCTCTCTGTTTGCAGAAACTCTGTTTTCATGTAAAAGTCTATTGTGATTATTTCTACAACTATTTATTCCACACTTTTTTGCACTCATTTCCACAATGTTTTGTTCCTGATCAACAGTACCACAATCAGGGCTATTTTGCAGTCTCCCATCTTTTACTGACACTTTGCATCTGTCATTGAATTGAATATTGCTCCAAAAAGCCTCGGACACTTTTACGGGCCTTTTTTCTATATTCTGTTTCTTTCCTGATCCACATACCAGTATGTAATATATCAATGGATTCTTCATAACCACTGTCATTTCTGCCACCATTCTGCACGTCATTTTTCTCAGTAGCACTGAAAAAATTAGGCAACTGCCCAAATTACTGTGCATTCCTCCTTTAATATATTGATCATGATAAGATCCAGTACAACTGTAAATTTTGCCACATCTTCCTTAATTTTTGCTTGTAGGATTGACTTGAAATTCTGTATTTCCGCAAATTGCATGGCTATAACCTTTGCTTGGCACCACCAAATTTCATTTTTGAGTCTGTCTTTGGCTGCTTAATACACAGCTGCACAATGGCCCAAGCTTTCCATTACCTTTAAGGCATTGTTTTGTAGATGTTCCCTGATTTGCAGTCCTTTGTATTCTGGAGTTGCTGGGGCTCTATCAATGCATGCCTCAAAGGCAGCTTTCCAACTTTCGTAAGTTTTGATTTGTCCAGAAATTACAGGGATGGATATATGCGCCAGTTGTTCCCACATGTCCTGCTGCAGTGCTGCATTGTCACTGTTGGGTGCTGGGGGGTTAATTGGTCCTGGCTCACCATACAAGCCATGCACGCCTATAACTTCAGCCTGGGCTGCTTGACCTTGGCCTTCATTAATTACCTGTATCAGTCTGGCCACATCCGGATCTGTTTTACATCTTTTCCTCAGAATTTCAAAGTTTCTTTTTTCTGAATTTTAGCTTGCTCTGTTGCAATTTTTTCGATGTTGTTTTTATGACTAATATCCTTTGTTTCTTCATTCCTGCATTCATCTTCTTCATTTTTGTTCTCTTTTTCACCTTTCTCTTCGTTTCTATTTTTTCTGCATTGGTTTAATGGGCCTGTAATTCCTCCATAACATTTTCTCCTTTGTTTTTTTTTCATGTTGCTGTCACACTCTTTTTCATCCTTGTTCTTTTTTTCTTTTCCTTTTTGTCATCTTTGCTGTGACTTTCTGCATTTTAAGTACACATACTCAGTGGCACCATGCTACATGTATGTGTGCATGTCTGTGATTTGTTCTAATTTTTCCATCTCAGTACATAGTTTTCAAAGCTCGTCAATCTTTTCTTTCTTGCAGTACATATCTCTTTGTGTTATCATGACACAGACAGCCCTCTGCTGTGTGACACTCATTCCTGCTGCTGTAGAAGTGGGCCCATATCTATGTCAAGTTTTTCAGGATCAAAAGTTGGTTCTAACTGCAGGGGGCAGCTGGGTCCAATTAACTTATTAATGGTACCCTGTGTGTTGAGCTTAAGAAAAGCACATCATTTACCTAGTGCAGGTAGCAGTACAGTGAAACCCATCTTGAAAAACCACCTTTGAGAAAGACCAAATTGTGGTCAAGATAGGTGGTCTTTCATGAGAGTTATAAATAATATGAAAAGTACTAAGCAAAGTATCCTGAAAAGGTGGTCTTTCAAGGCAGGGTATCCCATTGAAGTGGTCTCTCAAGAGAGTGACCACTGTATGGATTTATTATACTGGACTTTGGGGACAGAGCAAAATAAAATGATCCATATACATGTATGTTCATATCAGCAGAGAAGAAACCCAATCCCTGTTGTCAGTTTCATAAATGGACATCTGATGGGTGTGAGTATAATCTTGATTGCAAGAAATTTGTGACTTCAAATTTCAAATACTTCCATATAATGGCAGGTGGTTCAGAGCATGGACCAGTGGTTTCTGCACTGCTGTGCACATGGGTTATCAGTTGAGTAGATGAATGGGCCTGTCATGAGTACTGAGATGATAACTGACCCCAGCAGTAAGCTTTGGTGGTACTGGCAGAACAAAAACAGCTATGCCCTACATTCTCGAATGCGGATCTTATTACACTGGTCTCTCTGACTAGGCAGGACAGGACAGCTATGCCCTACATTCTTGAATTCAGATTGCACTTGACTAAATATCTCCTGCCTTGCACCACTGGTGGATGGTCAGAATGCACAGACAAGACTGGGGTTTTCTGAAGCTGTAGCAGTGACATGGTCATGATGGTAGGATGGAAATGGGTTTGCTGTACAGTGGGCTCTTTGGCAAAATGTACCTTGTTTGTGATACTGATACACCAAATATGTTGAAATCGTTGAAAGCAAGCACTTAAATTTACTTGAATCAATAAAGATTAGAATTTTTGAGGGAATCCAAAGTTTATTTTTAGGCAGCTTTTTTTTCATTTGTGGCTGGCAGTCGCTTGGCCAGCACATTTTATTGTCTTCATTGCACTGAGGCTAGTTAGTGCGACAATGGTTGGCAGCTTTGGTGCCCTTTTGATCCTGGCCGGCATGACCACAATTTGTAAAACTACACATTATTCAACAGCAAACAGTCATTGGTTTATATATGTGCTTGGTTCAAATGTAACATGTATTCCAGAAGACATATTACATGGTGTACTCCAATTAGGTGTCAAAATAATGCATTGAAAAATGAACTTAGGCAAGGAACCTATCTTGTTCTGCATAGAACTATAGTTTTGACATATTTTGAATGTCCCTAATTTTCACAACTCTAATCTGAATTATTTCATATGAAAATAGAAAATTTGTAATACCATGCATGGAGGTACACCCCTACCAAATTTTGAATTTCTATGGTGGTTTGTGATCAAACTGCCCAATTTCTTTTAAAAGAAGACATTAGCAAAATGATAATACAGTTTTAAAGCTTTCCTCCATCATCAAAATGCTCACATTTCAAAGCTAGCATATAACTAGAAAAGAAGATTTGCTTCATAGCAAATCTATGTGGGTGCCTTCTAAATGAGAACACGTTTGAAATGCTACACTTTGCATAACCTAAATTTTGTGTATTAGAATAATTTCATAAATTAAAATGCTATTACTTTTGTTCTTGGTTCATTGGATATGGTCATGTCACAAACTTATAAACTGAAGTTTGAATGACATCACTAATTTTAAAAGTTTTGAAACTATTCAAGATCTCAATTTTGTGTATTTGCACAAATTGAAAGCCTACAACTTTGGTTCATGGTCCATTGGATGTACCCATGTCACAAACCCATAAATTGAAGTTGGAATGACACATCTATCTATAATAGTTTTGCAGTTATTCAGGATTTAAATTTTACATATTCACCAAATTTGCATAAATTACAATTCTACAACTTTGGTTTATGGTTGGTTAAATGCGGGTATGTCACAAAACTATAAATTGAAGTAAGAATGACACCTCCATCTATAATAGTTTTGAAGCTATTAAAGATTTAAGTTATGCATATTCACTTAATTTGCATAAATTAAAATTCAACAACTTTGGCTCATGGTTCATTGGATGCAGCTTTGCCACAAATCTATCAATTAAAGTTGTAATTGCATCTCTATCTATAGTAGTTTTGGAATATTCAGTTTTTAAATTTTTGAATGCCTTTCATTAGCAAAATTTAAAATTCTACAACTTTCATATACTGTCCATTATGTTTGCAGGTGTCACAAACCTATTCATGGCCATTGAAATTTTGTGTCTATTTGCAATAATTTGGAAGATCTAGATATGGAGCTTTTAAAGTTTTAATTGCCCCTAATTTGCATAATTTTAAACATCGATCATGACTATTTCAAACTATATGCACAATTTCACTGGTAGGTCATTCAGCATAGCAAGTTTGGTGGTTTTCAAAATAATAGTGTCAGAGGAAAACCCTTGAACAAATTTGTTTGTTAAGGAGAAAGAATGAAGTTCTTGGAAAAACAAAATGTCCAGGTTCGCACCCAGACATAAGTTGGGACACTTGACCAACATAAATGTTGAATATTGTCAACACTATAGTAGGTAGAGGTGCCATTTAAGAAATGAGGGTCGATTTGGTGTGTGTTATGGCATAATGACGCGCGTGATTGAAGCTGACATCGTGGGCGTGGCGCACGAAAGTGCGCCTCGCCTGATGCCAGCTTCAATCACCCGCATCATTTTGCCATAACACACACAAAAGCGACCCTCATTGCTTATATTTACATTTCCCTCTTAATTTTTCTGCTCAATTACACTAAATTTAGAAACTTAATACACAGAATTAAGGGAAACGATCAAAAACTGATTTGCCGAGCATGTCCGAGTGTTAAGTTGTGGAAACCCAGGTAAGCGTGGCTTATTGGAATGTGTGCAGGACACCTGTGTTCTGGTTCCATAACACACAAGGCTATTGTGTTATGGTCTTATAACACACCAGGCTCTCTCCTATCAGCCTATACTTGCAATGTTAAAGTTAGATTGAATGTAAATATTCTAAGGTGAATTTTAATTTATGCAAATTTTGAAAGTACATGATTAGTTGCCTGAGTAGCTGGACTGGCTAAAATTTCTTATTTGTGAAACCTATTTTGAGAGACCACCTTTGGGGATGACCAAATTGTGTATAGTTATGTATCATAAACTAGAGATCTTTGTCAGGTCCATGGCTATAAGGTCCAAAGTAGAGGGATTGAACATTGAGTGCACGTTGTTGAAGAAAAAAAATAGAGGGGGGGGAGCTCTTTTCGGTACGCCCCCCTTGAAAGTAGGCCTATACTCAGAGTATGATGAAATTAAATAATTCATTTTACTACTGTTCACATACATGCACATGTACCTCCAACAATTGTCCCTATCCTCTTACAAATCATCATTTGTTCCCATGTTGTAAATTGGCTTAGCACTATTGTAAATGAACAAGAGGACCATGATGGTCCTATGCTTTGCTGACTGTCTTTAGGAGGGAAATTTTTTATGCACCTGTAACATTATATTGCCCCTGCCCTTCAAAAAAAAAAAAAAAAAAAAGGTTTAAAATATATAAAGAAATATACAGTAGGATTAAATAAATTCCAGAAGTCCAGGTCAAATAGTTTCCAAGAGTACCCTACATAATATAGTGGGACTTGCTATAATAGCCACCCCAATGGCCAGACAAATGTGGTCTCTTTCAGCCTCAATTATGACTAGGGTTGAATGTTGTGATTAGAGGTTCAAAATTAATAGTTATACCATAGAAAAGGGTCTTATATCATGACCCTGAAAGAAAGGAGGGGTCTTGTTATCCTCACACTTTTCTATGGTATAACAGAATTTTACCATCTGTGGACTACATACATGGTCACAAGGTGGCCAGACTGCCTGTCACAATGTTAAATGCAATAAAAGGCCCCTATACGGAAATTGCATTGACCTTTTTTTCCAGTCTAACAGTACTAGAAAAAAGTACATGCAGTGTCATCATCTGTATAAGAAGGTAGAATTTTCGAATTTGTATAGATCGAAAACCAGAAAATGAGTACACTAAATTGTTGAAATTCCTTATAAAAAAAGGTAAAGGTTTGGGAAAGTGTTACAAACATCTGGAGGGCTAGAGCTGTATATTCCTATTAGTTTGTATGTTAAAACAACCTTTAATAAACTTGTCACTTTTGTAGCTGTGGTTGTATGATTCTTGTGAGGTATTTAGTTATGCATCTAGATTTACTGTCTGAAACTTGGTGTTTCCATGTGCAGTAGTATTCAAGTTAATATTAAGTTTTAAATTACAGCGTAAAACAATGGGAATACACAACCCTAGCCCTCCACTGACTGCAGTGCTCTCTTTTAGGCAGTTCTTGAAACTTCTATTCTTGCCGAGGTCTACTGTATGTTAAAGTGGCTAATTGTATGTTAACTATACGCACAAGGAAGGCCAGGGTGCACACTATCTTTTGTGAGCGAGTAACACTTCAACCAATGGTACCCTGGCTGGCACAACAAGATCACAGGGATTTCCAACAAATCCAGACATCTGTACAATCAATAAAATGTATGGTCTTGTGGGTGAAATGTAAAACATAGGTCATCTATGCAACGTCAGAGTCGTGGGACTGTTGTACATGGCTCAATCCCCTCCACTACCTTAATTGGGAGATTCTACTGCAAGAACACATACATGACATACATATATAAGTGACAAAATTTTCAAAAGCGGTCCATTTTATCTTTTCTATTCAATCTTATTAATTGTTTTCCATCACCCACTTCCCCAATAAATTAAAGCCACAACATGGCCTTTTCGGCCTGTGTCAGTCCCAAAGACAAGGTACACTGTCACCCACATTTATAATTATACGGCTATTTTAAATTCAACTTTACTCACAAGATTTTGGTGGCTTCAAGGCAGGGTTGATCTCACAGTGACTCATTCTGTCTAGCACATCCATGTTTGGTGGTGGTAGCTGAAAAAATAATATGAATTGAAATAAATAAAAATTTTTAAAGTATTATATTTATATGTTTTTTTATTCAAATCTTTGTATTTTGCCATGTTAAATGTAAATACTTTAAGCATGTCTCATAAAACTTACCGGTACTCTGCTACTAATTGACTCAATATACTCAGCATACTTGTCTGAGATTTAACCTTTTGGTAAAATGGTCAATTTCTGCAAACATAATTTGAAAGCTTCCTGATTGCTAGTGTCACTGCAATTAGGTTAACCCATTCCATATTATAGTGACAGGCATTGCTCAGTGGTTCTGGCACTGCCTGGCAAGTCATGCTGCAGCTGCCACAAGGGCAGCTGCAGCATGACTTGCCAGGTAGTGCCAGAACCACTGACTGAAGGCTATAGACATGTTGGTACTTGAATGAAAGCTCTTTTTATGAAGAATTTCAATATGCAATTGTCTTCTTAAATCTAGGTAAATACATGTATACGGAAAAATCAGGGACTGGTATGGAATGAGTTAAAAATTATATATACTCACCAACTCATCTGTTTTATTAGATTCTTTGATGGACTCTTATTGAAATTGCAGTATCTTTATCAGTGGCATTTAAAGGGTAAGATTTAGAGGTCAGAATCTTACATGACTGAGAGCACTAATTTTTCTCTCATGAGGGATCACAGTTGGTGGGAAAATCACAAGTGACAAAAAGTCAGGTTTTCCACACCAACAGGGACAATGAGAGAAAAATGGTAAGTCATACTCCAGCCATGTAAGATTTAATTTATTCTATGTTTAATCGGATATTCATCACCAAACAAAAAAAAAAGGCCCAGGTTTATTTTCAATGATGACCCTGGTGAACCATGTTTATTTACTTTCATCATCAGGGCCAGAATTTTGCAAAATTTTGCGAAAATCTACTTGGATTTTTGTCAATTAGTTTTCTTTTCAAAGAAAGACAAGTTAAGGAGTATCTTTACGAGAATGGATTATGGGATTCTCACCAAAATTCTAGCCCCGATCATTGTTGTTGCAGGTCAAGTTTGACATATAATCTAACACCACTTGTGCACATTTGCCTTTGTCTGTTACATGTTTAATAGTGCACCATGTCACTGATGCAGGTGGGTCACAACTCAGTTGTAACAAAGTTTAGGTCATATGATCTTTAGTCTCTTTACTAATTTTCACTTTTACCCTAGAAAAATGATAATTCACCCCCAAACATTGAATAAAAGACAAAGTACTGATCGTTGAGCATTGAGGGTCACAGTTAGTGGAACTTACCATCCCGTTGACGTCTCTGAAGTATGGAGAGCAAAATGCATAGTGACTGCCCTGCTTCCTCTTGCTGGTACAACCTTTGCTGGCAGACATCTCATCCAGCTCTCTCTGTAAGCTTTGCTGTTTCATGGATGTGAGATGCCAATTGTAAGCTATTAGTCCATGTACACATTCAGCTAGCCTTTGGCTTTAATAAATATACAGTGTAACCTCGTTAATGCGGACCTGATTAATCCATATATCTCAATAATCTACTGGAATAGAATTATTCATTTCAAGTAATAGTGATTCAGTAATTAATCCAGATGCTTCATTAATCTGAACAGTTCACTGGGGCACAAAGGTGTTTGGATTAACGAGGTTCCACTGTTTAAGTTACAATATTCAATGACTTGTGTGATTGTAATGCATTCTTTCAAGGCTGTATCAAGCATAAAATCACTGGCTTGGATGCAACTTTGCCTAAGAAGATACTGTCACTGCCCGGCATCTCTTTTACACAATTTTTTCAAAGCTATAGAGTACGTATCTGGATACTATCACCACTATAGCTAAATTAGAAAAGATAAATAGCAAAAAAAAAAAAAAAAAAAATGCTGATGCTATTACTGGGAGAGAAACATCAATTATGAGATGTATGATCAATGTGTAAATAGCTGACCTGTTTTTCCTTGTTGGTTGCAAGAATGAGCTCAATGTGTTCCAAGTTGTTGGTGATAATCTCCTGATAAGCTCGGTTGAGTGCCAAACAAGTCTCCATGTTGACCGGTAATTCTCCATCTTCCAGCATTGTCCCAGTCTCCAGACTGTGTAATAACTGCAAATCTTCCAGTGAATCCTGAAGAAATATATATTCATCACAAATACAACATACATTGCAGAGTAGTTCATTCTAACAACAAGGAAGACACAGAAAGCTTTGACAGAATTTCAAGCGCCCTGGACAAGTCCAAGGCTCTTATTGTGATGTTAACACACCAAAGTGACTCTCCAGGAAAAATTTGGGACGTTTAGGACACAAATCAAAGGAATAGACAAGTGTTAGTTGAACCAAATCACTGAAATTACCCCATCAGCTGAAAACTCTTACGTCTGATTAAGTGACAATTAAAACACACAACTGTGCACGAATGAGACTTGCTGCTTCACAAGAAATCTAAATAAGGGCTCCACAATTCTCTTTGAGGTTCACTTGTCCTGGACAGGTCCTACTATCTGTTACATGCCATTTCTTTCAAGTTTTACCAGTCTGGCATGAATTTTTACTTGTCAATGTCACGGACCATAGGACACGCAAATTGTATTAACTCTTTTAGTGCCAATCACATCTAAAGTCAATCTACTAAACTCAAACTAGTCTGAATTATCATTAGGATCTAAGATTTGTATTCCTCGCAAAAAGACCTTTCATTCAAGTACCAGCATGCTTCTAGTTCCAGAGAAAATATCCCAGGTCAACAGCTTTTCTCAGCAGGCATTGGGCACAATGCGCAGCTTCCCTGAGAACAGCTGTTGACCCAGTCCACAATTTGGTACTTAAAGAGTCAAGGCCTGTAACTGTGGCTCGTCAGCTAAGCTTTACTCACAGTAACACACATTAATGGTTCTTTTCTTTCCTATGTGGAAAAAATGGCCTGATACTGTAAGGTGCTAGTGCTTTAAGTTCATGAAATTAAAATGAATTGAATCCATAAATTTGAAAAACTACGAAAAAAATTTTGCTACTGTGGATTTAAAAGTGTATTTGTAAATGGAAACAAACATTTTTTAAATTGCACATAAGTCCAAACCATTCATTATACATGGATCCACTTGCTGCAACATAATTCAAAACTTATTTGTGGGTTCATATAATCACAGAGTCAATTTTAAGACCTTGCCTATATTTTAACATGTTCAACTGATGTGAAGCTGTAAAACTTAAAACTTTAGCAGCATACAGATTGAAAAATTCAGAACTGGTCCAGGTGAAGAAATATGAGATTGGCTGAAATGTTTCAGTCACTTTATGCACGTTGCTTATACCCGAATAATTCTTTACAGGTTAGCACCAGCTCAGCTGGTGACAATTTGTAGTGAAAACAACTTACATTGCTGGCTGGTTGCACCATGGTGATAAGTCGGGTGGTGCCTTCATCCTCCCATGCCGATGAACTGGGATGTGAAACTGAAACAACACAAGAATGATGTGTATTATAAGGAAGCACATTTTAAAATGTCAGCAAACAGGCTTCTACAATTCCTATGATCCTGTTGTTCCAAACAAGTCAATATCTAGGTTGGACAAGTGACTTGAAAATCCCTTTTCCAGTGGACAACAAATTTTGTCATCATAAAGAATAATTTATTAAAGCCCAGATTGCCTGGAATACTGATTAGGCCAGTGGGAAACACAAATGAGTTAGCTGGTGTAGCATGGGGCTGGGCTGACGGTGAAGCGTGGGGGTACACTGAAGGTGTCAACATACATTGGTCAGCTGTGGTTCTTTTGAAATAAATATATTTGTAGCTTCTAAAACTATTTCCAGAGATATTTGCAAATGGCATGGACAATTATTTAGTATTGATTGAGACAAGCCTTGTCCTATGGACCAGTGATCCTGGAAAAAAAAATGGAGAAGCCTGGCAAAGTACCAAATGTGAAAGTTGAGATTGCCAACCATAACAAATTTATACTTTAACAAAATTAAAAGTACTGTACACGCACAAACTCCACTGGTGTACATAGAACTCCTTGTAATTTTAGCCATCAGCACCATTTTTCTTGTTTGACTTCTTTATATTTTCCCATGTCTGTTGTCTCACTTAAATATTAAACTGGAACAAGGAACCACTGCCAGAAATATGCACTCCAGTCATGCTCTGTCAACAGCAAGCTAACAAAACCCCTTTCCAAGCTTACTGCAGGTTGGCATGATGGTCGTATATGACCAGTCACAAGGTTATGCCATTGCACTAATGAACTTGGCAGGTCAAATTGTCCCTCAAGAGAGGAACTGTGGAAATAAACCCTTGCATCAATGGGTCTTTCACCAGTTTGTCCAATAGAAGAGGTCACAACAAGCAGCTTTATGTATGTTTGGCTGAATGCATTACAAAATACACAAAATTCTTCTGGGCTAGAGGTGTGCATTACCATACGATTCCATATTAAGGTAACATTAAATATGTTGGAATCATTTTGCTGCAAAAGTTCACAAGATATGGAGTTTATGCATTTCAACACATTTTGGCTCATAATTTCTATTAAATTGTAGATGGTGCCACTAATATCATATGCAACTGAGATTTTGACCTCCTCTACAATCCCATAAATTTCATGAAGAACCATCACAAATTGAGGATGCTAGAGTGGTCACAACATTTGCACATTTTGACCCATATATCCCACAACACTGTGGGTGGCACCACCAATATCGATTTCAACCTAGATTTTCGTACCCCCGGTATGTTCTGAAAGTTGTATGGGGCGAACTCAAAAACAGTGGACTGTCGCATTTGCAAGCAAAAGCTTACAGATGGATGGATGGACAAGACACCAGTGATCACATAATAGAATGTAGCTTCTGTCTAGAAAACTAAAGTTTATATGGCATCCAAGGAGAGAAAACATTTTGCTGGAATTATCAATTGCACGGGGCGGTTCTTTCAGCATACCATTTTCTCTGAGGATGTCTGATACACTTCATCATTCTGCAAAGAAGCTACATTCTATTATTATTCCCATCTACCTTGTAATTTGTTGTGGAAAGTCGCCAAAACACCAGAAAAGATGCATGCCTAACTCAACTTGGTCAAGTGCCCAGCACACACTGTAATACACGTATGAATATCTAATCATACATAAGTTATTTAGTCCTTTGCAAGGAGGTAAACGAACAAGTGAACTTAATGTTGGACTTGCAACTTGTGGCAGCAATGTTCTAATAATTTCCCACATATTCATATTAAACAAAAATAATGAGATATCAATTACTGATTGTTGTGTCACGATACCTAACAAGCATTGGGAAAAAAACAAAACAATGCCAAGTATGGAAGATGAGACATATACGAGGGATGCAGTGAAGTAGTACCTACACATGCCTAATAAAATAATTCTTACCAGACCTACATATGGGGGGTATGTAAAACGCATGAGCACAAGGTAATTATAGTTAAAGTAGGATTTATATAAGGCTTGGGACCTTAGGTCAGCAGAGGTAAAAACCAAGTCCTATGCACCTACTCACAGCTCCTAATTCACTCCACAGGCTACAATAATAGCTTGTTTGGAATGAGTTATACTTATCACATGTATCACGAAATACTGTGCAATCATGATGAGCGATATGAGTGATAGAAAGAGGCACCGGTCATTTAGAAAGGAATATCCTCTGAACGAACAAGATTATAGTTTAAGCCAAAAAATGCTACATATGCTTATAAATAAGCAAGCAAAAGTTTCCAGATGGATGGATAAGACACCAGTGATCATATAACATAGCTTCTATCTAGAACGATAAAGTTTATATGGCACCTCTGGTAAGAGACCACCTCCCTTATGTGACCACTTTTTGGCCTGCCCTAGGGGTGGTTTCTCAAAACAGGTTTGACTGTACTTATAAATATGCAATTGGTAGGCCAATTACTGGTTGCAATGATTGTAGAGTTTGAGTAAAGACTTTTCATGCACATTCATCCAACAAAGATGTTGCCCGCCGTTGGCATACATTGCAGAATAAATGTTTTTATCAAGTTTATGACAAAGGGTATGCGGCAGTAAACATCCTTTCCATCGGTGCAGGCATAATTTTCTGCTTATGGCGAGAGTTTGTGAAACAATTGGAAGAGAAGTGAGAGGAGTGACAGCTGCTAAAAATTAGAAATGAGAGCCTATACACTTTCATCGAAAAAAAATGTAGATTTGCAATATGGATGATGGCCTAATAACAATACAGAGAAAATTTCAATCTGGTCATGGATATATACAGTGGTATCTGATCTGTGTGCAAGAGCTGCCATGAGCAGCTGCATGGCTTTTTGTGGTCATGGGGCTCAGCCATAGGAGTCAACTTCTTTGTAAAATTACCTGTGGTGACAGGTCACCTGCTGTATCTGGATACTTTTTCTTAGCAGAAGGGGTGGAGCATACATCACGTACCACTCTGACTGTATAGATGTACTGATCATGATCCGCATGACTTTTTTGTTATTATTAAATTCATTTTTATTATCTATCTTTTTTTTTACGGGTTGGTGGGTGGGGAAGGAGCGGGTGACACAAAATTATGACTTGACCAAGGTGCAGTGTTTCAAAATAAGGTTGCCAGCAGGCAAAATGACTGGATATACTTATGTGCCCATTTCAGCCAAATTAATGCATGTAATTCCCATGAATTTCACGAAGATCCATCAAGTAGAGGGTGGACACATTATTATGAAAAATTAAGAAAATTATAAAACTTTCAGAACATATTGGGTGTATGGAAATCTAGGTTTAGTTTGATATTCGTTGACTGATACATTGTATGAACTCTTGGTTCCGAGACAAATTTTAAATCAAACCCAATTACAGAAGGAATATTGGCACTAGTCTGTTATATATATGGGCACAGTGTGCTTATTGCATCAGTGCGAGCATGACGGAATTAAGTGCAGGCTTATAGCGCTTTATGCCTTTGCGCAACTTCCTTTGGCGTCATCATGTCCATCGAACAGACTAGCCCCGGACTATCAATGAAAAATTGTAGAAACTATTCAGTCTTATGGTTCTTTGGCAACTTTTTTTTTCCCATCCCAATCACAGAGAAATGGATGATCAATGTTCAACGTGGCTACCTAAAGACCAACATTACTGTATTGGTGTGTATGCTTCAACCAATAACAAGGCACACTTTGACTGGTCCATACATACCCTGGTCTGGGTAAGTGGTAACTCTATATATTGAAGCCTTGGATCTAGAGTTCGATCAGGGAGTACATTGTGCCTGTTTCGACCAGTGTGTTTTCTTTCTTTCTTTTCCTTTTTTTTAAAGTTAAGTGTTGACAGGTTCCGTACATGCACATGACATGCCATGTTACGCTTTCACCTGGGAAACTGAAGGTCCTTTGAAGGAAAGGGTTTTCTGTTTTGATATATTATCAAAAATCGAACTTCTCAAGCAATCGTCAAAGTCACAAGGCGCGCTCACTCGAAAAGAGGCCCCCTGTTAAATACGAAAATAAACCTTTAGTTTAGATTTTGCTTTTCGCATTCTAATCAAATCACATTTGATTTATCATTGTTCATATTTTGACAACACGGATGTAAAGTTCTGGTCACCTTGTCGGGTAACATCCCAACGCATTGGGGTGGGCACAGACTCGAATCCTTTCCCACCAACTGCCCCTGTGACAATGTCACTAACTGCTGTCTCGCCGGCATCCGAGTCAATTTCAATGTGGTCTTCATCATCAGCGTCACTGTCTTCCTCGTCTAAGTCACTGCCCTGGTCTCCCAAAGTCTGATGGATCCTTTCAATATCTTCACGTAGTTTTTCTCTTTCATTGTGGCTAGATGCAAAGCTCTGTGCATCCATGTCACCTGTTTTCCTCCAGATCTGGATGTGAAACGAAACTGGAACGATGAAATACCGTCCCGGAAGTGGCCGGAAGTTGTTTCGATGCACCCATGCGCACACGAGCTGCTGGTCCCCGCCAATTTTCAATCAGCAAGGCTGCCGTCACGCGTGTTACAGTATGCGCGGGTCAACTGAGAATGGTGAAAAAAAAAAAAAAAACATAATAGCCCATGTACACCTTCATATGTGAACTACATAAAAATAAGGTAAAGTCCGTAGGCCTATAATACGAGACATGCATATTTATTTCCCGCCACAAAGCACGGGGTTCACGTCTGTCAATCATGGAGGACACACGGGCATATATATCGCTGTCACATTCAGGGCTAGACACTTGTTTCTCACAGAATTAGTGTCTTTTAGAGAAATTTAAGTTTACAAATACCGAAGTCATATTCATTTATTGGTTTGTAAGTTGCTTACAAGAATAAATTTCCATCTACCGATGCTAAGTCGGTGAATCGTTATCATTCATTACACTCTGCCGACAACGTTTTGTGAAGCCTAGTTATGAATTATTGACATGATTTCCATAAAGTCCAGCAAGTATGAGACTGGTGTAAATAAAACTGCGAAAATTACCCGTGTTGCCTAAAAAACGCAATGCTGCGCCCATCTGTGCATGCGCAGTGAGGGATGACGAAGAAAATCAACTTCGTTGGACAGATACTGAGTACTCTTCTGACTGGATAATTTACCGTTCTCTTATATCTTATATTCACATGTGTTTATGGTAAGAGCTCGCTGACGCTCGCTATTAGAAATAACCGCTTTCCCCACACAGGCAGTGGCCCGAATCTCGCCAGGGCCCAGGCGAGACTTGAGTTAGGCCTACTGAGACAAGCGGGTATGCAGTTGTGGCGGGAAATTAATATGCATGCCTCCTATTAGTTGTGCGAGGGCCATTTTTTGGCGTGACCTTAATTTTTTAGGGTACAGCTTGGGTGCAGCTCCATACCCTATAATATTAACTCGGATCCTGTACGTGCTACCACCTAGGCTGCAGCTAGGAACTTGACAGGAAGCAGGGCATATTCATGAGTTAAGCAGGGCCGAATGAGCTTCTGCGACAAAAGGAGCAACTTGAGAAAGCAAAAAGCTTAAGAAAAGTCATTCACTAATTTTCAAAACAGACAAGATGCTTAACTTATTTAGAAAATTCAATTTGATCGGTAAGAAAAGTGTTATTTCTAGATGGTTAAGTAGCATAAGTGTAAACGTGCTTTGATCATGGCGGAGGCATAGTTTTGTTGCCTGGCATTGTAGCAACTGAGAGGAACCAGAGCAGGTCTGCAGTTTACCCAGTTTAATATCAATACCTCCTATCGTCGCTAAATTTGCTCCCTAGAGCTTCCAGAAGCTTGTAGCAGGCGAAGGATAATACATCCCCATTTGGGATTAACGGAATCACTGAGACATCACGCAAGGACGGACTGGATGGGTTTTGTGGGAAATTACATTATTATTTGAAGGGAATTGCATGTGTCGCATCTGTTGTTGTTATTATTGTGCATTAGGCTACTTCTTCTCAAACACAAGTCCATTCCCCTTGTCTTCCTTCCTTTCTTCATTCACTTATTAACTCACTCATATATTATTATTATTATTATTATTATTATTATTATTATTATTATTATTATTATTATTATCATTATCATTATCATTATCATTATCATTATCATTATCATTGTCATTGTTGTTGTTGTTGTTGTTTATGCAAATGGGGAATGAATAATTAGGGAGGAGGCCTCATATTCCGGACACTTATGAAAGCTTTCGTTTGATAAAGAAAACTGAGAACAAAATGACTTCAAACATGCACACATGGCTTTCATGAAGCTTTGTCTTTCGTCCAGTTATGGCTGGTGACGCTATAGGGATAGTAGGGGGCAGCGTTCCCTGCGGAAAAGATGGTGCTTATGGATACACTTTAAGGCATCAAATTCAGAACACATGGCGCGTTTCGAAAAAAAAAGCTCAGTAATCATCGATTAAGCTCACTTTCAAACAGTTTATAGGCTTAATTATGCCGAAAACCAGACCCAAGGTTCATATTTGCGTCAAAATTAACACGCGCTTAGGTACGATATGCTCGCATTTTTTATTGATGTGGGTGGCCTTCATCATCAAGTTCATGCGGCTGTCAAAAACATTGGAAAGCTGCAAGGTTGCAGGGATGAAACCGCCAAGTATGTTTAATGTATACAGTAAAACCCCTCCCTAACCGAACACTTCCGTATATCAACCACCTCGTATATACTTAACACCGTTTCTCGGTCTCAAATATAGGCCCCCACTTCCCATGTAAGCAAACCTCCCTAGTAGTAGTAGTAGTAGTAGTAGTAGTAGTAGTAGTAGTAGTAGTAGTAGTAGTAGTACGTGTTTTATTGACAGTAACATTACAATAAATGAAAATATTCTAAGGGGAGACACAAGCAAGATTTGGTTGCTGTCCATATCTCAACAAGATTATGTTGCGCAAAGACAATGAAAAAGAAAATCCATAAAAATATTAAAGAATAGATACATACAAGTCAATTTGTCCGTAAAAATCACGTTTTGAGAAAGCATATGTAACATTTTAAGATTCAGATTGTTTCAAACTAACAGGAACTTATTCACTTCAATATTCTGCAAGAACCTTGTGGACATATAAAGTTGCTTTTTTAAAAATTAGTATTGGCGTCAAAAAGTTGTGACACTGTAGTAGCATTACTTAAGCACTGAGAGTTTTCGCGAAGATAGGCAGTAATTGGGCATGCCAGTAGAACATGCTGTTCTGTTTGATTTAACAAGCGACACCAAAACACATCACTATACCGAACACTTTTTCCGGTCCCAAGGTTCTTCGGTATAGAGAGGTTTCACTGTATAATTTCCATATAAGCATAAAGACGTATAACTTTTAATTTGTTATAATTATGTCACTTTTTAAAACAAAGTATGCGGTTGGTGTTGTGCAGATACCTTTCATTGAAAACATGTAACATAAAAAAGGCGAGTCTATAGATACAATCAAAAGTTAGCAATATTATTATAAGAGCTCAGTCGAACAGGTTCTATTTATGTGCCAGTAACATCAGGACTTTTTAGGGATGGTAGTGTGGCAACGTCTGTATTTTGTGTGTAAACTGCCATATAGGTCGACCTGGAACTCGATTCGTTTTCTGATTTTTTTTTTTTCACTTTTATATGCTTTGTCACGCTTTGAGCAAATTAACGTCAATAGGTCATGGCCCCCTCTCCCCCACCCCACCCCAACACCAAATGCCTTTAAGCGTGAAAAGTGACATGGCCCCTGAATCGCTCCCAAACACAGGCGCTTGGAACGAGAGGGTGCTCCGACGAGCAATGTCACACGTCTGAACAAGGGGTATATACTGACCTGCCCTTCAGAAATGTGGCCAGAAAACTTGATTCCTCAAACTTTCAACAAAATCCATCCTAATACATCTTCTATCATTGTGTTCAGCTTCCTTTGTGGTGGAAAGAAACAAAAATTAACTCAATGCACAATGTGTTAAATTTACTTTTCCGTCGATACCTGTGACAAACACGCCATCGCTCCAACTACCCGTCCATATCTGCCGGTGTTTTGCAATACATTGCGACCTGATTGGCTGCCCTTCCTTGTTGCCCGTGTGATGTCTTCTGCTACGGGAGGTCGATGGTTTTTTTTGTTTTTTGTTTTTTGTTTTTGTTTTTTCTTTCTTTTATTTTTTGTGGGTGCGTGTCTGTATTGCCGATAGATCTGAATGTCACGCACTTGATCTGGGCACATGAATCAATTTTGCTTGCAAATAATCCGATCAATGATCATGGCAGCATGTGCTTATTGCTAAGTAATCCTCCTTGATTTATTGGTACAAGACAGCAATATCTTAATGCATATTGGTGGTCACTTGAATCCTGATTTGTTCCGACTCATTGTAGTAGCTGTACCTTCAGTCAAAGTGTTAATAAAATTAAGGACTTTTTTTTGTTAAATTTCAGTAAATTTGAAATTTGTCATTAATTCAAAAGTAATGAAAGCCTTATTAATACCTGCAAAGTTAATTCTGCTGTTACCAATTAAACCACATCTCAGACAAATAATTCCGAAATACATCATTTTCTGTGACATTACGAAAACTTTTGATAGAGTATACCACCCAAGCCTGATATATGTTAAAAATGCAGGAATATAAGGTCCGCTCATCCATTGGATCGAGGACTATTTGTATGCAAGAACTCAGAGAGTAGTCATTCAGGGCCAGGCTTCATCTTGGAGAGACATCAAAGCAGGCGTCCCACAAGGTTCAGTTTTAGGACCATTGTTATTTCTAGTCTATGTAAATGACATTGTAGAAATAGTTAGATCTGAAGTTCGACTTTTTGCAGATGATACCACAATATATATTACAGTGAATGATCCTACTGAGACAGCAGAGACACTTAATCAGGGCCTGTCATCACTATCACAATGGTCTGATCAATGGTTAATCTCATTTAATCCCCCATAAAACGAAGTCAATCCTAGTGAGTAGGAAAGTCAATATTTGAGATCATCCCACTTTGGCATTTAAAAATAGTAGTCTTGAAAACATTACTGTACATAAACATTTGGGCCTCTGGTTCTCTAGAAATCTCTCTTGGTCAACTCATATTGATCATACTGTTGCTAAAGCCAAAAAATTGGTCGGAGTCCTTAAACGTTTGCAGTATAAACTAAACAGGCGATGCTTAGAATCGCTCTACGTTTCATTCATAGGCCCATGTTTAGAATATGCCAGTGTTGTTTGGGACGGATGCACACAAGGTGACAAAGACAGGTTGGAATCTGTTCATCTGAACGCAGCCCGTGTGGTAACAGGTGCACTTGCACATACAAGTCTTGAAAAACTCTATTCTGAGACAGGCTGGGAAACACTTGCTGAACGTAGGAGAAAGCAAAAAATGCTGCTTATGTTCAAAATTTTAAAAGGAATTGCCCCTATATATCTCTGTAATCTTCTGCCAGGAAAATCGTCAATGCATACTAATGAAATGCACGCAATTGATGCCAAGAAAAGCACATACTACAATTTTTTTTTCATCCACCATATGTGAATGGAACCTATTACCACGATCCGTTAGGAGTTTGGAACATGTTGACGAATTTAAAAGGGAATTAAACAGAACCCAACCAAAACGTAACAATCTTTACTATTTGGGTAAAAGGCAAATAGCAGTTATTCATTCTAGAATGAGGATGGGCTGTAGCCAGTTGAACGGTGACCTCTTCAAAATAGGTGTTGTTGATCCCCCCTTATGTTCATGCGGTGATAATGCAGAAAGTACTTACCACTTCTTTTTTTAGTGCAACAAATATGTTCTCTTGAGGGATGACTTACAGTCAAAGATACTACAGTATGGAAACTTTAATTTGAGAACAGTACTATTTGGTATTGAAAGCAAAGGAGATGCAAAAAAAAACATGAGCATATTTTGAAGCTGTGCACAAATTCATTGAGAATTCAAATAGGTTTAAAACATGATGTTGATAAATTTTGTTATACCTACTGTACCCCAAAGAGTAATTTTTAAACATTAAGCTCACACAGTACCCCATTACCCTCTCTCTATTCTTATTGTGGTCTTGTTTGTATATCTATCTGTGCACTAGTGCTTGCAACTTTTTGTTGTCTTGTTCTATATGTACAAGAGGCCCTAATACAGGCTGGTGAGCCTGTCGGCCAATGGTTTTTTGAATAAAATACGTTTAAACCAAATACATCATTGTCATCGACATGATCATATGGAAATAGACAAAGAAGACATACAGGACATAGCCAAGCATTGTCGGAATAATTAATTTCTGCCAAACATTTCAGGTGATAGTGTAAGGAATAGGCTTTGCATCTAATTTGGTTACTCTTACGGACACCACCGTTGTTTGCATGTTGATCATTGAGTCATGTTAAGATACATCTTCTTATCCATACATGCTTGAAGACAGAGATGAATAATTACAAATTTCATCCTACAGAAACAATGATGAAATTGATACAAATTTGAAGCATTGATAACTAAACATACAGTATTGTGCACCTTATATGGTCCTAACATGATTGACATGCACGTGACAAAATCAGACAGAGATGACAAGACTCTTTTGGTTACAGGAAACATAGTTTACAAAAAATGATATAAATGCATCACCTCATCATAAGAAGCTGAAATAATTCACAATTTGCATTCAATCGAGTCTTCATATTTAACATAACGTTGGCAGAGGGTAATCCAATATTCATCTGCACTTTTTTCTACAGAGGGAGACAACTTTTGATTGCAGTGTGGATTGCAAAATGGTAGAATAATAACGTTTTACTCCAAATTTTACTTGCTCTCATGTCAACTTAGAATCCGGTTCAAGGTTCTTTTTCCATGTGCCATTTTCATTTTTTTTGTATCCACTACATGTCCACTATGTGTAAACATCTGTTCCCGCTTTTTTGTTTTCAACATTTCACACTGACAATGTAACAACAGTCGGAGACAAAAAAATCGACGAGCCTATTTCTTGTTTGCATGTCTAGTTGGTTTTTGTCACCATGTATGATGCTGTTTACATCCAGGACGTTCTTTTCACAGCATTGAACCCTGTTAATGTATACGTGCGCAGCAGCTATGGTGTTACGACCCACTCATTAGCTGGATTCGATTGGGAACACGTTGTTCTTGCCATGGCACAATTTGTTACAACGTAGAAGCTTACGGTATGCTTCCCTATACTCTGGATTGAAGGTATATATGGTGGGGTCGAGTGCAGAATTTATCAACCCGAGCCATCTGAAGAACAGAAAGATGTCCAAATAACCGGGCGTACAAAAAAAGTCTTTATCAACCCAAGCATATATAGAATTTACCGTGAAGAATGGGAACCAGCACAGTATAAATGTCCCCATTACTACGGATAATGTCTTCAGTGCCTTATTTTCAGAATTTCTGTTTCTCGTTTGAGCTTCTTGGCGTTCATTGGTGCGTTCCAAATTTGGAATTCGTGTAGCCTGAGAACGAGCCACGCGAAGTACCTTTGCATAAACAGCAATCATGGCTGTGGCGGGAATCCAGAAACTTACGGAAGATGAAATTAATGCGTAAGGTCCACTGAAGTTTGGTTTACAGAATGGGTTTTCTGTGCTGACCGCTCTTTTCCACATTCTTGTTTCGCCTGGTATACGGTACCATTCACACATAAGAGGGACAAAGGACACAATAGCAGAGACAGTCCACGTAGCGGCGATCATGACGACCACTGTCTGAGTGTTTACCAAGGTATAATATTCCAGTGGTCTGTTAATTGCGATATACCTGTCAATACTGATCATAAGCAAGCTTAGAATAGACGCAGTGGCGAAAAGCACATCAAATACCACCCAGACGGAGCAATAATGACCAAAAATCCAAGTTCCCCCAAGGTCCTGTACCGTTGCAAATGGCATAACCATCGCTCCTATCAAAAAGTCCGCAATAGCTAGGGACAAAATGAAATAATTTGTAACTTTGTTTCTGAGAACTCGGAACCTCAAAACGGCCACTAAAACAAGTGAATTCCCAAGCAATGTCGCAAGGTTGATGAAGACGAGTATGACTATTGTAAAATAGCGCACTTCCGCAGGCAGTGAAGACGGACCAGGATTTTTACCTCTCGAACACAGACTCGGCGAGGACGAGTTGGTCGTGTTGTGGCGGTTTTCTTGGAGCATAGTCCTTCAAGAAGTTATCACACAACTCGAGGATGATTCACTGATACATACAGAACCCAACAAGTGGCAGTGTTCTGCTCTCTTATTCCCTCTTTGGTCTCATTCAAAACCTTTATATGTCAGCTATTCTTGTCTCACATTTAGTTATTGTAAGCCGTTCCTCCGTTTTCAGTTGGCATTATCGGTTGCAGATGCTGTCAACAGTTAGAACTCTTGGTATTGATCATTTAATACCTGCCAATATGTTAATGTTAACGACAGGGTGTAAATCCTGGGCTTTAATGAATCATCATTTGCTGGAAGCAAAGAGGCAACATTTGCATTGCAATGTTTGAAAGCGATTTTTTTTTTACCTCCCACAGGCATACATGGTACGTAGCATTGGTAGTAAATGAGGACATGATTTATCAATACAAAACGACACCTGAATCCCTTACAAACACCTATTCCTGTACCGTTTAGAGCCGGTTTAACGTGGACGAACTGCACAATAAGCTTGTTCATTGGCTGGAAATAGATAAATTTCAAATTTTTGTTGAAGCTCACAAAACGCTCAAAAATAATATATTGAGGTATATCAGGATGAACCCATACTTGTCCCCATATTTGGGCATTTCTGCCTGTCAGACTGTAGCAAAGGGATGGTAAATGAATTACCTCAGTGGTCTTCATTAGATGACACGGGATAATAATCAACATCCACAGTCAGATATATTTATATATCTCCGACTGTTTAAAATAACATCTGTCTTAAAAATCAACATCACAAAAGTAATAAAATATGTTCATTTAATTAATGTACCGGTAAAAAGCGTATGAAAGCTTCGTAATTCGCGTTTTGGGAAAAGCAACAGTTAAGATGTAAATGGGATAAGGGAGAATATGTAGCTATCAGGCATAGAATAGAAAGTGTTTACACGCAACAGCAATGCATATGATGCATGCTGTGTGATATGCATACAGTTTGGCTGCTCGTTACAGTCTCTCTTATACAGCTGCTACCATTTTACTATCAAAACCAGCAATTATGGATCTGTCAAAGGATTTCAGATTGAACAGTTTATCAGTAAAACATTATATAATATGAAAGTACATGCATAACATACAATACGATTTGAGAATCGCATAGACAGTTACAATTTCACAATTGTCAAGATGACATCAGCTTTAATAGGATTTCGTATCAACTATTGCTGATTCCACCTATTGTGAAGTTCCTTTTAAAGCCTTATTGGTTGGCAATTGATACAGCATAGGCCTGCAGCAAGAATATATTCTGGAATGAAAATATAGTTAGGAAAGACTTGATAATTTAGTAAGCAATATAGTATTTAGTTAGATAGGCCTAAATTATTATAATTCCTAACAAAATATGTCTCGGTACAAGGAACCCCCCCCCCCCCCAGGTAATAGCAAGATCTGTGTCATTCTCAGTTTTTTCTTCAAAACGTAGTCAGTTGTCCGGCTTTTGGGTGTACAGATTGAACTAGCATGAAGGGGGGGGGGCATTTTTTTTTTGTTTGTTTTTTTTTTTGTTTTTTTTTGTTTCAATAAATTTTTCAACCGACAAGTGAAACAGTAACATTTGAGGTTCTGGTAGGACCATCCTACTGTGCACTCCACAGGCGAAAATGAAAGTTTGTGGATTGCCTTCAACAGTGCGGTTAACATGAGCGACATCTTTGGTAACTCAATCGCACTGAGGGCCAGTCAGAAATTCTCATTTTGCCCGTGGTTCATTCAGCGTTTTCAAAGCGCAGGGGCCTGGACTTGAGCGTAGGCCTAATCTATGAGCAATAAATGGTTAACCTGAATATATTTTGTTTCGATCATGCCATGTCATATCAGGATGAGAATCAGAAGGAGGAGGAGAAGGAGGAGGAGGAAGAAGCAGAAGAAAGACAAGAACTTATCCCCGCCTCTAAGGTTCAGGCATTTCCCATGATGAGGAGGAGAAGGAGGGGGAAATAAGTACGAGGAGGAAGTAGAAGAGGAGGAAGTTTTACTGCATCTTGACTGACATAAATTCATGAAGGGCCCTGTAAAATCCTGAAAATTACGACATAATTTGTATAAAAACTAGATTTAACTTTGGCGTAAGCCGTCGCGTGCAGCTTATTTGTTCCTCAGCTGTGGCAGTAGTATTCCGAGCTCAAAATAACTGGACTTGGATCGCAATTTGTGATGCAAAATTAAACGGAAGTTAATAATTGGTTTCTTTATAATAGATTGCTAATCAGATTACATTATTGTGTAAAATGCAATCTATCTTCTAAAAATCTAATTCAAGCTTTAGCATGGTAACATTCTGGTCCTGCAGATAAATTTCAAGCTTAAAACAAGGGCATACACCTGTGAATATATGCAATGATTATTTAGTACTGAGAAAGGATTTTGCAGTAAGTCACAGTGCTATATTGATTTCACAAGTTAGGAATGAAAGAAATTGGGAAGAGTGATACCCCTATGAATGACTTGTGGTGTCTTGAAAACTTAAATAGTGCCCGATCATTATTTGAACATCGTCAAAGATAATTGACGTATTTATGCACATATACAATAACAAAGCTTTTTATGCATAAAAAATTCTACCATACCTTACTCATCAATGAACATACCCTATTACTCAGTAAAGTTAAATTCAGCACTGACTGTTGAATTTACCAATAATCACACAAGAACGTCTGACAGATTTTGCATCTTGGATATCCTTATCTTATGTACTGCACCCATGTGAACGCAAACAATCAACCCATTCAATTGTACATACAAAAATCTTTCTTTTTCTCTTTTCCTTTAGGTCTGACTGAAAATGTATCCCTGCAGTCCAGGAGAATTCCATGTAAAAATAAAGTCTCTGATTATATATTTGTGCCTTGACACACAGCTGTGTACTTGCATTTTCTATGCTTTCGCCATGTACACAATGGTTGTGCTGACTTTCATAAATGTTTGCGTGGCGATGGAACCGGATCATGTATTTGTCCATTTAGAAGATCGGATTCCAAATTCTGTGCCACAAGCTTTGTTCATCAGAGGAATAACATTTGTCACATTTGTTGACTCTGAAGTTGAGTAGCACAGAAAAACGTTTTTATGCCCCCCCCCCCCCAATATTTATTAGCTTTCTACGCCACTGGGGGCTGAATAATCGGGTCAGAAATGAGCCAGTGTAAAGACATAAGGTTGCAGGTTCGAGTCCCGCACGTTCTGAACATAAAATATATATATATATATATATATATATATATATTTTCAGCATTTCCTTAATGCTGGTGGATTTAAGTCCCGATTCTGGAAATTAATGCCGACTCAGTAAATATACTGCATTACCGTGTTGATATGGCACTCGCATATAACTACCTCCATTGAACCATTTTTTTTAGGAATGGGGATTTGGTCGAGTGGATATGTGCGTTTCCCATTTCGGCTAGGCGACTGGTGCCAAAGGTTGCAGGTTCCAGTCCCGCTCGTTCCGAACATAAAATATAAACAACCTGCGAGTAAAATATGAAAGTTGTTGGTCACTACATAATGTGATCATCAATACAAAGTATGCTCGAGGAACAGGAGCCCTGAAAAATGTTGACATCGGCATGGTATCACAGCAGAGAGGAAGTCTGGTTGATTGAAGTGAAACATTTTAATTAGTGGAGAAAATATAACAGTGTCAGTACAAGCACATTGGTCTGCATCAGAGCAGCCGTTTGTTGCGGGCAATAGTGATGTGGGCAGAGAACCCGGTAACTGCAGCATGGCGTGAAAACAGGCCGCCCGGTAAAATACAAACCAAAACTAATTTCTCGCAAAAGTTATAGGCCTGATGACAAAACACCATTCTGTATTTTACAGGCGGCACGAATTCTAGTGCTTTCTTTAAGTTTTGAAAATTCAATATACATGGAATATTCAATTTTTTTATGCCCGTATACTTTAGATCTGAATATAACTAGATCCACTGATATCTTATAACTTATATGTTACATGGAAAGGAAAGTTTTGAAAATTTTGTTGGCGATAGTTTTTTTTATATTACCAAAAATGAGTCGAATTTAATCGTTGTGTTGTCAGTGACGTTTACAGAGAGTGTGAGCGAGGTTTATTAGAGTGGGTGTATTGGGGGTGTAAGCTGTCGCTGTTGTTAGGCTAATAAAAAAGCACAGTGGCTGTTGCCAATAGCAAAATTGGTCTGCGGTACCAACGCAACAAGCTAAGATACACGTAGACGCCACAAAAAGTTGGCAAGTGATGAATTCCCCAAGGCATGTATATGGTACCAGTATTTAGTCACGTATGTTTTAATGGGAACATTCAGACAGATGGTCCCATGGATAAACTGATGCTATTTATACAGTAAAACCTGTTTTCAAAGGTAACCCCACATACATACATACGTACATACATACATACATACATACATACATACATACATACATACATACACCTTCATCGCTAAGAGTCCCAAATACAATATTTTTTACCTCATTTTCAAGTACTTTTATACTGTAAATTCCCGCTGTGTACTGCTTTTTCCTTAAGAAGCCTGATTCAATAATGCCGTGTACAATATACAATCGCTAGTTCTGGTCAGTAATACCGCTTGGTGTCAGAGGGTCTCATGTTTAAAATCGAACAGAATAATTTCAACAGGAAAAAAAAGGGGAGACTCCTGACTAAATTGAGAATAAGTGCACAGTTTACACATTGAAACAGTCAGATATAAAAATATTCCAGCTGCCAACAGGTACTACAACGGATGAGCTGTCAGTTGGTCGAATATGAAAAACATTTCTTGCTGGTCTGTTGAAAGTATTCCCACTTGCATACCAAATTAATATCAACTATATCAAATTATGACCCAACTTTTAATAAACCTAATGACCGGAATAAATTCCTTCAGCTGATGGAGTGTAATAGTGGGAACCATGTAGTGACCAAAGCAGTTCTTGACTATATGGACCAGGCATTCACCATAAGGGATGGAGCATGCACTTAAACTCTGTAAATACCATGTTTAGCTTGCAAGGCTAGTTATTTATCAGAATGTAGTTAGTACCTGTCATTCCCTCCAATGTGTTTTGTGCTTTATGTCTCTATGAATCATGTATGTACCGCACTGTACAACACGGTATATGTATAATAAAGGTTCGGTCTCTCCAGCATTTCCTTGGATGTGATTAGACTGATGAGGCTATATTGATGTCCCTACACACATGTTTACAACGTGTCTTGTTTGCCTGGCGTCACATTGTTTGAATCTCACAAGTGTTCCAACGTACATCAAAACTCTTGGTCAGTAAAAAGGAAAAAAATCTCTAAAGCACAATAAAGCTTTCATCTAACCAGCTGTTTATGTCAGAAATTACTATCCTTGCTGCCTTGCTCATAGACTTTTGGCCAAAAGATGGAAAATGGGTCAAATGCATGCTGAATATAACTTTACTGTGAAAACTTGAATCGTTCTGGCTGCGTATTAACATCCTTAGTCTATGCTGTTATTTCACCCCGGCACTATTATTGACACCCCTCCTTGCCACCCACCCCAAAATACACACTGAAGTTAGAGCAGAGCAAATAATGTTAGTATATCAGTGTGTCTACTTTAAAAAGTGAAAGTCCAGTCTGCTGTGAGGCCCATTGACTGACTGTGAAATTTTGCAAGCCATAGCATTTAATGCTGCATTGTGTCATTACTGGCAGATGAATACTCAGTCTGACGATACACCGTCTGACGGATCAGGGAAAAACACGAAATGTACAAAAGCTTCAC
This sequence comes from Hermodice carunculata, assembly GCA_964020975.1. Taxonomy (NCBI): domain Eukaryota; kingdom Metazoa; phylum Annelida; class Polychaeta; order Eunicida; family Amphinomidae; genus Hermodice; species Hermodice carunculata. The sequence continues at coordinate 63,001,552 of OZ026625.1, forward strand.
ACTCTGTTCTCTATGTCTTGTTTGCTCTGTTGTGGCTGTAATCTCAGCAAAAATATGCACATGGTGTCTCCATGACAATTTCCTTTCTGGAGAAAAAAAATGACTATTGTTGAGAAGAGCATCAAACACTAATGCTCATTCAACTGTTCGAACATTTTGCCTTTGTGTGATGAAGCTGTACAAACTTCATCACACAAAGGTAAATGTACCATGTACATGTCCCTTCGTTTACAGACTGGGGCACAACATATTGCTGAACACAGACCCTCGGATGTGAGCACTTTTCGTTCTTTTTGTTGTGAATCTGCACATCATCTTTGTGGGATAACTATGTATGCACAGATAGTTTTTCCATCGCCAACGGGGAAAGTCAATTCCTAGATGCCTGCAAGTACATGTGAAAAGGGTGATTATGTATGCTTAAATTTGATTCAAATACATCTGGCTATAGATCAAGATACAAAAACATGTATTTGCATATCATGTTATCATCAAAAAGAAAACATTGCTTATTTTGGTGGTTATTTGAAAACCGTGAAATTGTGTATGCGTATACAACAACTATTCGGAAACCAGATTCTTAAAAGAAAGAAATTGACCAAATGTTTTGCAGCATTGCTGTCAAACAAAAATATTGATTCGTTGAACATTTAGTTTCTTTTCAAATTGAAATTTGTTCCTAACACGATTCCCATGGAATGCAAAATAAAAGACCCACCGTTATTTCCTATGAATATGGCAATAATATTGGACAAAGTATCATGAATAACAAGATATTTTTGGCTTCGATTACTCTTGAGGATGTTGCATCTAATCAAAATTGTGACTCGGTGTCTAAGAATAAATATTCAAATTTTGTTGCTACATACCAAAAACATATATTTACAGGTAATTAGGATATAAAACAAAACTTAGTTTTAAACGAATTGATGAAAAAGGGTACACACTTTCGGCTATGTCGTATGTTGAACATTGGCAGTATTTTACAAGATACATGTAATGCTTTTGATTCCTGCTGTATTAAATGGACAAAGAAAGGAAACATAATTTCAGAAATTTGAGGGATGGTTATCAAAATTGAAAAGAGTCTTCAGAAATAGAATATATCGTTACAAATTCCACATTAAGAATTTCAGTATGGTCAATTTAAAGCTGGGCAAGGTTTCAAAAGTAGTCAAAGAACTACAGGAAAGATTTGTGGCAACTAGCATTGATAATTCAGGAATAAATCTTGGGATCATCTGCACAAATGTTATCTGTATGTTGTGAAAAATGAACTTTCCATAACAATATTTCAGCCATAAGAGTAAATGACGTACATATATCATAGACAATCGATAGATAATTTGATAGATACACATCAAGATGAGATGAAAATAACTTTTAATGAAAAAAAGTTTTGAAGTGGAATCCTCTATTCCACTTTTGTTCTGGATATTCAAAATCACTTAAAACCCCTTTAAATCAAGATTCATAGCTAGTGCTTCAAAATATAAAACAAAACAACTATCAAAGGAAGCAAAACTTTGTTTGACTGCAATTAGGAATCATTCCTGTAAATACTGCAATGCAATTTCTAGAAACTGTGAAACAAATCGCTTATGGAGTATAAGCAGTTCTTTCGAGGTTTTATCTAAGATCAATGATTTAAAAGCAAAAGATATGAAATGTTTTGATCTTTTAACGCTGTAGACAAATCTATCGATATATAAAGTCAAAAGTACTTGTTCAGAATTAATCAGCACAACATTATCATACACAAATATAAATTCATATTCAAAGAAAGAATATTTGTCGCATAACAAATATTAAAAAAGTGAGGATAAATCTTACGCTGTAAAAACTTTGATTGATGCCAATAATTCTTTTAAATAACACTCTTGTTAAAAGGCATTCCAATGGGAAGCAACTGCTCCCCGTTACTTGCTGATTTATATTTAACCTGGCTTGAATTTTAAGTATATGGATAAATAATTAAAAAGGACTTTCGGATGGCCGCAAAATTATCAAATAGGGCAAGGTATTTTGATGCCATGCTTGTGTAAATGTACAACATTTCGATGCAATTGCTTAAGAAATTTACCCAAAAGATATCCGTTTGGAAGATAACAGTTTAGATGGTTTCACAGATGTGTTTCTGGGATTGGATATTCGGGTTAGTAATGACAGGTTTTGCGTTAAAGTCAATAAAAAATGGATGAGGTTATCTTTTAAACAGTACACTATCTTTTCCCTACTCGTTCGGAACACATTGGATGAGATACATTTTTCTCACAGACTTTGCGATTTGGTCCTATTTATTATAAATATCAGGTCTTTGAATGTAGAACCAAATTAATTTACAAAGAAGATGCGTCAGGAGGATTCAAAGACGTACTTTTGCTCAAATATTCTACACATTTTGCTGTAAATATCCAGTGACTGTTAGAAAGTTTAGCTTCAATAATTTTAGAGATTTTAGACTCGCTTGTTTTTGGCATCATTCTGTTTTAATATTCACCTTTCAGAAATCTTAGGCTAGCGTACTTTCTGTCAGATTAAACCCCCAGAGGCTATCAGCAGCAAGCAGCGGCCTATGATAGTAACTAGCTTGCCTAATTGTACTTAAAATCTGGCTGAGAAAGATTATATTTTGATAACATTTTTTGACTTAAATGCTAATGCCTTTCATTCTTTTCTGACATGCCTAAGTATACATTTACTCACTCTCAAAAAATATTTAAATTTGAAAGTGTTCACTGAAATGTCACAAACTTGACCCACTATGTTGAAACATTAACTCAGGGTTGACAGCAAAATAGAGTTTTATTGTTGGAGACTTTAAAAACGAGGAGTAGGGGTCATCGTGGAGTTTGTTTCACAATTCTGGTGCAGGATGGCCATAGTTGCAGTACTTGTAAGGATTGCACTCGATTTGTACAGGTGCTCTAGCTGTAACTGTCTATTTCAAAATCACTGGGACTGAATCTAATGACCCAGTTTGTTTCTGCTTGAGTCATACACTTGCAGGCGGTCTAACTAGGATAAACTGTCCAGCTAGAAAGGGTACATACTAGTTCTGGCTTAAGTCAAATTATTCTTATCTGAACTTGCACTACACAAAGTTAGTAATTATATTTGGTTTGACATGTACTCTTTATTCATATTGAAGCTCTGCATTTATAAGCAAAGCTTCACCTATTTAGCTAATGCAGCATTTTATACGTTCATATATTTTGTCATTAGTATGTGGGTTGTCTACTGAATATTTAGCTTAGACAAGGAGCCACTACTGAGAGAGACATGGTCAGATACAGGCTCCGAAACACTTTCTGAGTAGTTAGCCGCTGAAGTCCCTTTAATTTATTTGGGCATATGCTGCCTATGTCAAAATTCTACAAAGGAACGCATGCAATATGGACAATAGTACTTCCATATTTATATAGGTTAGACAGTGACAGGGTAGCTTTTGGAGTGTCAAGAGTTCGGACTGCGGAATAGGGTTATGACCACCAGAAAGTGGTTCTGGACGAAAAGACACAAATACATAAAATTCAAATAAGTCAATTTGAAGTTATAAAAAGATAAAAAATTCTAATCCATTTGTAAATATAATTTTTTGAGTTGTTTCTCAAATATTCCACCTGATGAACGAACCTTCTTTTTGATACACTGATATAAGGTATATTCCTCGGCTTAGTGGGGAAGCGGAGGTAAGTACTGTGCGTGACAAAGGATTCAGGCTCTGTAGATTAGGTAAAGTTCACATTTCACTCCCTGAAGTTCCTAAGTCTTCATTGTCATGGGACAAATGGCTGAAAAGATTGTAACTGAACACTAAAGCCTAAGTCTGAGAACAATCCAAGTGCCAAAAAGGAGCAAATTTTCGTCAAGTCCACTATGTTGTGCAAGGATAATTTTACTATTTTAATCTTCATCAGGATCTCACTCGTTGAAATTTTGATACAACTCATTGTGGACTAGGACACTTACTCTAGCAGTTCGAACATGATTGTTGCCAAAACTCAAATACATTTTTGTGAATTGGTTTACATTTTACGAGTTTACTTGCTGTTTTATTACAATATCACTTTCCAGTCTGAGTCCGCATATATGCAGACATACACTGATGAGATAATATCAATATAACGATTTCATATTTTGTATTCCTCATGAAAAGACGTTTCCAACGAATACCAACATGTCATATCAACCATTAGCGGTTAGTCAACAGCTTTCCTCCGCGCCGTCTGGGCGCAACGCATGATACTAGCCATATGCCACACATTGTGCTTCGTCAATGAAGTAACTATCTCCAATATTTAAAAACTTTCCTTTCGTGATCCCGGGTGGTGCACATGTGCATAACACCTGTGACTTTCCGGAATTATATTGATTAACAAAACTCCAGGCAAAGTTCCATTTTGCAGACGCCAGCTATATAGCGTTATGCAATTTATGGGCAGAAAGGTGAAAAAATGCCTGTCATGGAGCTTGGAATTTTTTATTTTGTCCAAAAAGACTAAAATGCGCAGAAAATAATGACATAACGCCAGTATTATATTAAATATAAGCCGATTTGAAAACACAATAATTTGGATATTTTGACAAAAAATGCGACTTATAATACTAAATGTGGGATAATACCAAATAAGGATAATATGCAAAACTTTGACATTGCATAATGTGACATTCACCTTTCTTCTGAAAGTCACTCACTGTAGAAAAGAATTTTTTCTGTTCTGGTAGTAACATCTTAACTTGTGTACATATGCCTAATGTTTTTCGAAACTTTTTGATAAATGCTGCATTGACTTTGTTGTGCAGTGGGCTGTGTTCTCCCGTCTCGTAATTGGAATTGAGGTGGAGCTTTTTATAACATTCTAGATTCATAAATATGACGAAAACGATGATGGCCTACCTCTACTTTTGCTGTCAACTCAGCTGACTGACAATTCGGTATTATCAAATGCCCCATTTTTCTTTGGCGCAAATGATGAATTTTCAATTTTTGGGGTTTGTTAGGCCCATATGTTTTGGAAACTCTAAGGTCTGTAGGTGCTGCAGAATATTTCAAAGGGTGAGAGAATTAGTTTTAAACTGCCGGTTGCCTTTACTGGGTGACTGCCTGTCTCAATGCTCAAGTCAGGAGTGAAATTCATATCTTCGCATTGGTGTTGGAAGATGATCTTGATGTTTTGTTAATTCATGAGTTTCTGCCGTTTGCTATAGTAAACTGTGCTGTCATTGTTGGGTGAAATTTATTCATACAAGTAACGTTTGTCTGAATTTTTTTCTTGTGAGGGCACTTCATTTAAGGTTTCGAGGAAGAATAAGGACAACGAGATAAAGCGTAACACTAATGTGGATCATTGTAGAAGTTTGATACTACATAAAGTAGATGACCTTGACCAACTTAATCAACAACATCGGCGGAATGCGTATCAGGAAAGGTGGTTTTAGATGGTCATAACATGTTAATCTGCGCACATATAGCCATATGTCATTACATTAATATAAAACAGTTTATGGCGTGTGGAGTAATTGTGGAGACACAAATGCAACCTTTACAGTAAATGCTGCAAATGGTAAAAATTCATAAAATTGTGAACGACATGGACCTATTTGAAAGGTCATTTAGTATTCCAGTGAAACACACTAAAATAAATGTTAAGGACGAAATTTGGTAGGGATGGGGCAAAAATCTTCATGACTGGAATACTGCTCATCACGTTAGTGCAGAGTAAATGGCGACATCACTAGATTTCTTTTAGAAAGGCAACTTACACGCACGTAGAAGTACACTAAAGCTTTTTTCTTCAACAAGGCCTGATCAAGCAAATGCATGAAGAAACATGTTTTTTTTTTGTTTGTTTTTTTAAAATTTCGTCTGTAAAAGCTTATGGGCAGTGTATTTCAAAGTGATATGTGCAATTTGTACAGGGAAGTCATGTTCACGCATTTTCTTAAGCACCGAGTAATCGAGGCCATATTGACCTCCTAGGGGTAATAAATAAACAACGACGATACTATACAATGCTTTTTTTTAAAATCAAGTTGATAACATCAATATTGGTGTAAAACTGTTCTGTGACGTCTTGTTTTTAGTGTTCTTTTAAATGTAAGCTGTATTATCTTAATATTCTTAATACTGTCAGTTACTATCATGTGTTCGAGATTCCAGGCATTTCCATTTACAATATGTTACAAACTAGTGATTTTAAGCATATATTTGTATATGGTCAGTCAGAATGGTTCTAATGGCACCCCATTCAAAGCCACAGCTTGGGTGTAGTTTGCCAAGACACATCATGAAACAAGGGCAGACCAAATTTCAAATAAATATCTCAAGGAGGATAATGTATGAAGCAGCGGTGGTCATGTGGTTCCAAGCTTCTCTAGGCACAAATTGATGAGAGTCTTAAGGTGGAAGTCAATTGTTTATCAGGCAAATTCACAAATGAGTATGGCTTGGTTAATTTAGTTTCGTCTATAAAAGCTCAACGAAAATTACTTTCGGGGTGATTTGGCCAATATCATTGCAAGTTGTGCACCAAATGCATGTTCAAAACGAGTAATCCAGCTAGTATACACCTCCTGCCTTTATAAATAATATAACTATAACAGTAATAAAAAAAAATATACTGAAAATGATAATTCCCTTAGTTTCATAATACTTATAGTTGATTAAAATGGTTCAGCTTTATTTTTATTATTCGCGTAGTGTGAACATTATTACGTTAATGTACTTAAGATTATCATGTAATGTCATATTCAGGATTTTAGGAACTACGAAATAAAAGTTGTTGAGAATGAGTGCCTTTGTGCATATATTGTCACATGCTCACTCAGACTTGTATTCAGTGGAATGGCATGACACTCAAAGCTACAGCTGCGTTATTTATTGTGAACACACTCGACGAAAGAATAATGCATACAAACTACAAATAAAAATCTTAAGGCGAAGAATGTATGAATTAAATGTGACTTGGTGTTACTGAGGACTTTTATACAGGAATGGTTTCTGTGTTAAGGGAACTAAAATGCATTGCAGTTGCCTTATATAGTGCTGCTATCTGGTGACCAATCACACAAATGTACATACGAGCAATGGAAATATGGAGATAAATGCAACAGCATAGTAGCACAGTCTGCAAAAGAAGTTTTGCATATTAATGGAGTATCCTATATCTTAACATTCAATCAGCTATTTTATTTTGGCAACTGAATAGAGACTTCATGCCTTCACATCGCGTTGCACTTACATGCAGTCACAGAGTCATGCTTTGTCAAGCATAAAAAAACTACTGCAAGGTTGGGTCAATTTGAGAGATGCCAAGTTCGATATTGGTCCGAACATATGGCACGTGCAGCAAATCTGTACAGACCATTTTATCAGCTACACACGCTTCACCCTGTCCCAACATGAATAAAAATAATGATTTCCATGGGAACTAATGTACGCTTTTTCTTATCAAACAAGATGCATCTTTCCCGGCGCAAGAATATTGACAAACGTTAATGGCATTTTGCAGATAAAATTATATCGTAATTTTTACGTGGAAGATCAAGAGAAATAACGTTACTTTAGGGGAATGAAAGCAGCATTACTAGTCACATCCTGTATGTTACTCTTAACTTATTAGTGTAATGGTCTGTTGGTTATATTGCAATATTTTGCAAAACAGAAACTGAACTGAGTAGTGAATAGACCTGTTCATACCGAGTTGTACCGAACTTTTCCGGACCGTAATTAATTAAGCATTCCGTTTTTGGCCTGAGTGTCCAATAAGCAAGTAGCTGAGTCGGGCCCACGCCGTCATATGTTTGCAACGGATGACACGGCGCACGCTGGTGATTACAGCCTGGATTGTGTTGAACAGTGCAAATCTGTTACCAAAAATGTCACATCAGTATTGAAACGTGCATTTATAGTTTGCTGACGGTTTGGTTTTTCGTTAAATCCAAGCACATCCTGGGTTTTACTTTCTTATCCTTCCACGTGTAATCCGGCCAGCGTAGTCTAGCAGAAAATGTAAACAAAGCAGGGTGCGCTTCCCGAAGTGAACCGAATAAACCCGAGTCCTATGAACTGGTCTATTGTACCATTGTATCCCTATTTTTGCGCACTGATGATACAAATGTTAATGTAAGGTTTGTTCTTGAGTGGAGAGAATGTCAAAGGAATGCTACTTCTGGATGTAGGTTGCCTCTGTCACTTTGGGGCAATGTGATATTGGTGGACCTATTAATTTTGTCCTTTGTTGATCTTATGGTCTAACAGACCTACACAGTATGCAATATCTGAACACAGTGATGGTTTTAAACTAGCTAATGAAGCTTCTGGTCTTCATGCCAATAACAAAGCTGTGATTCATTCCGAAAACGACTTTATGAAAAAAATTCTACAATGGCACCTTATCCTATGTTAACAGTACTTCATATTTCCGATGAATCTTCTCACACTGACCTTTCTTGAAACAACTCTGCTCCTAAATCGTGTCAATGAAATACGTATAAAACCATTATCACCGACAGATAACGCATAGATTGCATGACAACGTAAAAGGATTTTTGAATTTACACACTGGAATATCGTTTTGCCCGTCGGACAAATGATTATATTTGCCCATATTGCAACACACACGCTGCCCCAATACATATACAAACATATCCATGTTCACAGCGTTGTCTCTCTATTGACAATATTTTTCCCCTGTTTACCCACTTGATGAGGTTTTTGCATGCAAGCTTACATTCAGGGTGCATAATATAAAGATTGTTCACCAAACACACATTTTAAGGAATAGATATGTGTAAATCAGGTCTTGTCAATGTGTTTAAACCATACAAATTTGAAGATTCTAACTCATTCCACCCTGATAGAAGACCGAGTCAACAGCTTTCTTTGGCCTGCTCTGGGCGCATTGTGCCCAGAGCACGCCAAGAAAAGCTGTTGCCTGTCGGCATATAATTTGGAATGATCTTCCGTGCCATTTTTATCCAAAATTTTGAAAAATAATCTCTATATTAATGAAATACAATTAGCAGACGACATTTAGATATTAGCGGCAAAAAGCGTCATTAGGGTGGAATGAGTTAAATACAAATCAAGCACTGTGTAGACATAATCCAAAACTTTTTGATGGGAACTAGTTTTACAAATACAAATGCTTAGTTTTATAAGCAAACAGAGCCCCAAAGTGTCACGAATGGAGCTTCTTAGCGCACACTGAATAAAACCCGTTAAAAATACAGTGTCCTCTTCGCCTTTGAATGTGCAATAGGAATAATTTATGTCACTGCCGACTTGGTCTTGCCACCTGCGTCATTTTTAGACAAACCAGGTTGTCAAGAAGAGAAGTGAAGAACACGTGACTGACATTGATACTGGGGAGCGGTTGTCTTCTTTAAAATGCAAATTAAACAGCAGACAACACGGCCTAGAAATGATCCAATGCACAGAGTGCATGAGCTGGTTCCACTATGAATGAATCCCAGAAAATAAAAAGGACATTACTGCTATATGGTGCTGTGATATATGTTGGTTAATGCCAGACGTGGTTAACAAAATCTACAAACTGGTTGAGACTATGACAAATAAAATGAACAAATGCAATATAGTGGAAAATGAAAACAGCACGACAGAGACGGCTATCAAAGAATTGAAATCCCTGCTTGGTGGCCTTGAAACTCAGTTGGTAGATATAGTCAAACGATACAAAGATGAAAATATGAATGTCAAATTAAAACATGTTTCAGAGAAGCTCTGTACCAAAGAAAAGGAATTAATATCATTGAAAGAAGAAAACAAACAATTGAGAACCCAAATAAGTGGGCAACAAACAGAAAACGAAAGGCTAAGTGCAAAATTACAGGCATCTGAGCCGCTTTGTCATGATTGGAGTGAAAAGATTGAAATTCCCAGCAAATTGAGACAAATGAATGAAGAGTTTGATAAAATGGAAAGGAGAGTTACCAGTCTGCAAAGTAAACTTGAACAACAGGAAAAAGACTATGAACATAGAATAAAGGGGCTTCATTATGAAATTGAGAGAGAAATCGAAACAAGGAAACGCGTGAGTGAGTCTCTATGCGAAGACTGGAATAAATTACACCAGAAATGTGCAAAAAAGGACGAGGAAATTGATTTACTCAATGGAAAAACAGCTTGCCTTCGAAAGGAAGTTGACGAAGCAAGGGAAAAAAACAGTAGAATGGCAGCTGCAGGCCCAAGGAATGGGAGAAGGTGCACCACCTTGGAGCCGAGTGGAAAACAAAAGAAAGACAGTCAAGAAAAGCGGGGGAGTAGTCCCGACACGATAAATGTGTAGGAATATACAGAAAGAATGCAGAGAGTAACAGCCCCCCCCCCCCCAAGAAAAAGATGTTACTGCTCGGAAGCTCCCAAATGAAACACATAAAGCCTGATAAACTCATCCAAAATTATGATACAACAAAAGTGACAGCATACACTATCAAAGAGGCAGATACATATGTGTCCACGTGTATAGAAAAATACCACATAGCAATACTGTATTTGACATCAAACGACATCAAAGATAACACAGCAGAGCTAACAAATATTGTTAAAAATCTAGAATCCCTGTGTGAAAAAGTACAGTCATCAGAAACAGCTAAAGATGTGATTATTTCAACAGGCCTGCCAAGGACTGATACCAGGGAGCGCGATCTCAAGGGGCGAGCCGTTAACTCATTAATCCGACTGAGTTTGACGGAAAAGACAATACTCGCGAGTCTGACAATTGTAAGAGTTTCATATCTCGGGACGGAGGCAGAGGGCATGAATTGTTCGAGGACTCTGTACATGTAAACACCGATGGTGTACGACTCCTTGCTGCCAACTTGAGAAACACAATTGATCCAAGCTTCAAGAGACCCAATAGAAACCGTGGATCTCAGGGGCATTGAAATCGCGGATTTCTAGGACAGAGAAACAATTCCAATGACAGATATGGCAATCAACGATAAATTATGGAAACTGCCAGTTTTATGGAAAAAAACCCACTAAAAGTCATGACATGGAACATACAAGGCCACAAACATCGTGTCTGTGGCCGCAGTGTGTCAAAATTCGATGATAGTGAATTTATATGCAAAATCACACAGTACGACATATTCGGTCTAACAAAAACTCATGGCGGACCTGACACTGATATTAACTTTCCAAATTACTTCTGTCATCAAAATTGTAGATCAAAAAAATAATACAGCAAACAAATATTCTGGAGGCAGCGCAGCATAGTAAATAGTCATGAAAACCTTAAACCTCATGTAGAATTACTACCAGTTACAGCTGTTTGCTGATATATGTATGTTCTCTTTCCTTGAATTGTAAATGTTTACTGCTGGGTGATTTCAATGCTGCTACCAATACAGCAAACGATTACGCCATAACAAACAAAGCTGACGATTTCCACATACCACTACCTATAGATAATTATGCTGATGTTCCAATCATGAGATGCAATAGTAATTGTAGACGGGCACAGTAGAGCATTGATTGACTTGTGTAAGCCAGTGGTCTCCGTATATTGAACGGTCGTACATTTGGAGAGAAAATGGACCAATGTACATGTTATAGTGCGAATGGCACACAGCCCACGTGTATAGATTACATTGTAACAGATTTATTAGTCTACCATATGGCAACAAGTATGATGATTCACCCATTTACCTGGTTTCTCTGACCATTGTATGTTAACATGCGACAATAGGTGTCAGCATTACCCCATTTCTCCCCCTTTTCAGCAAACGAAAATCAAATTTAGAACCGCTTCAACATAAACCGCTTTGGAAAAACACTGATCCCCAAGCTTTCAAGTTTGTCCTAGAAACAGTCTGCAAAAATGAAATTAATTCTTTTATGGGAACGACGTTCACACAGGGCCGCCTATGTGTTGACAGAGAAGTAGACGACTTAAACTTCGTATTATAGAAAGCAGGAAAGTTAGCCTTGAAATACAAATTTAATAAAAAACGTGAAATGAAAACTGGAACTGCATACGCTAATAAGCAATGTTATAGTCTGTTTCAAAATATAAAAGCTTTAGCCCGAAAATTATCTTCAGATCCTCATAATTATCCATTAAGACGAACATATTACGCTGCATGCCGAAAGTTCCGCAAATGAACAAAATGCGTGAACGGAATTTCAAAAACAACATCATTGGTTCACTGGGTAAACTTCAAAATGTCAACCCTAGAGAGTATACGAAATTTGCCAAAGAGTTGGAAAATGTAGTATGTCTAAAACTAAGCCCATTAAAAAAAAATGAATCGTTTGAATGGTTCAGGCATTTCACCAAAATCAAGTCTGATAAATCGAAAGCAAGGAACAGCCCCATGTTGGAGGAGGTGCAACATACATTAGATTGTCATACAACCCTTACATTTTCGGAAATTGATTTCAAAATTACTACAAAAGAGAAAGATAACTACATTGATGGGTAAAGAAATGGTAAATCCCCAGGTAATGATGGCATACTGAATGAGATGGTCAAATTTGGTAGAAATGTTTTGCTTCCAATTTTGGAAAAGTTATACAACATGATTTACTTGTCTGGATATTTCCCCTGTTTATGGGGAGTAAGCTTGCTAACACTTATTCAAAAAGGAGGTTCTTCTGTGGATCATAATAAATACAGAGGTATCTCTCTCAGTAGCTGTTTGTCTAAACTGTGTTGTGCAGTCTTGAAAAAACGAATACAAATTCACATGGAAGAACATAATCTTAATAGTAAATATCAAATCGGGTTTGTAGAAAACACTCGAACGAGTGACCACATTTTTGTGCTTCGATCTCTTATAGACAAGTATGTCAAAATTTCTGGAAAGAAAAGATTCCTTATTGTGTGTTTTATCGATCTCCAAAAAGCTTTCGATACTGTGTGGCATGATCGACTATTCTACAAATGTTTGAATTACAATATTGGCGGTTTTATGTATAACGTGCTGCGACACATGTACGATAAGTCGTCTGTCCAAATTAAATTTAATTCGGGACTATCAGAAAAAATATATTTGAATAATCGCGTAAAACAAGGATGTGTGCTAAGCCCGACTCTATTTAATTTATTCATCAATTATTTGCCAGAATTTTTTACACATGGCTGCCATCCAATAACCCTATATAATGAGAAATTAAACTGTATGCTCTGTGCGGATGACCTGATGCTAGTCTCGGAAAGTGAACATGGCTTACAATGTTGTTTGGATGAATAACACGCATATTGCAAAAACTGGAATTTGAATATCAATGTAGAACAATCCAAAATAGTTATATTTAATAAGTCTAGTGAAGTATAATTAATTAAACGGTTAAGCTGTGATTAACTTAAACAGGGCAAGGAACATATTTCAGCATCAAACTAGACTGTGTTTACTACCAAAAAAATAAAAAAATTGAGACAAATTTTATGTGATTGGAATTTTATACATTGTATCATTGAATATCAAAAAACCATTATAGGATGCACAGTTTATACAATCACTTATGTCCGTGCCTCCGTCCGTCCGTCCATAATCATTTGCTTGTCATCACGAAAGCGTCTACAATTTTTAAGCCTGGCCCTTGAAATGTTTTTGGATATATTGTATGAATAAGAATATAAGTTCCTTTTGCTATTGCTGGTAGGATACGTAGTTAATCCTTTAAAATGCTTTGGTGTGTTACATATTCAATTGATCCTTACGAAATTTGGTGGAAATATTTTTGGACAATTATCTAGAATGTGAGCAATGCCAGTGGCGCCACCTGTAAGTGAAAGGGGAATATGACTTATTTGCTAAAATTTATGAACTTAATATCTTGAGAAATTAAAGGATTAATTTCACCAAAAAAATATACAAGTAATGTGTATCGTGTGTGAAACTGATAGTGCATAGTGTGTGGCCTTGTCTTACTTTCCCAAGGTCACAGATTGAATACATGTCTTAAAATAGCTTTCTGAAGGTAACTACATCTGTATTTCTAGACAAACATCCATGTATCGGAACAGGAATATTATACAGACAAGTCTATGTGAGATGGAGTTACGGCGGCCCCACTGGCGGCCATTATTTGAAACAATATCATTTGTAATAAAACACACTGGATTCATTATTTTGATTTTATTTGGAGTAAAAACTATAGATTTTACACCAAACATGCATGTGACCAATGGTCAAATTTTATGAAATTTTCAGTGACCTTGATCCATTTTCAAGGTCGTAGTAAATGACACTAAATTTGGTACTTCGAGAAGGAGTGAGGCTTATCAAACCAAATATACCACAAATATATATCATATGCAGAATGGTGATACTGCATAACGTTGATGACATTGACCTCCTTTTTCAAGGTAACGGGAATGGCTTTCAATACAAGATTTTTTTATGGTGATCATTGCATGTGAACTTGTGGACATACATCTATGTGCCATTAGAGGAACATTTTACAGGAAAGATTCTTATTTCCTGTGAAGTCATGGCGGCGATGCTGGTGGTAACAATTGGAAGTACTATCATAAGAATCATTTAACGCATCAAATTCATTTTTGTTATATTAAATTAAGATGGAATAAATTTACACCAATCATGCATGAGATCAATAGTCAAATTTCGCAAAATGATGAGTGACCTTGACCTATTTTTCAAAATCATATACACTGTAGAAAAGAACACTAAATGCAACATGTTGAGAATGAATAAGCATGACTTTGACGTACTTTCTTAAGGTCAAAGAGGGCATGCATATCATGAAATATATATATGTGTATATATATATATATATATAAATAAATATATATATATATATATATATATATATATAAATAAATATATATATATATATATATATATATATATATATATATATATATATATATATATATATAAATATATATATTGTTTGTGATGGTCATTACATCTCAACTTGTGTTCATACATCCGTATACCATTACAGAAACATTGTACATGCAAAAGTTTATGACGTAAGGCGTTATGGTGGGGCCACCGGTTGGAATTATTGGAACTAACATCATAGGCATAAAAACACACTAAATGTACTATGGTTCTAATAAACTGAGATGGAACTGCAAAAATCACACCAAATATACATTAGACCGTGCGTCAATTTTCTATATGTTGTGTGATCTTGAGGTATTTTGCAAGGTTATTAAGTATTAAAGAAAAGAGCACTTAATGTCCTATACTGATGAAGAGTAAGGCGAATGATACCAAATGTACCACAAATGTGTACCTTGTGGAAATTTGATTTTGCCTAATATGGGTGACCTTGACTACTTTTTGCAGGTCATAGAAGGAATGCATTTCAGGAAATTGTGTTTGGTTATGGTTGTCAGCAGAGCATTGTTCCCATGAGCCTCTTGTTTGCTGTGGCAACCACCTTATATTTCCTCCATTGTGGGCCTGATGCCATTTGTATGCATCCCATTCTTTGCTTTATTTTAATATTTCACCAGCAGTAGTGTCCATGCGAGATGGATCACACCATGACAACACTTGTACTGCCCAGCCATTGCACCGCATCTCTTCTTTTTCTTTTGCACTATAGGTTCGTTAGTGGGCTTATTTTCTAGTATTTCTATATACTTGTGCGCAAGCTTCAACCGAGTTTCCTTATCTAGATATGTAACATTTGTCTTCTTTCCCAGTGGGTTTTTTGTTTTGTTTTTGTTTTTGTTCTGTGTACGGCATGGGCATGGCACGACTGGTAAGATTTTGTCACAGCGCTGCGTGCTGCCTCTTTTGTTTGGTTTGACCAAATTTATTTTTGTTACAGTTCAATTCGACTTCCATGTAAAAAAAGTGCTTTTGCAATTTGGAAAAGGGCAATGCTCTATACTAATCCCTCTTACAGAATGGGAGACAACATGAAGACAGGATAATACGTGACATACATTTTATTCATAAATAGTCAAGGGTGAAAGTTGGCCGGTCATGCAACAAAAACAAATATGAGAAAACGTTCACACCAGAGGAAGGACAGATAGAGGGGCAAACTTCCATCATAATTTATAGATGGCAATCATATAAATTGCGGGTAAAACTGACGTAAGTTCAACCAATATATTTTTTAGTAAAACGAGAAGAAATAATTTTGTAATCATGAACTGCCTAAAAAAGTAAATTTTCCACCAGAATACAAACTGCAGAGCCGTACAAAACCATTTGCAAGGAAAAGAGAGCATACTTTAAATACAATTGTGTGCAGCTTTGAACGTGCCACAATATACAATGGGCACAAATAAATATGATGCCATGCATCTTCACGAGCTGCTCCACACTTGCACCTTGGACTCATTTTGTCACCAATTGAAAAGAAATGTGACTTCAGCTGAACACCGTCTAAACGTAGGTGGGTGTGACAAATAGAGGCATATCTGTTTCCAAAATTGTAGAGTTCCGAAAACGGTTTCGATCGAGAAGAATCTGTGAGTATTTTGGATTAAAAAGCTTATAAGTATGGTGAATTTCGTACATTAAAAGGTTGCACATTCCAAAAGGCATACCATTGATGGAAAGTGTGAATTATTAAAAAGATCAGTTGGCGCTCGAAAATGAGGCACGTCAAATCTTTGATGAGTATTGTAACTAGACATGTCGGGGTTGACAATGTTTGGAATTACAGATTGCATGTATTTTTGAAATTATTTTTAACGATGTTGTACATCAGAATTAACTTGCAAATAGGATGCTAATGTCTGCTATCCAAATCCTTCATATAGTTTTGGCACTCGATGTCCCGGTCATTTACCAGTAATTATTCTGGCTGCAGACAACTGAACACTTTCAAGCTCTTCGGCATCTACAGCCGTGCAGGCATCACAGACTTGACCTCCGTAATCCAAAAATGGGTCCAATAATGGAGACATAAATGGTTTCTACAGTTTGGCAGTCAAGATGAAATTTTTAGACTTTTGATGATGTTTAGTAGTTTCCCTGTTTTAGCAACGATGTCTCGTATTTGGTCCATCCACTGCAAATCTGCACGGATTGTGATCCCAATGTGTTTGTGGCTGTTGACTCCCTGCAAAGAGCGACCAACGAATTTAAGTGACAGAAGGAAATATTTCGTCAGTTTTGTGGTGGACCAGGATTGACACGAATGTCGCCATAGTACAGCAAGAGTAAGCCAGGGAAGCATTATTAACAGCGACATAACTTAATGGTAGACTTAGGGTCATTAAGTATTATGGGTCAGACAAACTGGTGGGTTCTAAGTCGTTCAAGGTCAGGAGATATACATATTAATGGAAAACCCTTGAATCTAGTGGGCTTTTTTAACTTTAGGTAATGTCACGTTATATAGTGACACACACACACACACACACACACACACACACACACACACACACATGAATGGATGGCAATTGAAAACATACATCCATATTTTTGGCATTCCCTTCATGCTTGTGGAAATGAATGCTTACTCAGTACATATACAGCATAACCATGCTGATATGGTACCCATACATAACTACCTCCATTGAATGTATTTTGTGTCTCCTTTGTATCACATGTTTGCAGGATCAATGAAAAGTTAATCAAAACGTGACTAGCGTTAGCTGCATCGATGTAATGAACAGATTCGGTATTACATGTTTGCAAGATAAATGAAAATTTAATCAAAACATTAATAGCTTGAGTTGCACCGATGTAAGGAACCTACTCAGAATTTTCAATCGGATCATCAGCTAAGATATAAAAATAACCAAAGACAGAGAAGCAATGTACTGCGGATCTATACAGAGGAGTTAAGGAACGATATGATTATGAACGAGCCGAGGTTGTGTCAGGTCACGGAAAACGCAAGTCTCGTGTCGGCTTAGACTTATAAGAGTGAAAATGTCATCGACGGCATTTATTTCAAGTTTTTTTTGCCCTGGTGGTTCTTGGCCAACACTTAATCCCGAGTGAGCCATATACTGTGTTTTTTAGGCTGTCTATCAGCTGTCGATCACGATAAGTAGAATCTTCAAATATGACGTAGCTGTCCCTTTCAGTTGTTAGCAGACTTCGCTCAGGTTGTCTACATACTAGTAGTCCCCGCGACGAAATCTGAAAAGTAAAGCCTGTTTGCCATCCGTTCGATCCCCGACACGATGGGCACAGGCTAATTCGTCAAGGGGTATATCCAAGTTCAAATGATCTGAAACACAAATTAGTGGCATTTTTTGGGCGTTGTCATTCCTAGGATCACTAGGGGGCGTCAAGGCCACGGATCCTCATCGCCCACCGTGTTGTTTTAAGTCATTGACCTCAGGGCGTTCCTCCCTCAGTTCACCCATTATGATATCAACCTCATTTCGTAAGTCTTGCACTTGTTTGGTCAGTTCACACATTTGGTTCTTTATCCCATCATGCTGTATTTCCAATGAACGGACCCCTTGTTCAATGCTGTCGAATAGGGGGGCGAAGTGATGGGCAGTAGATTTTTCTTGTCTGCTAATTTGTCTGCCAACACGGACTCCATGTAAACTTTTCAACATATCGCCTACATCCGAGTCAGTATCGTCGTTTTTGGAACTAGGTGCCCTCGTCCTCTCCATTGGCATGATATTCCAGATCAGAATGAGTGAAATTCACTTTCGATGGTAATCAATATTCTCTCACCGTCTCACAGATATCGGTGTTCACTCATAATCCAACCGGCAGACATACAATTGGAAAATCGAATGAACATATTGAAAAGAAAGAAGAAAAAAAAAAAGAAGTGAAAATACTCCTGGGGCTCGGTGCAATAAGACGTATGCATAATAATTTCCCGCCAAAAGAGCAAACCTGGTTGTCTAAGTAACCATACAGTAGTCTCGCCTGGCGAGATACGGGCCGGTACTTGTGCAGCGAAGCGGGATATTACCAATATTTTGGAAATAAAGAATACTTAGCGAAGGCGGATGGAAATCAAGTCTTGTTACAAATTTAGGAAACACTAAATGACTATGACTGGAATTTGTTAACTTAAATTTCTCTAAAAATGCACTAATGTTGTGAGAAAGGGGTATCTAGGCTAGTCTGTCACAGTGATATGTCCATATGTCCTCCATGATTGATAGGCAAGGGCTCCGTGCTCTGTGGCGAGATAAAAAGATGCATGTCTCGTATTGTCTTAACCCGCCATGACCGTCACATGACCTACATTGTAGACACAAGACGCTTCATATTTTAGTTCTCTTGTCTATTAGCAGTCAGTTGTTATTTGTCATTGCCGGTTTGACAAGGCCTTGGATATATTTGGTTTTGTCATGTAAGTTAAGATGTGGCTTTTGAACCCAAATTGTAATACAAATTATAACAATTTTGTGGGAGCAATCAAACAAGGTCAGGTAGATTTTCTACCACAAGTCTTAAATAGGTATCATTTGATTATTACAAAATTTTTACCATGAGCCTAACACATGTCTGCCCCTTCTAGCTTTTGGGGGCAAGAAGTGTAAGTACAACCGTATACACATACACAGTATCATCAAAATCCTCGTGTTTAAGGGCAATTGCCGAGATTAGTCCCAACTGTAGCTCCTGTAATAACTCTGTCATTGCATGTGCACCCATCACACAAAACAGATCTGTATTTTAGAGTTGAACGGCCAAATTTACGATCTTTTGAAAGAAAATAATAATTCTATTTGTATACCCTAACACTTGACTACCATTGCTAAATATTGCACAAATGTCTCTTTTATGAGGGTATTTCTAGGAAAACGGATGTATTGTATTTGTGTCTTTTTGTCCAGAACCACTTCCTAGTGGTCATTTCCCTATTCCGCACCCCGAACTCTTTACTCTCCACAAGCCAACCTGTCACTGTCTAACCTATATAAATATGAAAGTACTATGTTCCATATTGCACACGATCTTCTGTACAATTTTGACATAGGCTACTTTGGCCCAAATAAGCTAAATGTTCTTCAGCGGATAACTACTCAGAACATGTTTCGGAGCCTTTACCCGTACATGTCTCTCTGAGTAGCAGCTCCTTGTCTAAGCTAAATATTCAGCAAAGACAACCCATATAGTAATGAATAAAAATGAACGTGGCACATGAGGAATTAGCTGAATGCGTGACTTTTTGCTTATAAATGCAAACCTTCATAATGAAAGAAGAAAACCGGTCAAACAAAACATAATTACTAAATTTGTATAGTATTGTCAGGTTCACATAAGAAAAACCAGTATACACCCTTTCTGGCTGGATAGCTTACCCTAGTTAAGCCACCTGCCAGTGTATAACAGAAGTAGAAACAAAGCGGGGCCTTATATTCAGTCCCAGTGGTTGTAAAATAAATATTTGCAACCAGACCACCTGTACAAACCAAAGGAAATGCTAACAAGTATGGCAACAATGGACACCCAGCATCAAAAATGTAATACAAACCCCCTGATGACACCTACTCCTCACTTTGAAAGCCTCCAAACAATTAAGCTCTATTTCACTGCTAACACTGAGTCAATGTTTCAACGTGATGCGTGAGGTTTGTGACATTTGAGAAAATACTGTCAAAGTCATTAGCATTTATGTCAAAAACATGTTACCAAAATATATTTTTCTTAACATGATTTTAAGTACAATTAGACAAACTGTCAACTGGCGTGGGCCACTGCTTGCTACCGATAGCCCTTGGGAGGTTTAACCGGACAGAGAACATGTAAACCTAAAATGTCTGAAAGTGAATACTAAAACAGAATGATGTTCACAAATAAAATTTAAGTAGGAAAGCAGGCAATTCTGAGAACTGTAAAATTATTGTAGCTAATCTTTCTAATAATCGTTTGGTATTAACAGGAAAATTTGTTGCGCAAGTAAGAAAAGAATGAAAGTCATTAGTATTTAAGTCAAGAGAATGCAATCAAAATATGAAATTTTTTAAACAGATATCAAGTACAATTAGGCAAGATTGTAACTCGTGGGTAGCTGCTTGCTACTTATAGTCCCTTGGGGCTGGACCTAACAGAAAACAAGCCAGCCTAACATGTCTGAAAGGTGAATATTAAACAGAATGATGTCAAAAGATAAATTCAGTAGCAAAACGGGCACGTCTAAAATCTCTAACATTATTGAAGACAAACTTTGTAACCATCTCTGGATCATTACAGGGAAATTTGTAGAAATATTTGATGAAAATTACATCTTTGAATGCTCTTGACTCAAGTTTTTTGTAAATAAATTTGGTTCCAGATGCAAAGTCCAGAAATTTAGAACAAATGCGACAAAATCTCAAAATTTGTGACAAAATGTATTACATCCAATAGTTTCCGAAATAATACTGTCTGGGGAAAGAATAGTTAACTACTTCAAAGTTAAATTCATCTATTTTGTGATAGACTTTAATGCAAAACCTGTCATTAGTGACCTGAATATCCAAGTCCAGAAACACATCTCTGAAACCATCTGAATTGGTACCCCCCCCCCCCGATATCGTTTGGGTAAATTTCTTTAGAAATTTCACTGAAATTTTGTACATTTATACAGGCAATGTCATCAATATATCTTGCGTTGTTTGATTATTTTGTGGCCATTTGAAAGTCCTTTTTCATCAATTTATTCATATACTTAAATTCATGCCAGGTTCAATATAAATCTGCCAGTACCGGGGAGTAGTTTTTACCCATTAAAATGCCTTTCATTTGTTGAAAAACCAATGGTCCGCATTGAACAAAAGTATTTTCCAAACGAAATTTTATAGCATCTATTATTGCGCGACCAATACGCTTTCTTTGTACATGAATAAATATTTATGTCTGGTTTACCATTATTTAATTCTGAAAGAGAACTTTCTTTTGACCTCATCTATGGACCTCATCTAATCAAACATTTGATATCTTTTGCTTTTAAATCTTTGATTTTAGATGCAAACTCGGAAGAATTGGTAATACTCCAAAAACAATTTATTTCACAGTTTCTAGAAATTGCATTTGAGTATTTACGGAAATGATTCCTAATTGCAGTCAAACACAATGTTACCTCCTTTGATAATTGTTATGTTGTACATTTTGAAGCACCAGCTATGAATCTAGATTTACAAGGGCTTTTATGTAATTTGGGTATCCAGAACAAAAGTGGAATAGAAGAGTCCTCTTCCGAAATTTTGATATCAAAATTCCTTTTCATCTCATCTTTATGTGTATCTATTAAGTTATCAATGGATTGTTTGTGTAATTTATATACGTCATTTCCTTTTATGTCTAAAATATTGTTGATACCAAGTACATCTATTAAAATCTATATAAAAAAAAACAAGTACACCAGAAGGGTGGCTTAATAAGAAGGGGGAAGGGGGGTAAAAGAAGATACAATACTTGCTGCATAAAGAAGTAGCACCTGTATAAAGGTTGGCCAGGGGACCTGATAAGAGGGGGGCCATTATATATATATATATATATATATATATATATATATATATATATATATATATATATATATATATATATATATATATATATATATATATATATATATCGCTCTCTCTCTCTCTCTCTCTCTCTCTCTCTCTCTCTCTCTCTATATATATATATATATATATATATATATTTGGCTTTTGAACAATCTTAATAATATGTTGGGACCAAGGTAAACGGTGTTTGAGGGTTAAACCTGGATAGGTATGATAAGATACATCCTCGATCTGGTGATTTGAAATAAAAGAGAAGAGTTTGGAGCTGGTGGCGTTTGCGCAAGACAATCATACTATGGGTTTTTAACTCCATTGAACAAAAATCCCACTGTCTGGACCGGTCATCCAATGACGATAAGTCCGTATGAAGGATGTCAGATGCCAGTTGAGGGTCCTCCACAGTCATGTTAAGTGAAGTAGCATCAGCAAATAACTTATTATAAGAAGTAACAACGTCGACTATATCATTAATCCAACTCAAAGATATTAAGGGACCCAAGACAGATCACTGAGGTACCCCCACATTTGTAGTGCTCGAATTAGAACTTTGACCCTTGATGACCACACGCTGTTGTCTATCAACACAGATAACTGCAAAATCAGGCCAATAATTCATCGGATATTCCACTCTTTTTAAGTTTGTGGAGCAAAGCAGAATGCGAGACGAGAGGAATTTAAATAGCCATGACGCCTCTTTTCCAATTGTTTTTGAAATGGATATTTTTAAACCAAAACAGAATGCGACAACTTATCAAAAGCTTTGTCTACGTCTAAGAAAACAACTTTTGCACCCTTACGAACATCAATAGCTAAGCAAAGCTCACGATAAAGGAGCAAGAGTTGATTAATTGCAGAATAAACCCAGACTGAAGACAGGATAGAAGAAGATCATCGCGTAATTAAAAACATGTCAGAAAAGGATTCGTTATATAGCATCACTCACACAGCTAAGGAGTGATATGCGTCGATAATTATTATTAAAATATGATTCTGAATCCTTTTCATGCAGATGTATTAGGTTTGCCCTCATCTAAAAGGCAGGGAATGAATTTTTAATTAAAGATATGTTACAAATTTGGGTAAGGGAGCTACATACAGCTGCTACAGCTTCCTTCAGTTATCTACGAGTTTTTTTATCAGGCCCTGTCGCCTTGGGCGCATCAATATTGTTACGAATTTCCACAACCTTACTTTCAAGAATACGAATGCTAGACAGAGTAGGCCTATGCGGTAGCAAATGTAAGGGAGGTAAAGTAAATGTTGTTGCGTCAACATTACATTGACTTAGAACAGAGAAATTGAACACTTCAGCTTTGGAAGAGTTGCCAGATATATACTCAGCATTATGTAATATAAGGGGTATGTTGGAGCAACGATTCCGATTCAAGAAATGCTTAACAGTGCGCCACCAAGCTGTTTCCTTAATACTAGAAATGGAAAGAGATGCATTGAGCTTAAGGTTCTACGTTGCTTCGGTATTTTGAAGATGTTCTTGATAATTGCTACGGAAAATCTCTAAATTTGCCCAATCATTAGGATGATTTCATGTTTTAGCTCTCCTGTGGCTTCTTACAACACCCCGCTTAAGATAACGTAAAGTTCCATCATACCACGTTAAATCATTGGGTCGTATAACAACTGTTTTGTTAGGAAAACATAGTCTAGCAATATTCAGAAAGGATTCAGTCCAAACCTCGCAACAAACATCTACATTGCCAAAGAGGAAACAGGCATCCCAATCAAAAGTTGCAAAAGAGATTTCGAAAGAAGAAATCTGCTTAAGCGTATTCCCAAATAACGCGTTCATAGGAGAGCTCCCGTTTTTACTTGAATGATAATTAAGCCGAAATAGCACAGTGATAGCAGTTTAAAATGGGAGGTAAAATTTCTGTTTCTAAAGTAAATTTTGGTTTATTTGAAAGGATCTGGTCTAAAGAGCTCGAGGCGGTTTCAGCAATATGAGAAGGTTCATTGATGTGGATAGAAAAAAACGGGTCGTACAGAATTATTGAATTATTGACCAGGCGGAGTCTTGGCATCGGCGCTACAGTCGCCAAGCACAAAGACATTGTCTATGCTAGTAGCTTTAGTACCATCATAACTTATTTGAAAATCATCCCAAAATAAAACAGGGGAATTAGGAGGCCTGTAAATTACTACTACCTATAATTTGTTGTTGATTCTTAATTCACACTATAAGAGTTCAAGGTTATCAACTTCCACGTCATAACGACGAGAAGTTGAAAATGATTTAGAAACAAAAAGTCCCCCCCCCTTACCATGACCGCTAGAGCGATCACGGCGAACGATATTATTGCAGTCACGGATATCTAAATCATCATCGCTTTGGTTGTTTTGTTAAAACAGTCAAATTCATGTCATAAATCTGAGAGAATAAAGCGAAGTTTGTTCTGAGACAAACTGCGTATATTTGCATGACACGTAGAAACTGCTCTCAAAGTCTAAAAGCGTCGGGTCCAGACTTTTTGCGCACATCGCCAACTAGCCAAATCAACAAAGGTAAAGATGCGAGAAAATACACGATATTATTTGGTTTGTAAACCGCACGAAAGAGACAGAGTATATCGAAAACAATTTATTTAAGGAATACAGAAGTCCCATTATATATTAATTATTGGGAGGGTCTAAGTTAGGAACATACAGTTGTGAAGTGATTAAATCGAATGTAAAAGCAGACCCGAAAAATTCCCATTTTAATGTTAGAATATACTCTCAAGTCTGCCTAATGAGAATGTCAATCGTATGTGACAGTATATATACATTTTTTTTCTCATCAAAGCTGTAGGTTATGTTTTTCACATTTGCCATACAAAGCTTTTTTCATGGCTTTATCACCGGATGAAATTGGCCAATAAAATGCATGGTTATGGTTACCACATTATTAATTAAAGTGTATATATATTTATGTATATGTATACCCCGGAAAATCTGGGACATATTTTTGTCCTTGCCTTGGGTGAGTTGCAGACTCATAGCTGGGACTTGCTTTTCAGAACAGGTCCCTGCTCACACTTACTGCCTCACTGCACTTGACTGATCATCAGAAAGAACAATGAACTGGCCATTGTCAGCATGACCTCTTTTGGAAAGTGAGAAAAATATTTACCATAGTTTTGTAATCACATAGCCTGGTCACGAGGAATGGACATCATTGCAATGAGTATAATAGCTATATACATGGATGATTGTCTGACTCCCCCTAAAGTTTGTTGTCATTGGAATCATTTTATTACACAATTGCTGATTGGTCGGCTGAATTCAGCTTTCTGATTGGGAGGTTGCATTGGATGGCTTCAGGCTCTGGAGGCGTCCACACATTTTCAGCATATATTGCCTCAAATAACTTTTTTAAATTTCGAAATACAAGGGACTCAAAATTCAGATATTTATTCCTTATTATGTAGGCTTCAAAATAAAGAACAGTATATTGGGACCTCTGCCTTCCTTCAACAATGCGTCACAGTTTAATAGGAAGTAAGTAAAGGGTGGTCTAAGCTGCTGCCATATACAAATATGTGAATAATAAATGGACAAATAGGGGATTGTTGCTATCCCAAAAATAATAGGTGTAATGGGTGTACACAGGCAGTTTGGTATAAGTACAAACGACATAAAATCAATAGAACAAGAACGCAATATGCAGACAACATAACGCATATATATCTGACAAAGTATTACTGCTTTTAACCACACGCAGTTAAAAAAATAGATATACAAAAGCAGAATTCAAACAAATAATAAGCCGACTAAAGACTTCATGTCGTCCTGAGGGAGACAAAAACCATGGCCAGTAAAATAGTGAGTTTTAATAATGATATATGGCAAATATAATAGGTAAGCCAGCAGAAAAAGCCTTAACACTTATACATACAAAAGAAATATATAATACAAAATATAAACGTAAAACACAAAGTTTAAGTGCCGACATCGTACATCGGATGTCAGTGACAGTATTGAAAACAAGCTCGTTTCTTTGCTATAATGTACCCCTGATGCACAGCTGTGGGTACTATTGAAGCTGTAAAGCGTATTTGATATTTTTTATTCTTATTTTTTAACAAAAGCTATAAAAACAGTAGAAATTCACCTAAAAGCCTAGTGTAGATTATTGGGGGAAGGGGGAACATTCAAGGCTGTTTTGGGGTGCCATGTCCACGGAATTGTAAAACAATCTATTTCTTGCGAACTTCTGCAATCGCTTTCATCAAAGACGGCCGCTGTGACAGCTCTTGTTCAATACCTTGTCCCTTCTGCTCTTGAAAATTATCTATGCTACCATTAAAAATTGTGAGTGCCCTTAGTTACAGAAGACTTACAATACTACCTAACGGAAGATACTTATGTTGGTGAGTGGGCAAAGTCTGCTTGTTATACCAGATACTGATTTACTACACAGCTTAAAGATTGCTACCCTTCAAGCAAACAAGTGATAAAATGAAGAAAAAATAGTCCTTACACTCATCAAAAGTCATCCAAACAGCAAAGACTTGAAGTTTCTTCACCTGACCAATTGCAAAGCTAATGGTTTATGTTCATGTGACAAAATATACGATATGTTTGCATTCAGGATTATATATTTCTTTCATTGATAATGCTATTAAGGATAAAACAGACGTTATGAGGTCACTTTTGCGTTGCTTGTGTTTGATATGCTTCCAACAAACTTTCATGTGCAACATTCAAATTTGCTAAAGTATGAACACAAAGAGTGGGTTTTTTTGGGACAAGATCAAACTCTCGATCTTGGTTGTTCCGGATGGATTCTTGTTGGTATCACTTAATCCTCTCGGGTCCATCCGCGAAAGGTCTTAGCTACGCCTCAGCAAGTGAACTCCCGGTACGATCTACAGTCTCTACCTGTCCTCTATCGGACCCTAGTTAGTAATTTGCTGCCTGTAACAGTTCCTTTGGTCCAATCAGAGCACCATGGGGAAGCAACCCAAACATATGCATAATAGGCATCAAGGACAGGGCTAGGTATGTAAGTTTTACCCCCCCCCCCACTTCCAAAGAAAATAACATGTAAAACTACAGATATTTTTGATGTATGAAATAAAAGTACAGTACACACAAACGTCCGATAAGGTACGCCCTGGTGTCACATGAAACGAAGGCTACGCGAGTCGTGCAAATCCCACTGAAGGTGCATATTTAAGGCCCTTCTCAGCAAAATGACAACACGAAAACGTCACTTCATAAGACTTTCTCAGTTTTGCTTACAAAGCCCTAAGGCTTGTTGCAGTCTAGTTGTTATAATGTCCGGAGTCTGAGACCTTTATTATACTTTTTAATTGTTTCTTTATGTGTTTCATTATTCATTTTTTGAGAAGATTTTTTGGGAAAGCTTCTGAAATGCAGACAATTGTTGCTTGAATGGTATGTCATCTTCACAGTTTCAAAGGCCAGTAACAAATGAGTAAACAACCCTCCGAAAGATAATATTTTTCAAGATACGCATATCTTATCAATATTTTTCAAACGTTTGAGTTATTTTTGTATGAAAGCAAAACGCTGCACATCATTGATTTTGCGCAGTTCTAGATACTCAGCTTGTTAGCTTTCTGAAAAAATATGTCTTGCAGCACTTGTTTTAAAGAGTCTTTGCATTTTGTGCGATTTGAAAACCTTTGTCATAACCTATCATACATCCCTGCCAGCATAAGCCACTGATATATATATATATATATATATATATATATATATATATACTGTATATATGTATATAAATATATATATATGTGTGTATATGTGTATGTATGTATGTATGTATGTATGTATGTATGTATGTGTGTGTGTGTGTGTGTGTGTGTGTGTGTGTGATTTACTTTTGGAACGCTGTTTTTCCATTTATTCCGTATTTTAACATATCAATAAATATTTGATGATAACATTAAATCGAATTTATGTTATCATAAATGCATTTATTATTATGTTTAAATGTTCTATTTTCAATCATATCAATATATGCATTTAGTGTTATAATTAGTTGCATTTAATGGTTTCATCAAAGCGATTTAATGATTAATCTGAGAAATTTCTTAGGCATAAGTTAAATTCTATTTCATGATAACATTAAATCGATTTACTGTTATGATTAAATAGACGATCTATTTGGTCTTATGTTGCGAATTAAACATATTATTCACTTCTGGAACTAGAAAAATGTATTCTCTCTTTTTGGTAGGAATTAATCATAACAGTAAATATTTAATGTTATGATCAGATAAACCGGAAGTGACCTTGGCAAATTAATGATGAGACTAACTGAATTACATGAATTGCTTTCGGTCGACCTTTTACACGTTACTTTCGACTTTCCCCACGTAAGTATTTGAATCCAGCTGGCGCCATACTCTCTGGAAGTTAACACGTGCTTGATTAACCTGTACAGTCCTTCGATCGTAATGTTACCGTCTTGTGCGTTGATAGAAATCAAATGTATTGTTTGTCAAATGGCCTATAAAACATCGAAAGACGGCCTGAAAGCAGTTGCTGTAGCGATTTTAGATACATTGCAATGATCGTGATGCCTTTGGCAGTTGCTGCGCACAGGAAAGAAAAAAATGGCAATGGAATCGCTCCATGGTCTGCACGGCTGGTCCATTGAAATAAAATATACATGCCATACATCTAATGTGATCAATATGACTTTATCGTTTGTCTTGAGTCAGTTAGTAAAAAAATAACGTTAGAAATTACCAGTGTCTTGTTTGATTTACGAAGATAGAAATGTCTGTTCCATGTCTTGCAAAGTTTTAATGGATTCAGCTCCATTTATTGGAGGAGCATTTATTATCTTGCTGTGGCCCCGGTAGCATCTAAACATGACATGAAATCCAATAGATCTTATGCTCGCGACACAGCGCATTCGCCAAATTTTTTGACGCGCAGTGCATTGTGGACTTATTTGTAGTATGCGAGCCGTTATGGCGATACCTGTGTCGACTATGAAATTACACATGTAGCCATGAGAAGTTTAATTTATTATTTGGCTGTGTGCTTTTCAACTTATTCCTGCGGCAAACAACGTAAATTTTATCCCTTGCCAGCAAATAAAAACTGGGAAAACAATGAATAAGAAGAATTCCTGGCCTGGAAAGGACTTAAAATTGTGTAAATTCGTGCCCATGACCTCGTCATACAACGTTTGCCGTGTAACTTTGAATGATGACATTTGCACATTGCGATCAGTCTATACAGTTAAGTTTAAATATATCCATTCCAACTGGGTAACCCGGTCATCTGGATCAGATTCCTTTAGGAACCAAATCGTATTGTGTGTTTTGCAACCAACGTGTACACACTATGGCCAAAGATAGATAGATAGATAGATAGACAGACAGACAGACAGACAGACAGACAGACAGATAGATAGATAGATAGATAGATAGATAGATAGATAGATAGATAAATAGATAGAGAGATAGGTTAGTAGTTAAACGAGCCGAAGAACGAAAGAAAGAAAGTAAAACTAAAGAAAGAAAAAAGAAAAAAAAAAGAAAGAAAGAAAGAAAGTTTACGCTCCCTAAAATAACAAATTTTTCTTCCTTTATTACTGATTTTTCAAGAATAAATACAGGTTGTTTTTCGAGGAAAGTTATTTCAAAACTAAGGTATGCTTCTATAAACTTTGATTTCGGAATGATCCGGGTCATATATGAAAACAGGAAATGTTCAACTTTCATTACGCAATGTCATACATGAAAACAGGGACGTGTTCATCTGCAGCAGAAATTAATCATATTGATAAGCTGAGATTTAGCTCTTCCACCTTTGTCATATTCAGCTCGACAACCCATGTTATTAGTCATCTAGAAGTAATGTTGGACAATCCTGTATAGATACATATGTTTAAACCTATGAGGTGAGTTTTCTTAATCATAACCGAAAAAATATTCATTTTAAAGTTTAAAACTACAGATATTTTTACCATGCGCTCCTCAACTAACAACCCGTGTGTTGTTTCTTTGCGTGTTGTTTTCACAAGTAGTTTTTTTAAAGCAACCAGTACTTGTGCTAATCTCGTAAACACCGAGTGATTAATTTTGTGCAAACATCGTTATCACAAAGAAAGGCCAAGTACTTAACACGTACTAATGGTTTCAGAAAGCACACTTTGAAGACTTAGGTGCCAAATTCCATATCGCTAACACGTTGTTTTCCCGTTTTAAGTCGGTATTTTTAGGATAATTGCATGAAATAAAAAGAATTACTGAAAAAATACACATGTACATTGCACAGATGTGCAACACGCTTAAATGTACAAAGTTGCATCGATATCCGCACATGGGAAGGGCTCGTATAGGCGTTGCCTGCTCCCCACTCGTACATGTATTTTGAGAAATAAAATACGTTTAAACCAAGAAAAACACACACACACACACAAACAAGCAAAAATATAGAGTATTTGCAGGAGCAAAATGTGTCTTGCACGTACGCTTGTTCGTTTGTATATGTTTTTCAAACCTTTTGATTACCAACGGGATGTCTTAACGCAAGTGTACGTTCTTGATTTGAAGAGAAACTGTTGAAGTTTGTGCAAGTTGTCGTTAGTATTATTGTGCCTTTTGTTTGACAGTAAGCGTACCGAAAATGACATTTGGCTATGTTCGATGTGTCCACGAGTTTGCGGTTTCCCCTCATTGAAAGATCATTGAAACCCGAGCTCAACCAGATAGATGCGGTCTCTCTGTTGCATTTTTATGTTCATTTTGTCCAGGGATTATTTCTCACTGAAAGGCAGACCTCCGCGTCAAAGAAAATCACACTTCTTAAAGTACGATCGAAACGCAACAGTTAACTCGGAAAAAAGAGAAAAAGAAGGGAAAAATAAATAACTACTTTCAAGCGAAAGAAAAAGATGAGAAAGTAGAGATGCAAGCAAACAAAAAACACCACAGTGGATTGATGATATTTACTCAAGCCTCAAGGACATCCTTAACTTTAACTTATTTTTCCCCCTTAAAGACTTAAATTTTCCACATTGTTTTTGGAGACAAGATAGTATCTATACTACACCTTCAGAAACCAAATATATGTTACATTTGTCCGACCATATTAGTGAAAAAACTCGCTACACAACGAGTGAAACTTATCACGGCCAGCTATCTAATATCAATGCAGCCCTCAGACTGATCTCAGCTGCGTACTACATTTAATCCCAGAATGCAATTTCTCAACATGGCGCTAATTTATTCAAAATGGCGACCGTGCATAAGATCTATTGAACATATCATTAATTCTATTTGGTGATAAGATTAATTATCAGGGTATTTCAACAAATGATCAAATCGATTTGATATGACTACAAACATTTAGACACATGTTTAAATTTTTAGTCATATCATTAAATGCAATTAATGATAATCCTTTAATGGATTTGGTCATATGATTAATAAAAGAAAGCTTGTCCAGAATTAGATATATTTTTAAGTACATTTCATGATAAGGTTAAATCGAATTAACGTTATCTTTAAATAATTAATGTTATGATCCAATATTTAATGATAACATTGAATAATTTAACTTATCATATCATTAAATATGTGATGATAGATTCAAATACTGAATAAAAGGAGAAACGGCGTTCCATAATATACACATATACATGTATATATACATAAACATTATATATATATATATATAACTTGTACTTGGCAACATGACGCTACAAGTTGGTCTTATGTACCTTCCGGTACGTGCAAACGCGGTTTCTGGTATGCTGTTACAAAATTAGTTTGAAGCTAGTTTCGTAGATCAACTCTTCATGTGTTGTAGATTTCCAGTCATATGGGCAGATCTGTTTTGTCAGGCTTCGGATAATTATAATGAGACTTATAAGCAATACAAATACGAATGCATATGGAGTATATTACCTTGAAATATTTTCAGCTCAGATATCTGTATATTTGCGAAGACTTCACTTTGCTGCTTTTCTTAGTCATTATTGCAACACATGTATTATGTCTCACTGACGTGTAAATGTATGCACTTTTGTCATGCTGTATTCTGCATTCATGCACGCAAGAATAAAGTATTTGATCGTGTGGATGGCAACAGCCTTGTTTGTATAAAAAGAACCATAGACAGACAATTTTCACAACTTTGAAAATACTCAAAAATGAATAAAAATTAAAAAAAAAAATGCATCTGTATTTCTTCTAGGTATGTATGAGAGATCAAATGCAAATGTGAGTGAAATAAACCAATCTGAAATCCTTGAAATTGAAAATTCCAATTTTATGACAACGTTAGGATATATGCAACACATTTTTTTTCTTGGTGTAAGTTAATTTCAAACAAATCTTACGGTGAGAGCAAAATCAGCAAGCTTAGAACAAATGCGGCCTGAAGTTTGCCTCCTAAGCATCCCCAAGACTCACTATTGCTTTCTTATGTGGGCGCTCGTCGGGGTCTGCCGTCCGCCGGCAGTATTTTAATTCAGTTACGCAATTGTACTAATTAACTTGATCAACTCGATAACGTGGTCTGGGCCTCTCGGCCAATTGACTCAGCCCTGTTCGCCAGTCGGTCAAGACGATGAATTATTAATGAGCTACGCGCTGACCAATCAAGTCGCACTTCCGGTAGTGTGATACGACGAAGCGTGGCAGCCCCCATTGGAGTGATTTATCAACAGTACCTCACTTGGCAATCGGTATGGCACGCACGAGAAAAAGGATTTACATCACAGGTCTTACAATGCATGGATTTTTTCCTGATTCTCTTATCCTGTTTCTCCCCAATCGTTGCACTTATCTGGGTAAGTTCAGTATCAATTTTCTTTTCGTTTCTTTTTTCTTTCACCCCCCCCCCCCCCCGTATTCTAATGAGACCATTCCGTGCATATGAAATAAGGTAATGCTTACTTTGTAGTTGTGTACCCAGGACTGACTTATACCATTTTTGTATAAGGGGTGTTAACTCCGATACATTTGACTTTGTGTTGCTGTGTCACAGGCTTCCACGGGCCTTGGCCGTACATTATCAAATGTGCCAGTGGTATTACGTATATATATATATATATATATATATATATATATATATATATATATATATATATATCGATGCATATATATATATATATTTATATATATTTGATAGCTTACACATACGTACAATGGACTTTCATTTATCTTCTCAACACTTTAGAGAGTGATGAGGGCAACGGATTAAATATATATTCCACATCAGGCTGCATTTGAATAAAAGTGGTGTGGGCATCGCCAACATTCTTGTTTCATATTGATTCAATTTTGCGGATTTGATGCAATCTATAATAGATTTCGACATAAAACTCAAATAAGAATGTGTGTTTGCATCATTAAAACATGAATCCAGAAAGGAACAATTTCCCAAGTCAGTCTTTTATTTTTAATTAATGATCCAAATGAGTATGCTAATGATTATGGTCACATGGTGTTGCTGGGGGTGACACCTTGTGGCTAAACCTAGCAGTAACACGTGTACGGCAAGCCAAATGGACATGGGTCGCCTTGACTCCTGTGAGGTTTGCAAGCTGGCGACAGTCGGCAACGATATTTATCCAAATAGATACGTAAATGTATTTCCAAGTGTTTCAAATAGGCCTTGTTAAATTTGCTGTTGCATCTAGTAGGTTTGTACTTTTGTTGACCAACACCAAAGGGATCCAATCTGATGGTGGATTTGAAATCGCATCAGCTCTCTTGTTTTGTTGTTATGTTGTTTTTCCGCAGCTTAGATCACGGATCAGTGCCGATGATCAACATGTGAAGGATACGTGGGAAAAACTTTTCACAATTCAGATAGCAGTAATCAACTCGGCCCTCTGTCTTAATTTTTATATTTGTGTTTATATTCACTAATTAATTACACACTTTAGAAAAGGGCTAAAATGCGTGGATCTGTGACAAGTACGTAAGAAAAAAGACGTTTAAGTGTTTTATTTGTATAGGACTTTTTCCTTTGAGCGTTGCACTTTAAATATTTATTAGGATTACCCCCCCCCCCCAAAACAAACAAACAAACAAACAAACAAACAAATGCTAATTGCAATTGAAAATTAAAAATGACATGGTTGTTCAAAGTGGTTATGGATGCCGGAGATTCAAGCACTGAAGCAGGTTCGAGAACCGGCCGTTTCATGCTGAGACTGACACGGCAAACGATAGACTATCATGTTTGGGCGGAGACAAACTTCAAAAGTGTTGTTGTTGTCGTTACGCCAGTCGATTTTTTCCCTGAATCCGAAAAATAAAAAATAAAAAAACATCAATGTTCATTATCTTTGATAGTGTTTTTACGAGCACGGTGGCAGCTGCGGTTAGTGCTGTGCCTCGTGGGCTGTTCCTTCAGAAACTGTTAATTCTTCTTGGTCAAACAATTTAGCAGAGAGGGGCGATCAAAAGGATGTGGCCCCTATAGTCTTCTGCCCTCTTTATATTGCATTTAAGTGCATATACATGTACAAATAAATTTATTCAACCTACAACTAAACCTGTATTTCTGTGTTAGGTCTAAGTATTAAAGTAACTGAACGCATAGCTTGTTGAATTGAGATTTTTTGCCACCGTCAAACATTTGGGAAATGCTTTAGTTTGTAACAACTCTGCAATGAAAAGTCATTGACGTCTTTGGATGTGTTTGAAATGCATTTGTGAAAGTGTTTGAAATGCGTTTGGTGAAGTATTTGAAACGTTTTTGTTATTAGAGCGTTTGAAACGCGTTTGTAAGAAAGAGTTTGCAACGCAGTTGCAACGCGTTTGCTTCGCGTTTGAGTTTTCTCGTTTGCGTTTGAGGATCGTTTGGGAAGCGTTGGTGCGTTTGGCGTTTGATAACTTGAACGCGGGCGGAACTGTATTAGCAGAATAATGGCTTTCTCTCTTCCCATCGACTGCAGCAACGAGGGGAGTATCTGAAAAATGAGTGACTTGCCGCTCCAGTCGGCAGGACCAAGAGCGTGTCCCGTCGTTCCACTGCTGCACTATGAATTGCATCGATCTGCTCGTCCGAAGGAATAACCTGCATGTTTGCCTTCCTCAGCAGTCTTCCAGCAACTTTCCCAGTTCTTCCCTCTTCATGATTGTCTTTCTTGTTTCCAATATACAAGCAATTAATTAGCCGCCTAATTAGGTTACGCAATTCACAAGATTTACCGCTACTGTGAGAACCATGAATACACAACTGACCGCGGTCAAGCCACGCCTCGCCTTCTCCTTAATCCTGTCATTGCTTGGATACAACTGCTGCGCAATTAGCGTCACTTCCCAGTATGCTATTGTGCATCCGCATTGTTTTACCAATCATATCTGCGTGCACAATCGCACGGTCGGCAGCTTGACCCTCCGTTAAACGGCAGACCCCGACGAGCGCCCACATAAGAAAGCAATAGTGAGTCTGGGGGATGCTTAGGAGGCAAGCCTGAAGTTAGAGTTTCAAAATATCACTTTATTTTGATCAAAACGATCAGATATATTTCCTTCAAGGAAAGGGAAGTTCACTACCTCAAAATTGAAATTGTAAAGGTGTTTACATATTCTGACCAAAATTAAGTATATGACACCGAAATCTCTATTTCAAGAAGACCATCTTTAGTATAAGTATTCTCAACAGCATTATCAGCGCAAGAAACATGTTAAGCAAATGGAACAGTTTGTTGCGTTTATGCAAAAAGTATAACGTTGTATTGTAACCATGGAGTCATCAAATTCTATGGTGTGTTTATTGTGAATATGAAACCTGCAAATATATAAAAACGAAAAACCAATAACCAAAAACCCCGAACACAAAAACAAAACAAAACAAAAAACAAACAAACAAAAAAACAAACAAACAAACAAAAATGAAAAAAAAAAAAAACAAAACAAAACAAAACAAAACAAAACAAAAAACAACCACCTCCCCCGAAAAAAACAGACACAGAAACTTTTGTTTAGTTATACCTTTACTTACACAATACAAGAAAAACACAACAATGGAAGAAACAGTTAGTAGGTCTTACAACGGTCCATGTGGACTTTGTTCACAAACAAAGTGGTGGGTCGTGTGTCCTGGCTTGTCAAGTTGACCCCGGGGCTGCAACTCAGGATGAAAGAGCTGCATTTAGGAATAGTAGTAGTAGTAGAATTAGTAGTAGTAGTAGTAGTAGTAGTAGTAGTAGTAGTAGTAATAATAATAATGATAATAATAATAGTAATGATGATGATGATGATAATAGTAATAATAATAATAATAATAATAATAATAATAATAATAATAATAATAATAATAATAATAATAATAATAATAATAATAATAATAATAATAAAACACAGATCATAATCTTGTAATTTGTGGTTAAACCCTATATTTAATTGTAACACCCACATGGTGGTTTAGTTTTCAATTTTCTTAATCCTGGTCTTATGTAATTTTCAGGCAAACACTTGACAAATGTACTACATAAAACACCATAAAACACTTGTGTGAAAGTATGAATGTAAACTTTACGCGTCGTGTGCTATGTTCTCTATACCGTGAAAACCTGACTGCAGTTTACTTTGTATTTATAAAGTGGCAGAGTAAAATGGAGACAAAACATTTTGGTGTAGACAACGTTTTGTCCTTTTTCATTGTTTTTTTTTTTATGATGGCCAAGGATGGCGGAGAGGCAGACAACTTAAGGGATTACACCTGATGCTACTTTCGGAAAATGAACATGGCTACGAATGTTGTTTGCATAACTTACACGAATATTATAAAAACTGGAATTTGAATGTCAATGTAGAAGTCCAAAGCACTTATCTTTAATAGGTCTAGTTAAACAAATAGGAGAGGCTTCTTTGTTGGTAATGAGGAACTGCAAATAACTAATATATATGTATGTTGACATAACATCCAATGAAAATTTTGCTGTAGCCATAAAACATTTATGTGAAAAATCTAAAATGGCTTTTGGACGCTAAAGACATACCCAGTCTGGTGAAAAAAAAATTGACATTTGTTTACATTTGGATTTATTTGAAAAACTGTTTGCCCCTATATTTCTTAATGGTTGCGAAATATGGGGTTCATATGTTCTATCTCCTGTAAATTGCATCGGTCAAGACAATATATCAGGTTATTTCAAGACTAAAATCGCAGAGTTATATTTAGTTTTTTTGAAATACATTCTAGCAGTGAACTCTAAAGCATGCAATATTGTGGTTTTGAGAGCCCAGAGCTTTTCCCTATTCTCTGGAAATACTGAAGACTATATGTAAAAACTGGTACCGCATTATAACCATGACAAACTGTTGTATGAGGCCTATAAATATATCTCCCAAATTCTGTCAATGATTAGCTCTAACTGGCTAAACACTATGAAGACCTCCCTAAAATCAATCGAATGCGAAGATATTTGGAACAATGGTGGCTGTGAATTTGGAGATTTTTTGGCAAATATTATACAAAAATTATTACAGGAGACATTCTTATTTAATGGCACACTGACTTTTCTAGACAATCTTTGCCAAGTAAAAAATTAGGAATATATTTCAAATTTCAATCAAAGTTTCAAATGGAAAATAACTAATTACTAGTATTGAAGAATGTATATAAAAGAAGAGACTTGACCTGATTGAGAGTCATTGCATATAATTTTAATATTGAAAAAGGGACACACAAATGGCCAGTTAAAGTACCAGTATATGAAAGAATATGTGACTTGTTTTTTGAATTAAAAGACGCATTTCCTTACATTTACAGTTGTCAAAAGTTCTATGAAGCCAGGATACAACTTGGTTTAAACATATTTTATTAAGGCAATTGGAAAACAGGCATGGCCTATACAGATTCCTCTTGCGAAAAAAAGGGAGTAAAATACAGAGTATGGTGTAAAAGGTAATGGCACAAACCACAGGACAGTACATTGACGGACACACAACAGAATGCCAGATAAAGACACCACCAGACGTCACAGATAGTGGTCCGAGCAATGAGTAGTTTGCATTGACTGTAAGAGATGAATGATACAAACAGTCTTTGAATTTTTTTTTTTACAAAAGTATTGATGTTTGCCCGCACGTGGCCACTTAAATGGTAGGCCTACCCATATCTATATAACAAAATTTGTAATATTAACTGCATATACAAACTACCAAGTGAAACCAGTGCGGGCTCAGTTGAATCTGCCAGTGCGGATAATGTATGTATGTACAGATTCAAAGATAGCTATATTAGCGGCTTTTGAACATTTTTAACTTCCATTTAGTACTATATTTAATGTAAACAGAGCCTAGGTTATAATAAACATTTGAAAAGTGTTGCGTTCGGTAATAAAGCGAGGACATTCAAAGAAAAAGTGGTAGGAATTTTCTACCGTGGCGCCACAAGCACAACTGGGAGAACTCACAATGCCAATTTTATGCATGTCGTGCTTCAACTGGCTGCAGCCCATTCTAATTCGGGAATGTAGAATGTTTACTTTCCGGTTGCCAATGTAGAATAAATCGTTAACCTTTGGTTTATCATCGTCTAATTTACCCTGAAATGTATCAAGATCCTCAGAGTTTCGGACTGAATTGGGTAACAAATTCCACTGACGAATGGTTGCTGGTATAAAAGAATTGCTGTAAATACTAGTTCTTGTGTATATCAGGCTTATATCATTTTTTGATCTTACATTGTATGTATTTCTAGAAGACACGTTTCCTGGAATTAAGTCATGAAGGTAATCGGGTGTTAGCCTATGTATTATCTTATATGGCAATGTTAGCCTGTGTTTATCTCGACGTTTAGCCAAAGACTCCCATCCCGTCTCACTGTATAATAATCTATGACTAGTGCGACAGGTTGCCCCGGTTATTACTCGGGCTGCAGCCAGTTGAACACTTTCAAGCGATGAAGCATCCGCCTGAGTACATCCACCCCAAACAACATCCCCATACTCCATTAATGGTCTAATATATGTGAATTATATAATTTCCAAAGAACGCCTATTGAGTCCATATTGTAGTAGTTTTAGCATTCCAAGTAGTTTCCTGGCTTTGCATACAAAGGAATTTATGTGGTTTGACCATGACAAGTCAGAACTGAAAATAACACCAAGATGTTTATGTTCTGATATATTTTCTAAAAAGTTACCGAAGAAAACAATGGGTGGGTTTTGATCTTGACTCTTCTTTGTAGTAAAAAGCATGGATTTAATTTTGGCATTGTTGGAAGTGAGTAACCATTGACAAGACCAGGTCTCTATAGATTTCGGGTGACTGTTGATAGCGTTGGCATAGCTGATGGGGTCGTCGATGGTAATAAACAAAGTTCGGCGAACAACTTTATGTTAGACCTTACGATATTGGTGATATCATTTCCATAAACAGGAAACATGACAGGAACAAGAACCGATCCCTGGGGTACCACGGCTTCGATACTACCCCAGTCCGACAAATCGCCATGTAAAGCGACCTGTTGACTTCGATCGTGCAAATAACTGCTGAACCAGTCCAAAAGAGAACCACAAATACCTACCTTGTGCAGCTTGTGAAGGAGGGCAGGATGATACACTGTCGAATGCCTTAGTAATATCACAAAAAACTACTCTTACTTCTTTCTGTAGATCAACAGCCTTTACAAATTGATGATATAAGTATACTAGTTGGTTTACAGTACCATCTCCCGGCATGAAACCAGACTGTTTTTTCTGACAGAGCAAAGATGTCTCTAAAGACATCTTTGCTCTGTCAGAAGAAGACATACTTAAAAATTACTCTTTTGAAAACTTTGGAAACACAAGTTAGGAGAGAGATAGGTCTCTAGTTGCCGCACAAGCTAGCGTCACCCTTTTTGAGAACAGGAGTAACATTGGCTTTTTTCCAGTCATAGGGAAATGTTTTTTTCTCGAGGGATAGGTTAAATAGTTTGGCAAGAGAGGGCGCCACTGAAGGGGCTGCTTCCTTCAGTAGTGCGGGACTGATCCCATCAGGACTGCTTGCCTTACTGACATCTAGTGATGCCAGTACCAAATAAACGTCGTCCTCACTAATAGTAAGACCATCAAGAATTTGACCATAGCTACTTTGAGTTGATATTGGAGGACAATGGAAAGTAAAACTGTCAACACAACTTTGTTGCAGAAAGAAAGAGTTCAGGGCAGCTGCCTTGGGAAAAATTGTCCGAAATTGCAATGTCGTCTACCAATAAATGGCTATTCGAGGAGTCCTGACTGCCTTTCACAAAATATTTTGCAGTTTTCCACCAGCGTTTTTCTTTCCTTTTAGAATTATTTACAATATCAAATCGACGATTAAAGTTCTCTTCTTCGGCTGCCCTCAAATCACTTATGTATTGGTTTCGTAAGGCCCGAAAATAATGCAATATATTGGCATTGTTTACATTTCTGGTGGACTTGGCCTTGCGCTGTATTCTATCAACCTTTCTTTTCTGGGCCCGTAGGCGACTATTGTACCATGGAGCGTCACCACTTACTGTAATTGTCATGTTAGGGATATTTTGTCTTCCGACATTGAAGAAAGTACTGCTCCACAGTTTACACATCTCATCAACACCATCAGTATCAAAGCAGGGATCCCAATCGACCTTGCTCAGTGAATCCCTAAACACATCAAAGTCAGCTTTGGCATACAGCCATATTAACCTTTGAAAAGAAGAGTTCTTCTTATGTCTAAATAATAAGTTTGCAGTTACTGTACAGTGATCATTATCAGCTACTGATGGAAGTACAATTGCAGCTTTCTCAAAACTAGGTACATTCGTGATTATTTGGTAAAGGCAAGTAGCTGTTCGATCAGTTATCCTTGCAGGCTCTTTTATATGTACGGTAAGGTTATTGGGTGCACAAAATGTATTTAATTTCTTACCGTGATTTCTTTGAAAGTCACCATTTAGATCACTCACTTGTATAATTTTATCAGTAGGACTACTGTAAGTAAGATCGTATGATACCTGTAAGTCGTCCCAAAGCGATGCAGAGGAGTTTGGTAGCCTGTAAGCGACCGCCACTAAAAATTTGTTATTATTTAGACGGATTTCAGCCCATTTTACTTCGATACCCGGAATTTCT
Organism: Hermodice carunculata; assembly: GCA_964020975.1. Classification (NCBI taxonomy): domain Eukaryota; kingdom Metazoa; phylum Annelida; class Polychaeta; order Eunicida; family Amphinomidae; genus Hermodice; species Hermodice carunculata. Next base: position 63,042,988 of record OZ026625.1, read on the forward strand.
AAGTCAGTTCTCCTTTTAACCCTCATAGCACAAGATACTTGTAGTGCAACACCACCGCCGACCCCACCAGCTATATCTCGACGCAAAATACTGTGAAAACCAGGCAGATCATAGTCACTATATTGATTGCATGCAGACAAAAATATTTCAGTTACAGCTATAATGTCGTAGACTGGCCTAAAGATGCTTTATACACCTCAGTTTACCCTGGGAAAGACTACGAATATTCATATGACATAGGGTGATATCAAAGTAGGCGTTCGTTGGATGAGGACCGGGATTCGGATGCACATCGCCTGACATAGCGATTAGTACAACATGTAATGTTTCAAAACCATCAGTAGCATTGCCAACTATATTATACCATCTATACAATAGAAGCACCTGGTCTATACTCACATGTTTGTAAATATTGGTGTATAGTGGACCAATTCTGGTATATAAACAAAGATTGTAACACACAAGACCGCGTAACACAAAATCATGAAATGGACTAACATCTTGAATATGAAGAATGACTCCAACATGAACATTACTTCCACCCATATCTTCATGATATTGCATACACTTCTGTGTAGAATTGAACAAAGGGTATAAACACCAAGTATCAGTAATGAAGTTTTGTCGTGCAGAACTAGATCGAGTGTTATGACTCGTATTACATATACATAAACATGAGCTAGTAACCTCTTTTCCTGAAAAGGAGAGAATAAGTGTTCCCCTAAACATTTGACATAATAAAATTGTTTGTTTTTGTATTGATGTATGACTGAAAAAGATAATCCTAAAAGTCCGTATAGAACGTACATGAGTGGTTAACAGTATCATAGTCTGCGTGGTACACAAAAAGTAATGCTAACGTAATGCCAGGCTTTGCACACTAGCATTGTTCCAGTTAACACATATTTCAAAGTCAATTTCCCGAACAGGTATACAGTAGCTATACATCTCTTCGTAAAGTATATTATTACATTATAAATGCGGTTATTGTAACTTCACTCACCAGAGTGAACCTATCCACACACAAAACAAACAGAAATGCCCAATTTGTACACTTCCGCATTGCATCGTCTACTCAAACCAAAGAGGGTAGGGATACCCATTGCTCGGACGAACAGGCACAGACCCATAGAGGCCTGCGCTCCAAGGAAAAGACATAACACAGAATTATAGCATACGTAGGCTACAAAGACATGAATATTGGTGGTCATATATTGACCCAATACACATACAACATAAAATATAAAGATGTTCATGAGTAAAAAAAAATTTAGTATAAAGGTCGGAACGCAAAAAAACACCTTGTACTGTGTACCAGTCACTTTTGAGCGGTGAAAAAGTGAGATACTCTAGCAACAAGCGAATGACATCAATGAGGTAAAAGGTCACTTAATGGTCCGGTCAGACACCAGTACTTCTGGTATGAAACGCCAGTAATGCTGTTGATAACCTTAATTCACGTACACAGAAGTGTTCACAGTTAATAAATGGCAAGTAAATGAGACACATATAGTGACCATACAAAACGAAGGGATTGTTCTACGTTTTGTGATACATGGCGGTGATACAATACAAGTTGAATGGCGTAATGACAAGATATTTGTAATACACATGTATTTCAACACAATCCTTTAGCTGCTTAGCATTAAGCAAAAATCACAACATGGTGGTTGCTGAATTATGAATGACATGCCAGTGCTTTATGAAAACAGATAATGATAAGCATTACGTATTAATAGCAAAGAAATACTGGTAAAGAATGTATATATATATATATATATATATATATATATATATATATATATATATATATATATATATATATATATATATATAAATAAAACCAAATATGCACATACACACATAAATTTCAAGTGTTGCCAATTCATACATGTATTGTGTAAAACAACGCTAAAGGTTAGCGTACATCGTAATTACAGATAGTGTTGATTGTTGGGCTGTAATTTACATGTTTATAGTACGTGAACGCCGCAAGTGATAATTTTGGGTTGGAACAGAATTATATGCAATAAATACAGTACAATACAATAAATCAACAGATAACCATTAGTAGCCAAGAGAGGTGTCACTGAAATGCCAAGAACCGTGATCATTCAGCAACGTAAATATATGAATATCAAATCAGTCAAGTCAACTGACACATTTCAATTGGGGTATTCAAATGATCACATCAGTAGTTTGTCAATCTGGGTACCATTTTTGATTTTAGCCTGGCGTAGTATGTATGTTATCGCTAGAAGTATACCTACAGCATTAGTCGTAAATAGGGTAGTTGACACGTGCCAATAATATGTAGAGACAGCTGGTGATGATCACAAGATGTTAAGCCACCACTCTTCAATCATAAAAAAGTAATAAAAAATAAAAAAATAAAAAATAAAAAGACCCCAAAAACATATGCAAAGATCAGCCCCGCAGAATCGCAATCAGTCATAAGTGGCAAGTTCTGCATTTGTTTTCAATTCCAACGCTTGGCTTGAAGTAGGTGACAGAGGCAGAGATAGTGGTTGATATGTATGTACAAACCAGTAGCTTGTAAAATCGGCCTTAAAGTATGATTGCATGAATGAACGGATCAAATGACACTTTCATATATGTATGCAGTAATTGCATCAGTCCAATTACAGATTAATAGTTAGTATGTATCACATATATGGCCATGAGGAGAAAAACGATCAAAACAAAGCAAAATAAAAACAGACACCAGAGTAAGTACAAGTGCGTATTCGTGTGTGTGGAGTCTAGTGTGATATAAAGGTAATCCAGTCCAGAAGCAACTTACACTTTACATTATTCATATGCAGATAAGTCCTCCTCACTGGTAATAGTTATCACACTGAAAGATTCATTGTCCTTCACCTTGATCTTTATTTTGCCGTCCTTTGACCAAGTGTCGATAATGTTCCCTGCACGTGTCAGGCATCTGGCCTTGTAAGCCAATGAAGCACGAAAGCGCGTCAGATCCTCAGTGATGAGCACATCAGTACCCTTGAGGCAACGCCTGACTTTGAATACATGGGCCTTTACCCTGTGGTTCATAAAGCGAGCGATGAAGGCTTTCCCCTTTTCACGTTCGCCCTATTTGCTAGTACGTCCGAGCTGGTGAATACATTGAATGTCGTTCAACGAAAGTTTCAGACCTAGCTTGTCTCTACAGAGATTTATGATCAGCTGATCGGTATCCTCATCACCATCCTCGTTGCTTTCCTCTGTAGGGGGTAATCCCCAGAACCTCAAGCAGCCTCTTCGCCCGTACTGCTCCAACGCATCAAGTTCCATAGTTAAATTGGACAACTTTTTGTCTTTCTCTGCAATCTGGCGTTCTAATTTGGATATAGTAACCTCCATGTCACATACATTTTGTTGCAAATTTCCTGCGTGCTCAGGTTGAATTTGGGAAACAGCAAGTTGGGTCTCTAAATCCGATATTTTTTCGACGATCGACGGACCCAGCTCTTTTTTTTACTACTGACTGCAGTTGGTCGTTGACCATAGCCTGTACCTGATCCATAATCATCCCATGCATAGCCTGGGTAAGGCTTTGAACGAAAGTCTCACTGCTAAACAAGTCATGAACAGATTGTTCAATGGATCCACTGACATAGACAAATTGGTTTGAGACAAAGACAAGGGTTAAGACATTTCCCGTCTGTGCTTTTCCCTGGGCTTTCCCCCTAAATTTTTGAGATCATTGTTCTCAGATTTTCCCGAAACACCAGAAGCACTTTGCTCTGTAGTAACATCTCCCATGTCCTCATTTGGAATTGACTAATCCAACAGGGTCTCTAATGATTGGCTGATCAAACAGGGTCTCTAATGATTGACTGATCACACAGGGTCTCTAATGATTGACTGATCAAACAGGGTCTCTTATGATTGACTGATCAAACAGGGTCTCTGAAGATTGACGGATCAAATAGGGTCTCTAAGGATTGACGGATCACAGTCGACACCGACATATCTGGAATTGCACCACAGTCACAGAAATCATAGAACACATGTCGTGACAAAAAACCGTCAAGATCGCACGGAACAAATGTTCAAAATAATGGTTTTGTAACACTTATCTCCTACATTAGGTGTTTCTAAGTCGTCCCATAGACCTTAAACGCATGATAATCCAGTCCACATAGTTTTATATAACATGAAGCACAAAGGAGTGTCAGCTAATTTCCATTTGAATAAAAGAAGATTACTTGGAATTAACCTGTAGATTAGTTTAAAATTAAATTGCTTTAGTTTGTTTTCCATGTAAGAACAGTTATTCAGGGTCCATACTTTGGACCAAAGGATATCATTTTTATTTAATTTTCTTTCCCAGAATTTTTGAATAGCTGGTTTTTCAAATTTAGCATCAATGCAACTTTTGCATAGGTCTTTAATATTAAAGGTGTTATTGAACCCAACAACTGTGCCTTTAATCAATAAATGTAATTCCAAACTTGTTTTACAGGTAAATTTCCGTGCAGGGTCGCTGTTTAACAAAGCTCGCCACTCTTTTGGTATTGCATTGAATAAATTGCTACTCTCTGCCACCCAATTTCTTTTATCTTTTAGTTTAGTATAAACAGTTTCGTTTGTCAAAACCTCTGTTCTGATCTAATTAATCAGAAATAAATATTATATCAGAGTTAGTCCATCTGTTAAAAATTAGACAGTTTTAATTTTGAACAATAAATCTGTTTCCCCAAGTAACTTGCTGTCTTATTTGTGCAGGTGTACATATAGCGGGTTTGTTTCCACCACCACATGTGAACCATGCATCTAGGATTTGCCAATAAAAGGAAGGCAACTCATATTTTTTCATCAGCAATTTTGTTGATTGTAAATTAAATTTGAAGACAATATAGTCTTTTCAAAACTGGTCGTAGTAGAACTTTGGTAATATATTTTCCAGCTTGCAAAGTCTGTGAATAATAATCTATGAATCCATTTAATTTGCTTTGTGCCCCTTTTGTAAGTTAGAAAATGATTATAACCATTTTTTGTTACTTGCAATAGAATTAAAACAATAAGAGAAAAGGTGAGGCAAATATTCAGATTAATAGGCATAACAAATATTAAACTGAATTTACAAGATGTTATCTTGGGCTATAAAATAAATTATGAAGCATATTCTTGGGTTAATTTTATACTAACAACATACACTTTTACAATACATAAAGGAAACCTAATAAGTGAAAACAGAAAAAAATATTTAAGTTACTGGAATCCTTTGAAATATGAATTGCAGTGAAGAACTATCACCATGAAAAACAAACATGCATATTTTATAATATTTCTGGAACTCTGTTCATGTTAGTACAAAATTTTGAGATTTCCTTACTCATATGTAATATATTGTTAAAACATTTACTAAATGTCATTTGTTTATTGTAAATTTTGTTATATGGTCATATTACTGGTAACGTTTAATGGATGATGCTGATGTATCAATGTGAGTGTATAATTGTATATAATTGACTTCAATAAAAGATAAAGAAAAAAAACCATGAAGCTCTGGAAAAAGTGGATTTTCCTGAACACGTCTTGAACGGGTTTTAATTCCCCGCCACGCATGCGCTCTCTAAACAACTTATTGATAACCTGTCAGAATGTCTAGCTCATTGGGAATATACAACTCCGAAAGATAAAGTTATTAGGTTAATGAAATATGATGACGTGGAAGTAATTTGGAATTTGGAAAAATTTATAACAGAAAGTGTAAAAATCAGAGGAATGTTGTAATGGAAACGTATCCTATTCTTTTGGTTCAACTCGGTGCACATATTTTTTTTGTGCAATTCTTATCATATTTAACTGTATGTGTATGTAAGTATTGTTTATGCTCCCAACAGGTTGGCTGGTAAGGGATTTTATGATGTAGACAGTGTTTTTTTTTTTAGATCCATCAGCAAATTACCATGGAGATGTGTGAAATGGTGCAGTTGCAATAAAGGTCATTCATTCACCCTCTGCTCTTCATTACCAATCCCTGATCGTCCACCTGAAAGAGTGTAGGCCCACTAATCTTTAAAAGAAAGAAAGGGAGAGAGACAGACAGACAGACAGACAGACAGAGAAAGAAAGAAAGAAAGAAAGAAAGAAAGAAAGAAAGAAAGAAAGAAAGAAAGAAAGAAAAGTTACGCAGCTTTTTACGTGTTGACGAGAAAGCGCAAGACCGCGAAATGACCAGAAGTTAGCGCAGGCCATCAGTTCACCAGTCTTAGTTGAATCGACATATTCCTATATTTGCAGAACTCTTGGGAGAAACTTGCCTTTTGTGCGTGACTCGACTTTTGTTGATTCTGAATTTTGTATCATTTTCATTGAAGTAGAAGAGCTCTAGGCCCCTGCTTTGCAGACAAGGGAGAAACAAACAAATGTAGAAATGGGTTTTCTAGCAAATTTTGAATCTGCGTACCTCACGGTATGCTAGACCTAAGCTTAGAAAAGAATCTGACAGTCAAATAAACTCACGTTAATGACTTAGCCATCAGCTGTTCCAGGATAGTAGGTGGGTCGCGGTGGCCTGTGCAGTCACTAACCTCGAGTCTTGGGTCACTCAGGTTAATGGTGAGCAATCTATCAGACTCCAAAACAAGCTAGGATTTGCGGAACTTCAAATTTCTTGATAAATAAGAATATATAAGGCCTGGAATTTTGCTGGTTTATAAATTATACTTCAAGAAATATAGTGTCATGAAAATTATACAGTTCGGGGTTCCAGGTTCAGCAAATGGGCTCTGCTGTTCGCATCCATGTTCGTGTTTTAGTATGTTGGCTTATCATTACGGCGGAACATGACTTATTGCGAGACCAAGTAACTAATGCCCTCTACAAATGATTGTAGGAACTCACGAAAATGACCACGATAAGGATTCTCAGGCTTTATACGATTTTGTAATTTTAATTTGCGGTTCTGTGCACACAATGTCATTCATTCCAATTTTGTGCACGAAACTGGATAATAAATCTTATAGGCTTTTGTGAACTGAATACTGTTTTTCTTCGACAAAATAGATACAAATGTAGGATGATTTGAATTCCGTGATAGCAATTTCGACAAGATTGAAAGATTACTAAATTTCGTGGAGCATTTTGTGGACGAAATTCAAAACTATGCGCACAGAAATGAAACCACGGCCTTTAATGAATTGTGTGAAAGTGATTGCATTTCGTGATTTTCTTTTCCAAATTCGTCCACAGAATCGCATAAAGCTTACACTTTCGTGAAAACTTGTTTAATTCTGCGAAGTATATAATGGAAAATCTTGGACAAAACAGATAAATTGACTGACAATTTTGTTGACAGAATCCATATGGCTTTTCTTACAGAATCCTCAGTTTTTTTTCTTCTCAATTTTGTGGACAAAATTGGCCGACCTACAGGGATTTGTGAACAAAATTGGTAGGCTTAAACTATTCTGTGGACAAAAATGGTAGCTTTACTCTATTTTGTGGACATAATTGATAAACATACTCGATTTCGTGGACGTAATTGATAAACATTTAGATTCTGCGGACAGAAGTGATAAACTTAACAATTCAGTGGACAAAATTGTTCGAGTTTACGGATTTGTTTACGAAATGGACTAAAATAACCACAAAATTGATGTCACACTTTGCACCCCATAAAATAGGCACAGGCTGCAAAAAGAAAGAAAAAGGTCGATTTGGAGTAGTACCAGAAAGAAGTGAGATACGCAAAGACAATGAAATTACATTGGATAAATGGAAACGGGATTTTGAGAGTTTTTTTGAGTAAAATCATCTAAATGAAATAGGGGGACTAAGAATATCAATTTCCATGCTAGTCCATCTACTTACACGCAACATACAGCAGCGCACAACATGCCTATAAAAGCATCTGATGTTTTTTCTTGCAATCAATTGTGCCAAGCCAGGGAAAGCAACAGACGAAATTGGTTTGCCTGTAGAAGTGCTGAGAAATTCCTTGTCCTTAGACTTTTTACTTAATCTATTCAATATATGTTTCCAGGAGGGTAAAGTGCCTGAAGTCTGGCAAAGGGGTATGATCAACCCCATTTGAATAGACAATACAGCAGATGCCCGAATCCCACTTAAAAACTGGAAATCACCCTGGCGCTCATCAGTGTGAAATTGTTCACTTCAGTTTTAAATCAGAGATTAGTTTCCTGGGCGGAAAAAAATGACATCTTTGTGGACGAACACAATGGTTTCAAGGAAGATCGCAATTGTATTGACCACATCGTATCCCTGACAAATATACATGAAACCAGCAAGAAGCAAAAGAAGTATACCAATGTAGAATACGTCGATTTCAGCAAGGCTTATGGCAGAGTTAACAGAAAGTCCCTTTGGAAAGAGCTCCAAACGTATGGTATTCATGGTCCAACGCTCACAACTCTACAGTCAGTGTATTCCAATGTTCAGTGCAGCGTCAGTGTTAACGGCCTCTGTTCAGATTATCTTCAGGTAGATTGTGACTTAAAGCAAGGCTGTTTTTCGGACGTTGTTCAATTTATTGATAAGTAAATTGGCTATGCATATTAAGGCCTTCGATAATGGGATGCCAGTTGGTGAATGGGAAATACCAATACCGCTTTTGGCAGCTGATATATATAATACTTTTGGGAGAAATGAAGGTGCAGCTACAAAGAAGCTTTGAGGTTTTAAGGGATTGGTGCAATTCATGGGATATAAAAGTAAACACTCAGAAAACGAAAGTGATGCACTACAGACAGCCATCAGCCCCTTATTCTGTTTATCAATTTACAATTTAGGGTGACCAAAACTTGGAAACATCAGATTAATATATATGCCTTGTTGCCTGGATCACTGAACAGCCTGGCATGTCTTATATGGCAAAGGAAGTCGCAAAGTTAGCTCAAAGGGCCCCTGAGTTACGTATAGCAAAGGCTAAAATGTACAGCGGTATGCCATGTAAAGTGTACACCTATCTGTATGACACCCTTGCTCTGCCGATCATCACCTGTGTGGCAGCTATCTGGGGCCAAAGAGAACTTTCATGCATAGTTGCTTTACATAACCGTGCTTGCAAATTCTTCCTTCCCGTGAGCAGGAAGACTCAAAATGCTGCCATATGGGGAAAGACAGGTTGGACAAGACCGTAGCAAGGTTAGTGGGCATGCACGGCTAAATCCTGGTATAGGTACTCGTACGTGCCAACATCTCACCTACAAAGGCAGATATTCCTCTGTGCCGTGGCTTATAAATCAAAATTGTACTGGATACGTTCTTGTGAAATACAATCAAGAAATATTGACTTGGCATTTCTCAAAGAAGTTTTACAAAATTATCACTGGAATAGTGTAAAGGCTATTGTGATTACTTCTGTATATAATCTTTATTGCAAAATGGCACCAGGACCTCGATGGGCATAATGCTATAAGAGGACCAGAGTAGAATAAATTAAGAGTGTATGGAGTGTTTAAAAACAGTTTTGAGCCAAGAAAGTAGTTAAGTTTGAAATGCGTGTTAAGCATAGAAAAGCCCTCGGCCGTTTCCGTTGTGGTGTTGCACCATTATATGTGGAACCGGGTACTATGGTGCAAACAGACCACTGTTTGATGAAAGAACCTGTACTTCTTGTGATGACTTAATGGTTGAGAATGAGTTCCATGCATTGTTCAGTTGTAGCTCATATCTTGAGGATAGGTCACCATTGACGGACCTACTTCACTTGGACAATACCAATTTATAATTTTTCAATCAATATAAAAAACGCGGGTCTTAGCCAATCAGGTCGGAGACGAATTAAAAGTTTTGGCTAAAACCCTCCACATTTGCCTACAAAAAACGCAGTTTTCTTTATGACCACATTCTAAAATTCTCATCCAGTCACTCTTTAATATGTTAGAGTTTTACAGCTTTGAATAAAGTGGTTGCTGTTATGTGGGCATTAAAATTCTGAATGTTTTTAAATGTGTGAACAGCGGGTGAAACTTTATACCACAACTAGACCGGCAGCAGATGGACAAAGATGAAAAGGATTTCCATCTTTCCAGATGTTTTTGTACTTTTCCATTCTGCGTGGCAATACACCATTCAATTTATTCGATATCTTTTAAATTTCTTACAAAATCTCTTATAATTGGAAAACATTCTTTATATTTACATATTTACATGTATATATATATATATATATATATATACATACATACACACATACATATATATATATATACTGTAGTTCTAGAAATTTTCGCGCTCGATTTAATTTCGCGCTTTTCGCGCCACCAACTAAAGCGCGTAATTAAAATGCGCGAAAATAAGTTGCATTGTATTTCACTACATTGTTTAGCATTGGCTGTATGATGACAGATCTGATCAATCTGTCTTGGCAGAGTGCTTGCCACCCTGTTACCATGAATTATATACCCTGACACCTCAAAAGTGCATAAATTTCTTATGGCAGATTCCACTCCGCCCACTCAGAAAAAATGGTAAAAGTTGTGGAAAGGTAGACATATGTGTCAAAATCACTGACAATACTCACCTCCCATTGAACGCTCTTGATTAACAGGGCATCAAATGAAGGCCGTGGGAAACAAGTCAATTCCGTTAAACTCGGCATTTCCTTCGAATGCCGTGCTCTGAAGTTTATCTAATAGAAAATGAACAAAATTTATCTGTACAATGAAATCCACACACACACACACACACACACACACACACACACACACACACACACACACACACATATATATATATTTCTTTTCTAAATTAAAAATCATACTTTGTATAGGTTTACATTTTTTGTCCCCAAAATACTTCATTAACTGTAAAATTAGTAGTTTGAATTTCAGTTGCAAATCTACTAAAAACTAGATTCCAAAAAAGTTGAACACACTCACATTCCCCGAAAAGATGTTCAACGGATTCAACACTATTTTTATAAAAACTGCACATCTGATGTGCTTTATTCCACTTTAATAACTTTTCATTTGTATAAGTAGTTCTATGTTAGAATCTAAACTGAAAATTACACAATTCACTGGAGATAGTAGCTAAATATAACAGTCAAAAAATTAAGTACCATTCATCCTCATCAATATATTGTATTTGTGTCTTTTTGTCCAAAACCACTTCCTAATAGTCATTACCCTATTCCGTAGTCCGAACTCAATATATATATAGCGGGCAATAGGCTCCGAAACATGTTGAGTAGTTACCCGCTGAAGACCCTTTAATTTATTTGGGCTAATACAGCCTATGTCAAAATCTTACAGAGGAACGTGCGCAATATAGACAATAGTACTTCCATGTGTATATACGTTAGCCAGGGACAGGTTAGCTTATGGAGAGTACAAAGTTCAGACTGCAGAATAGGGTAATGACTACCAGGAAGTGGTTCTGGCCAAAAAGGCACAAATACAATATTTAAATCATAACTCCCCTTCTTTATAAGCGGGATCTGCGATTCTACTTTTTTCAAGTAAAAACGGGTACACATATCTTGGTATTTTACCTATGTCAATTATATCTATCTTTCTCTCAATTTCAACTGCATAAAGCACCCTTCTACTGTTAAGAATATGTTTCCATTCCCTTGGAATTGCTGATATAAGTCCATAATATGTTACAAAGTCAATGGAAAGTTGAAATTTTCGTTTAAAGAATTCCTAGGTCACAGTAGTCCCTTCACTTGTAAGAATATCTTTTACATATTTCACTCTTTTCTCGAACCATGACTTGTAAAATAGCATTTGATTATTTATATAAATATAAGAATTAAACTTTTCAAAGCACACTTCAATGCAGAGAACTGTATATGTATTTCAGGCACACATACAACTGCCTCTTTTTTGGGGGGGGGGAATCAAATATTTCCTCTGAATTTTATCAGGCTTTTTATCCCACATATAATTGAAAATAGTTTTTGTCTATGTTATTAATAAAAGCATTTAATGGATCTGGTATAACTCATGCTATATAAACTAACTGTGACACAACTAATGATGTAATAATTAAAGTTTCCCCACATAGTGTTAAATTCCTTCTGTTTCATACTTTGTATTTTTGTGTATTTTATTAAGTTGAGGCTCACAATTAAGTTGTCCTAATTCCTGCAGAGATGGAAATATTTTAATCTCCTAATATTGTTATGGCATCATTTGTTATTTCAACACCATCTACAGTATTTGTAGTCCAATCAGTGTATTTTAAACTGCCAATTCTTAATGATTTAGTATTACATAAATTTACTTTTAATCCAGAAATTTTATTAAATTTGTTTAACACAAGTGCGTTTAGGAAAGTTGTTTGATATTGTCATTGGATTCTATTAAAAAGAAGGCAGTATCATCTGGATATTGACTAAGCTTATTATCAACAATGTCAACTTTTATGCTTTTTATTTTATCATCTCCACGAGTAGCTAGAGCGAAAATTTCTACACCCAAAATAAACAGATATGGTGACAAGGGGCATCCTTGACGGACACCTCTTGTTAATTTTATAGCGTTTGAAGACAATCCATTATTTATTATGCGATTTTCAATTCACGAATAAAATAATTTGACCCAATTTTTTACTGAATCACCAAAATTGAAATATATTAAGTATTTGTTTATCAGTTCCATTCAAGATGATCAAAAGCTGTTTCAAAATCCAATAAAATCAATACTGTTAGAATTTCTTCCTCATCTACAAACTCAATCAAATTAAGAATTTTATTTATGTTTTCACAAATGGAATGACACACACACACACACACACACACACACACACACACACACATATATATATATATTATATATATATATATATATATATATATATATATATATATATATATATATATATATATATATATTTATAGTCATTCTTTTTTTCATATTTTAATCTAACCCTCGAAAACATCAGATAGGTAGTTGCATAAATATGGTATTATAAGCTGGCCTTCAGTAACATTGGCCAGGCTTCCTTATACAGTAATACTTATATAGAAGAAGGCAAAGGAAACCATTTGGTTTGAAATTCAGTGAATGGTAGTTCTAACTTAAGCAAATTTACAATTCATCTTCATCGATATCATTAAAATAATTGAATCTCGGTAATCCGTACATTATTACACAACCCAACAATTTAGGTAATAAAAATTATTTTTGACGTTGTTCGTTGAGATGAAAATGTATGTTTATATGCATACAGACATACACACACACATATATATATATGTATTTATATCATTCACGATTTTGTAAAGCACGCTTTCTGATTCCCCCCACTCTTCATCTTTTTCCCCTACCTTCTTTTCAATGGTACGTAGTCTTCTTTGTAAAAGATACTTAATCAGACAGAGTACTGCAATACAGTCTGAAGAAAAGGGGAGGGGGGGGGGTCTATGAGAAAGATGGAACTTTATCCCTGTAAGCAACCTTAACAGGCATGGTGTATGTCATCGTTTATACAGTTTATCCAAAAATAAATCACATTGCCATTAGACTAGAGCCATAGTAGGATCAGGATGTTACAGTAAATGGCGTATATGTACACTATCAGGTTAGATGTTACAGATTAAGTTTGTAAATACTACCTGGATATGTATAATATAAGTATATATACTTATTAGCAGTTATTCTTTCCTTTGCCCCCTTGTATAAGTCTAACCGTTTAATACAGCAGATAGGCCATTGCATTAATGTAGTACTATAAGCTAGACAGTGGTGGTGGTGTTCAATGGGAGTGCAGGGGATAGACAATGGTGGTGGTGTTCAATGGGAGTGCATGGGATAGACAATGGTGGTGGTGTTCACTGGGAGTGCAGGGGATAGACAGTGGTGGTGGTGTTCAATGGGAGTGCAGGGGATAGACAGTGGTGGTGGTGTTCAATGGGAGTGCAGGGTTACATCTCCTAATATTGGATGAGAGAAATGCACCGTTCAGATGTAAGAAAAAGGTCGTGAAACCAGTGTATATGTAATAAAGACCCTGTTACATTTTCATATTGAAGAAACCATGCACTTTAACCTACTTGACAACACTCCAACGTGGGAAGTTAAAATTTATCAACATTTCGAGAATTGTTTTCTGAACTTTAATGTTTTGATTTTGCAAGCAAGCGAAGACTAATGTAATGGAATGCTCTGCAAACGACTGGGTCTGATGTTGTGCAACCTATTTGTTTTTTGTAAACATGAGATTCGAGATCATACATTGTGTCACAGTGCCTTGAGTATGGATGCAAACTCCATCATTATGGCAAAATTGCATAGACAAAATAGCATTGCAGCTTTTCAAGCAGACATTATCACAGGCTAGATAACTTTATTCAACAAAGTATGCCCTAAATACCAAATATTACGTGAATATTGCCAGGCTATGGTATTGCTCATTGTATTTTTACACATTGAAATTTCCATTTACTTATAGGCATGGCAGAAAAACGGAAAACCACGCCAATCATAATCACTGGAAACTTGTACCTCAAGCAGTTACTGATGTATTGTTCAAATGTAGATTTAACATAGGAATGAGTCGACGCATCGGTTTCTTTTACTAGAGAGTTGATACTATGTACACAGAGATGTGCAGCTCTGAGTGTGTTCAAAACAAATGCACAAAGGCTGAACGTGACAAACCTGTCAACCAATCCGGTAAAAATGATGGTGAAATGTTAATAAATGTACAGTGAAATCACTAAGGTCAGAGTATCTTGTGTGCTGGAAAAAAAATCTAATCTTAATAGGGAAATGGACGTATTAGGTATATAATTGAATTAAAGACGAACATAGGACTGTAAATTGGTGGTTTTTATAAGAGAATAGCCTCGCCACAGAGATGCTTTTTATTGGAAATTCTATTGTGCTTGTTCATGGAATGTAATATCCTGTTGACAGATCCATTCTCCAGGCGCTACAAACGGGAGCAAAATGGCTTCTTCTTTAGTAACAGGGCCCACGGTTTGGTGAAACTTGGCATGATTATAAGTGTTCAAACGCTCAAATTGAAGACATGCTAGGCAGTTGCTACGTGAATCAGGGAGGAAATTGACTTTGAAATAATGATGTATGATGTCTGTGTTTTTATAGACATTTTAGTCTGTACGGGTAGACATTCAAAAGCCCAAAAAATCTTCTTCTTCTTCTTCTTCTTCTTCTTCTTCTTCTTCTTCTTCTTCTTCTTCTTCTTCTTCTTCTTCTTCTTCTTCTTCTTCTTCTTCTTCTTCTTCTTCTTCTTCTTCTTCTTCTTCTTCTTCTTCTTCTTCTTCTTCTTCTTCTTCTTCTTCTTCTTCTTCTTCTTCTTCATTTCAAAATATTGAAAATGTGAGGCTCCAACAGCCAAATTAATTTCTTATCGTTTCATCAACGGGAAACCATTAAACATATTTTAAGGCCATAAATTGCCGGACGTGCTTTTTATGCGATGGTGGCTGTTTGCTTTTACTTTGTATTTCATAAAGGCAACCCACGTGAATATAAAAAGTATATGAACGTTACACATCAGCACAGAGATAAATATAAATTGTATGACAAGTTTTTTGCTTATAATGGTATGACTTAGAGGATTTATATAAACAAATATATGCCCAAATAAACACAAAATAGCAAAATTAAAAGTTAAACTGACCCTCAGAAAAGGATTCCATGAGTATTCATGCACTTTCCCAGGGATGGAAACCAATAGACTAGACACAACGTTTCATGCACACAATGACCGACCTGATATATGTGAAATACTGAATTACCCATGTGATTTGTGCGAGATTAGCTCATTGGTCTCTTCTAATTTTTTCTGCATAAACCCGAAGATAAGCAGTTCAGGGACAACTCTATCCAACTTTACGTATCTGGAATTTTGCTTGTAATTATATGTAAGCATATACAGAAACCTTAGATTTGCTACATGTATTATATAAATTGCAGCCGTTTAGGTAAAAGTAGAATTATACAGATTATCACGCAGCCAATATACTGCAATGCAGTGTCAATCCAACATACATAATACCAATGATTCATGCTGTTCAGTATAACATTATTGTTGACCGAAATTTTGGTAGATTTTCGTTTGCTTCCAAAGTGTGACATGTTTTTTCCACACCCAGACCTGACAGTTAACTGATGTTATGCATATTAGCGCTGCCAGCTATTGTTCTTGTACACTGCCTAGACAGCACTTTGTCCGTAAATAATGTTATGGTGAATCCAAGCTACACTCAGAGGGTGGATTTTCTTTCGCTGAAAGAGTCTACGGTATGCTTCTCTGTATTGTTGATTACGACTGTAAATGATTGGATTCAGTGCAGAATTTGTCCATCCAAACCACACAAGGTATTCCAAAGTGTCCAGAAAATCAGGCTGGCAATAAGCAATTTGAGTTGTCCATAAAAGTATGGCATGCAAGAAGAAAGGTAACCAACACAATACAAAAACACCCATAACTGCTCCTATTGTCTTCAGTGCCCTCTTTTCAGGTTTATGTATCTTTCTTTGTGCTTGGGTATGCGATTTACCCACTGTCTCTAATTCATGTATCACGTTAGCATGAGAACGAGCAATACGAAATATCTTACTGTAAACAGTGATCATAACTACTGCTGGGAACCAGAAACCTACGAAGCTTGAGATGGTACTAAGTGGCCCTTTGCCGCCCGGTCTGCAAAACGGTTTCTTTGAATTGTATGTTTTCTTCCATAGCTCAGGCATGATGTACCACTCCAGCATAACGACCACAAAGGGTACCAGGAAAGAAACAGTCCATGTTATGGCGATCATTATCAAAACAGTCCTAGTAGTGACCAAGCTATGGTACTCCAATGGCCTAGTAATTGCCACATACCGGTCTATACTTATCATGAACAAGCTTAGAATCGACGCTGTGCAAAGCACCATGTCAGAGGTCACCCAGACGGAGCAGTAATGACCAAATAACCAAGTTCCACTGAAGCTTTGCGCAGCTCCGAATGGCATTATCATTACCCCTACCAAGAGGTCGGCCGCAGCAAGCGACAATATAAAATAATCATTGATAACTCTTTTTTTGAAGCGCCCCGATTTAAAGATGAGAACAAGAACTAGCACATTTCCAAGCAGTGTCACTAGGTTGATGCCAATAAGTATCATTAAACCAACATATCGAACGGTCGTGGGCAGTGAAGATAATGCGAAGTTTCACCCGTTCAGACACGGTTTCACCAGCAAGGAGTCGGTTGCATTGGCATTACTATTGGAGTGCATTTCCAGTCAAGAAGTTGTAGCACAGTAAGCCTCCTAGTCAACTGGCACTGCTGAAATCGCCTATTCACAATAACCGTTAAAGAAATATATCCTGAAGTATTGATCAGCGCAGAAGACCAGCAATTTAAATCTATTGACAAAGCATAGAATAAAATACCTTATGGACGAAACCAGGTAACATTTAGAAAATAGCATGAAAGTGTTAACTCGACTGATTGCCTTGTCAGGATGTAAATATTATACTACAACCCAGGAGGGATGTGCAGACGCATTTTGTTATGAATGCATTAAAGTTCCATTGCAATGTAAACTCGCGCTTATTGTTTGTACATGTATACGTGCAGCAGGATCCCATTTAGGACCTGATTGCGAATGTGGCACAATTCCAGTTGCCTTAGCTGGAATTAATACCATTTCCAAAAAGGACTTGCGTTTTGGTACAGACCCAGGCGTCTTAGTGTACATATGACGTATATATTGTGTCATTTTAAACGAAGACGCATTTACGAAGTGTCACAAACACTAAATGTCTATACAAACAGTCTGAATAGACATGTTTTCAAAAGGATTGTCGAACATGCCAAATCTGAAACATGTAAAGTAACAGCGAATCATTATAAGGTGTCTATTTATTGTTTAATATCATTTTAATTACGATTATGAAAACATCGATAAATTAATGTATATTATTTATTAATGATAGAATGATAAATCGCATGTTATCATAACAGAAATAAATATGATCTTTTAATCAGGAACGATTATAGACCTAAAGCAGGACATAAAAAGTTCATTGCGGTGTGCCACTTGCTGTCCCGAGATGCTTGCCCTTACGGCGCAGTGGGCATCTTTTGTGGCTGTGTCTGTTGTTTTGTTATTTGTTTTTTGTTTTATTTCAACGGAAACCAAAAGGAATCGCCATTCAGTGACCCCTATTGCAGTTTCTCTCAGTTCATCGCTTTGCCACAGGAGATCACATGACTCGAAGTAACAAACGGGTGTACATTTTGCTTCATGCAAGATAATTACTTTCGGGATGTGTTATTGTTTTACTTTTTGTGATGAATTGTTCGTTTTAGTAAATGCACGCTATTCTAACGCCAAGCATACATTTCTCAAGACATTCCTCAGCTGAAACCTCTAGGCAATTTGCTGTGGCCAGGCCTCCCGTTCCTCCTCCTGCAGCAGCTTGAATTATCATTTTCTTCTCAGGGTCTATCCTAATATGCTTTAACACAGTTTCTCTTTTTTGGTTGGCTGTAAAAATGTGTATGGAACTCTCATCTGTCAAATTTGTTCAAATAAGTGTAGATACCAACCAAAAACTAAAACAAAAAGAAATGAAAAAAAAAAAAAAAAACAAAAAAAAAAAAACAATACCTCCCCCCCCAATACAACAAAAAACAAGCAATCAAACAAAATAAATACAAAAAAGACAAAACAAAATCATTGAATGAACCAATAAAAAACCAAATACACACACAAATACACATTCAAACACAACGCGTGTGTGTCACTGAATCAAGTCTAGGGTTACTACTAGCCACATGGAAGCACTGTCTTACTGTTCGTTTGAATGTTTTCTTTATTGTCATTTAGATTCTGTTCTTTAAACACACCCCTCCCTCAGCAAATTGGACTGCATGTAGCCTTGCTCGGTATAAGTTTATTCGAAATACCACAAAGGGGAGCATCTACCATTTTAAACCATGTGTGGCAAACCATTAGGCACACAGAATACTCTTTTTTAGTTTGGCTCCTTTTGATATTATTATATCGTTGGTGCTTTTCCTTTGGGGGACTACACGTAACACCTTCTCGCACGGTTCCACTTCCTGCTTCCATGCAAGAGGGCAAATCTGGATACAAAAACCAAAACTGTATAAAAAGTAAAGGCCCATGCGGAGGTCAGAATGAGGGTTATACCACGAAGGGGGTGTATACTTTGCTATCCTTACTTTATTAAGCCATTAAGATTCTTCAGTATAAACATATTATCACAAGTCTGCTGACCTTCAATCAAGGATTCAAACCAATGAATATGTGTTATGCTAAATAGTATGGGGTATGCTGCATGGTTTGCTATCCTTGATTGAAAAGGTTGATGCTGCCCTCTGTTGTCTTTTGGGTACATTCACTCCGTTTGATAGTCAATTTGTGAAGGATATATTGTGATGTACTTTTGATTAAGAGGAGACATTTAAACCAGGTGGTGATTGCCTTTCTCCGAAAAGGCATTATTTGGAACTTCTGACATTGTAGTAAAGCTCAGTAAAACTGCATTCTAACCTAGCAGTGATCTTCTTATGTGTAATATGTCACCCTTCTTTTTAACTTGTTACTTCTACCTATGATCACCAAGTTCCATGAATGCAAAATGGCTTTATTTTGTCACTGAAATGCACTTCAATTGCAAGACTACAAAGTTACAATGCCGTGCGCATTGTTTGACTGTTTGTTGCTATTGCCATTTTAATGCTGCACGGCATATACAAAACGTTTTTTCGTCCGCGATCAGCATTTACCAATACCGATTGTGAAAGAGGGCTTGGTCCCATTTGAATCTCCCTCAGAGGGAAGAGAAAACACATGGCGAAATTACATCACAGAACATATAAATGAAAGCGAACACATAGACAACTCATATACAGCAGCGATAGTACATGCACAAGGTCGACTTGCCAAACTTTAAATTCATATCGTTAATGTCTCACAACGGAAGAGTGGAAATGCATGATGAAAAGCAACTTGTATGCTGGATTCAAAAGTCAAATTTGTCGTATGTAAACTACATCTTGACCAGCACATGTGGGATCGAAACTTCCACTTTTTACTGTGAAATCATGAATGCAGAAAAAATATCCAGGTTTTGGATCAGGAACAGTTTGTAGCACCATAAAGTACAGTTACTGGCGCATAGGGGGGCAATTTCAGTATGTAACTTTGACATAGGAATTGCATAAAACTAACAAGGGAAGAAATAGTGCTATGTCCTTGGGAGTGAGTCGGGATATAGTCACATGTGTTCATAGGAATTCCCATGGGTACAAATTGTGCGCCACGTTTGGCTAATCTCTATTTATTTTATCACCAGTATAATTTTCTAATGAAAATGACAAAAGATAAAAATTACCGTGCTAGATCATTTAATTTAACTTTCAGATATATCGATGATTTATTGAGTCTCAACAACAAGCATTTAAAGGATTACATTACATTAATTTATCCTAGTTATCTGGAACTAAAAGAAACCACTGAATCGAACATAACATGCTCAATTTAGATCTACTCTGATTCAATGATGGTGGTATATTAAGATCAAAAGAGTATGATAAAGAGATAATTTCAATTTTGATATAGTGAATTATCCATATATAAGTAGTAATATTCCTATTAATCCTTAAGCTTCTGATGCTTACATTCATGTATAGATCATGAATTCAAAAGTGCACTTTTCACGAGTGTTTTATAGTGAGGAATCTTGCGTGTGACTGTATACAATATTTATTGAAAATAACCTTTATTCACCAGAGTTACAACAAACGGTTCTCCACATGTTTATACATCCGCAAGGAGACATAATAGCACAACAGTACAAAATATTAGTGATTCACCCTGCTGTTTGCTATATGTAACCAATTTTTATTCTAAACATGCATTTTATTATTGTTCTGCGTTATTAACTTCAATACTTAAATCTTTCTTTTCGCACATTTAAGAAAATCATGAAAATTAAATTGCGATGTTTTCTATGTAACTGATTATAGATGATATACTTCGCCAGTAATATGCAGAAATTTAAAGTTAATTGCAGAGGTAAACCCATGTGCCCCCAAAGTACACTTTTTTCACTCACACTTATCTGAATATTTGATATATGAAACCACGAATCCTGAAAGGAATGCCAGTCTTGTTGAGAACATTGACGCTCGTGATATCTGTGTACAATGATGTGAATGTCATTACATTTATTGCATATATCTAATTCTTTAACTTTCATCAAACATAGTGTATTGTTGGTTTGAGATTATTCTGTGTTTAAGCTTAAACTGAAAGTTTTGTAGTTTAGTTTCCACACCACATTTAAATGAGGGTTTATGTATTTCATTCTGTTTCTCATCAGAGATTTTATATCAGCTATTCCATTTCGGTACTGCAGTTTGAAGTACATATCAGGTGCTTTGTAATTCCCAGTATAAGATTTTACTTGTTATAAATTTCACTGCCATCAATTTACCCACCGTACCCACCAGTTTGCACTTGTCTGTTGAGACATGATTTGCATCTCTGTCCTTTGTCTTTTGATTCCAGCTATGCGGCAACACATCAATAAGAGCGTGATAAAGGAGAAACTTAAAATTGACATTATACGTTTGTTGAAAGATGTCCAAGGATACTTTTTCTTTTGGTTCATTGATTATATTTCGCACAAACATTATACCTTTTTGATACCAGTCCTGGTAAAATACAGACTTCTCATCCATCTTCATATAATCATTATGCCAGACGGAGTCTCTCAATTTATCTCTTTTGTCTTGAGTGAATATAAGCTTTTAAGCATGTTCTATTCACTAAACAATTCAATATGAAATTGTGGTACATCTTCGTCCTGATAATCATTTACCCTTGTTTTAAAGAAGAATGTAAGATTAGTCTTATTGAAAAAGCTACTGCTTGCTTTTATGCCAGACTGTACGCAAATTTTGTTACTCCATCGCATATATTTCCATATATTGTGAAGAAAAATACATCATTTAACACATATCTTCCTTAGATTTATAGTAATCTTAGCCAATCACTGCACGAAAAGTTATATACGGCATCATGTTTTTTTACCATACGCAGAACATAACATGCGATCCCTCGCACATGTCTCATATTTCATAATCACATTGACCTTGTGAATGGCATACTAAGTGACGTTTTATACCAGTCAAGTCTGGTTACTTCTTATTTTACAGAGGAACGTGTGCAATATGGACAATATTACCTCTATATGTATTAGGTTAGACAGGGACAGGTTAGCTTATTGATAGTAAAGAGTTCGGACTGTGGAAAAGGGTAATTTTGTACATTCATTTATCGACTATTGACTTTTTCCTTCATGCTTTCTGAAGCTGTATACAACTTACATGTGTTTCAATTAAGACTGATTTAACAACCAGTCGTGCACTTTTTGCGTGTATTTTAATGCTTATGGTTCTTGCGTTTTACTTTACTTTGAGATGTTTATTTTAGAGTGTAGGTCATGCGTTTCACTGTGTATTTTCTAAGTGCGTTTTAATATATTGATCTTGAGTTCCACTATATATGTTTATATACCAGTGGTTATATGTACGCGACATGTATACAATATTTTTTGGACCCGAATGACAAACTGCTCATCTGATGTGAATTCCCAGAATACTTATACTATCATCATTGACTTTTCACTATTTGCTATCACATGATGGAGTGTGAAACTTTTTTTAAGGAAATCGACGAAAACTGGATGACAATGAAGCAGCCACCTACACCATCCATGTAAGATCTGTTCCTCGCTTTATAGCGAGAAAATCTTTACATTTGGCTAAGCGAGTGTGCCGAAGGTAGTGGGCTCGAATCCCATACAGGTCGACATAAATTTATAGTATTTTTCACTTACATAAATTCGGTAGTCTGTAGTGGCAATGACCACTCTCTCCAACTTATACCTTGTCAGGTTAATAAATGGAAAAGCAAACGACATCTTTCCATGATACAATATACCGCGGGATTCAGACTTGAGTGTATATGTAGGTTCACATCGGAATGGAGATAATGGTCCTTTTACTAGCCACACGTTTTGCTAGGTCGATACTATCTTGAATTTCCTTTCCACAGATCAGCAGTTGAATATTTTTCTGGCTGGCGTATTCATGCAGTAGTTGAACCTGAACTGATATGCAGTTAATTTTTTTGCCAGATTTTTTTATCTTGGCATTATATTGTGCTCTTAAGACACTGTCAGGGATGGAAAAATATGCCGATAATTTTAGTGATATTCCAAATAGATTAAACATAAAATATTTATTTTACATAATGTTTTTGAAGTACTGAATAAAATCAATTTCGATACTTTATGATATTGGGTTCCAAAGTCTTTTCTTCGGTCCACGATACACTTTCGTGGGGTCTACCATTGGGCCCCAACCCAGTATTGCACGTGCACGTGGTCGATCATGCAAAAGCTGTAGCGACAATGAGGCCTGATATGGGAACTGATCTCATCATATTTCTCATTGTTCTAACCCATCTTGTTTGACTTCACGTACCATAGTTTGAAATCAGTGGGATTTCTTCAAAGAATATAATATTCTTCGGTTGGTTTTTATTCCACCTTTCATATTCCCTGGCCCATGCAAGGCGGCAGACTATACGATGCTGCTGCGGGGAATCAATACACGCTGGTCTCCTTGCGTGAACGCCTGTCTCGTGCAAGCGCCCGTGAGAGTCTGTGTGGAAACATTTATTTTTGTTGCCCCCCCCCCCCCCCCCCACTGATCGAGGCCTGTCATCCACTGTACCAGTCTCTTGAACCTCACCAAATGTCTAGAACAGTCGCTCTGTGATACTCCTCACATGTGTTTCTTATCAGTTTGTTCTATCTCTGCCTCCAATATTCCACGTGCCCTGAAGAAGACATTTGCCGTCTGTGTGCCATGTTGAATCAATGCATGCGAACACATAGGACAGTCAAACCAGGAGCTGCCTGGTCTGAATGTGCTGTCTTTTCACCTGTGCACACCTGATAGGAGTAGGATCTGATCCGCTCAGAATAATCAGACCAAACTTCATAGAGTGTGGTCATATGGGCATACCTCAGTTGTCTGAATATTTCATAATTTATTTACCAACCAATAAAAATATAGGCTATATTTCCTATACTTAATCTTGATAGCCAACACTACAATCGCACACGTTCTTTGAAGGGGTACATGTAAGATGTTTAAATAGGCACCACAGAAACACAGCCTTGTGTGCTACTTTGCTTTGCAAAAGACTACACCCAAACGCAATGCAGTGCCAGGTCTCTTGTTCTGATAATCAGGGGGTATTTCAGCATTCAAAAAGTGGTTTAACTTTGAACCCAGATGAAGGAACATGCAAAAAAAAAAAAAAAAAAGAAATCTAAAGTGTCACTTTATATCACTGATATAAAGAGCATTTTAATTCATTTGTGGTTTTTACAGCTTCAAACCTGATCTATTTTGTCAATATTGATCTATTTTGTCAATATTGCTGGGATGCTCATGATTAGAAGAAAAAAAAACAACAAAACCCCATTCATAATCACTGCCTGCATGACGGCAATAGTCAAACATGATTTTGTTATATACGTACACACATACATACATACATACATGTACATGCACGCATGCATACATACATACATACATACATACATACATACATACATTATCTGTAAAGCCTGATCTCATAAGTATACTTTGGTTTGGTGAAATCACTAACAATGCACACTTCGTCTATACCAGATCCAGCCTCACCATACAAATCAGTCAGATTCGCCACCATGATGTATGTTGAAAAGGTCGACGTCAACTGTGTTTATTCCACCCTTTTGTTTTTATTGCTGCTCCACAACGTTAACTACATGGTATATTATCTTTCTGTTGCCACTTAACATCACCCCAGATCAGCTCAATGGCATTCAAATTACAGTGGTATGTTGAAGGTGCAAAACATCATGGCATGGCTTCTGCTGAAAGTATCCACCAGGTACACCTTTGGAAGCTTGTTTACTTTAATTATTTCATACAGTTGGATTTTGTCATTTTGGAAGTGAAGTGAAGGTTTCTTTCGTGCATCCAATTTTGCATATCACCTACCCTGGTACTTTTTGTGGGAGCCATCTTTTGCAGATCTAAGACACCGTGATATGATGCGTTATCCATGACTAGAAGACTTTTTGGTGGCAGCTTAGACAAAAGCTGTGCCTTTATAAAGTTTTTGCAGATTGTAGAGTTCATCTCAGTCTGATAGTTTCTTCGGTCAGTTGAAGTGCACTTGAATCATTCATCACATCCAGGCAAGAGACCTTCTTCATACCCAGCACGAGGCACTATCAATCGGGCTCCTGAAGAACAAAATAAGCCAGTAAGCTCAATTACCATCATGTCCAATCGGTTCTGGACATTTTTTTTTTCAAAAATTAATTTTCAGATTTTGAGTTATTTTGGTACACAAATGTGTTGTTTGACGTACGTCCCATGTAGGAAATTTTGGCCCCTATATAAATACAATACACAGAAATTAAAATATTGTAGCCAATGGACTGCATTAACCTTTTTGCATGTTTTTAACGGACAATAAATGTCTGCACCAAACGCCCGTTTCATATTGATATATCTCCAATACTAATTATGTTATCTTATTCAAACAAAAACTGATTTACTTAATAAACCACTCAGCGCAAAATGTGTACCGGGCACTTTCTTAGAAACTAACCCTTATTTTAAAATACATACAAAATGAAGAGATCAACAAACTTGCCATTTGAAATAGCCAGATATTTGCCATTTTTGTATCTCTTTTTGTATACAAATGTGCTGTGTGAACAGTATCTGTACAGCTGACCTAATTATGACCAAGCGCTTTTGAAAAAGATTTTTAAGATTTGACAAAAAGAAAAAAAAATGATTTTAGAATAAAACGTCACTGGAGCTTGACGAATTTAGCAAACGTGGTAGAAACCCACCCAAACTACATTCCTACCAAGTTTGAAGCGAATCTGGCCAGCGGTTTTTGAGAAGTCGAAAATGTGAATTGTAGATGGACAGACGACGATGGAGGGAGGATAAGCTTAGCTGACTGACAAGTCAGGTCAGCTAAGACAACCCCAGATATTTCCCTTATGAAAAATCTCTGATATGTCTTTGCAGACACATATCTTAATAGCGCAAGCTTGCTCTTAATTTTCTTGAATATTAATTTTCTGGTCATAAGAGCACAAGGTTGGTTTTTTATTATTTTTTTTTCAAAATTCCTGAGTTTATACAAAAATGTTGAACTTCATCTTTATTGTAGACGGATTCTTCAAAGCTTTGCAGTGAATTGAGTTTGTAGGTTTATTATGTTATTATGTTATTAACACATATATCTGTGTCTTTTGGTCTAGAATTGAAGTCACTAATGCCTGGTTGGTCACTACCTTAAAATCATTTAAAGTTAAAGGCCATGTTACCGTCAGCATTTCATTTGACGCTTTGCATGATTACAAGTCAAACTTATTGTGACACATTTTTATGAAAGGTTCTGTTTACAAAAATTGTTGTACATGTAAGTGTTCGTAGGTCGGAACCATTTCAGGATCATCAACAACAAAAATTTGGCTAGCAAAATTCTTTCTTCTTGTACCTTTATAATTTAGGGCCCATTGCTTTCTTCAATATGTGTATACCGTATCTACTAATTACATTCCGCAGCGAAACTATCTTGGCATCGAATACTCTTGCCAAAATTGTTTTGGTGTTTCTTGCTGATTAGACTATTATAAATAAAGTGAAGTGTATTTTCCTTCTCAAGCACTGAGCTTATCCTGGTTTTTTATTCTTTTTTAATATGCCTGGATATTTTCACAATTTGAAGTTCTGATTTCATGCGAGATGTTTGCATGCACGGTACTCGCCTTTTCCAATAAGATTGTTGCATCCACCTGATCCATAATATTATGCAAGTGTCCATTGTAACGAGGCCATGTGCCCTGCGTTGACCCAAGTTTCATCAAGATACACAGGAGTAAAAGCGTCAGAGCGTTTCTTCTGTATAGTACGCATAAGTTGTTTGCCAATGTCCCCTCGCTCCAAAGCAACAAATTGGTTCCCAGTCATTTGTCTGCATGTGAGTCCAATGTCCTTGTGAAGGACTTTCAGCACTATATAGCTATGGAATCGTCTGTCAAAGCAAATATATATATATATATATATATATATATATATATATATATATATATATATATAAATTATATTATCTAGTTTGCACGAGAGAGATTGAGAAAACGAAGTCGGATTTGCCAACTCAATAACATGGGCAAATCAGCCCCCATAATACTTTATTGAAATTCAAACTGAAAATGAAAAAAAAAAAAAACTCTCTGCTGGTCACTCTGTGAATGACTGCGTGTAACTTACCCGCCAGGCAGGGGGCTTAGTCACGGTCAATGCATACGACCTTCGGTCACGAAGTGCATCAGAACACTGTCATTTATAACTACATAAATATCTTATCTCACTCATATATATATATATATATATATATATATATATATATATATATATATATATATTCTTGCTCTTGTCTTCTGGTTAAATATTTGTAATGTTCCTGATTATGCTCTTGGCATCAGTTGAACAAAAAGTCACCTTTGGCCATTGGGTACAAGATCAATGTCACAAAATGCCACCTGAATCCTGTCAATTTATATGATTGTAGTGATTTTGGGGGCAATCATGCATGCCCCCTTGACCAGAAACAATGGACTGTTTGACAGTTTGTCAGTGTTTGTGTGCCACTGTCTGGTGCACACTGCCAGGAAAGCCAGTTGAGCCCTGGACACCGAACTGAGAAGACTGTTTTGTGTATATTGTTACATTTTACTTTTTTGCTTACTGTATGTGTATATCTTTGCATTATATTACATGTTATTTCACCGCCTGCATCTTGTATTTTCACTTCATTGGTACCAGAATCGGTCGCTCACGTGGAACAGATTTCGGCCATGTATACAACATGTTGAATTATCATTTTTGATTTTTGACAGTTGTATTTCCGTCTATGTGTTGTTCATGGTCGGATGTATCTCTGACTTTCATTTTATGCAAGCTTATGTTTAGACTGAATATGTGGGTACCAGATTCATGAAACTGTAGTTTCTTTCTGGTCTGATCTGAATCCGACTTGAATGAATCAATAATTTCAGGTACAAGATTCATGAAATTGTAAATTATTTCTGGTCGGATCTAAATCTGACTTGAATTACATATGAAAATGTAGGTATTGGCCTATATCGTTTCTATTCATTATAGTCGGAACCAAGTCTAACTTATTGCTATAACTAATGTATTTTGAAATTTGAGTGTAAAATGCATGTGATTTCTCAGACAAAATGATGGAAACCTGGCCACAGTGACTCACTATCTTTCACAGGCAGTGCCTGACCTGCTTGGTTTCTTTGTTTGAGAGTTGAATTTCCCGCCATTGTTAACTTCCAATTCATACATTTCCTGTGGTATAATTATTTGTAGATTCTGCCTGCAAGTGATTTTGGTCGGCACTTAGGCTGATTTAATTACTTCAAAATATCATGGGTCCTTGAAACATGTATGTACACTGTATATGCTAAATAAATCATGGCTTACACAGTCTACCTTAACTGCGCAACATGTGATGAGATTTGGTGTAATCTGTCATCAATTTCTCCACAAGAAGCTGCCCTTATTTTGAGAAGAAGGGAGGAAGTTGGATGGATGTTGACCCCTCATAGTCTATTTTCCATTCCGGGGCTCAGGGTGGGGATCATTCAACATTACTTGTACTCAGGAAGATTATCACTTGAAAGACCATGGTGTGAGCAATGGCTGCCCACTCAAACAATTCGGCGCTTTTTCTCAGTCCACAAACAGGAATTTAGCACTCAAATTCACCATCTACAGGCAAGTATTTTCCAAAATTTACCAACAGATGAATATCAAAATTTGAGAATGTTCCTGCAGGAATGGTGTGATACTAGGTACCAAGAGATGCAAGCTACATTTCTGCAGCATTCTATCACCATGCTGCACTTACAAAATAGTTACCTTACATATAGGTCACTCTATTTGGACCAATGTAAGCAAATGCTGGGACATATGCTGCAGGAAAAACAAGAAAAACTGGCTGAGGACCTGAGAATAAAACAGTTGGAAAAACAAGTGCATCAAATTAAAGCTCAAAGAAAGAGGAAAATTGAAGAGGAAAGAGAAAAAAGGAGACAGATAGAAGAAAACACGCTACATCAATTACAGAAAGAAAAAGAAGAGAAATTGGTGATAGAGAAATGACATCTTCCGGAACAAGATACAACAACAGTGTACAGCCTACCCGATGAAATGGCTGAGATCTGCAGACAGGTTGAAGAGAATCTCAAAAAAAGTTTCAATGAAATTAAACGTTTAATCTGTCTGAAAGATAAAGATGAGAAAAACTGTGAGGTCTATAAAAGTGAAAAGAAGATTGCTCAAGAAGTTTTGTCAAGTACAGAGACTGAAGCCTTAAAGATGAGTGCATATGAGAAGAAAAGTGTCACAAATTATGTTGTTGAAGTAGTAGATGTGCAAATGTCTGGATTGTCACTACCTTCTCAGGATAACCAGCAGGATATAACACCTCGTAAAGTGAAAGGCTTTGTGACAAAGATGGAAAAGCACCAAATTGCGAAACCAGATTTGCACACAAGCACAAAGAACACGACAACAGGAACATATGCAACAGATAAGCATGGTAGCTGTGTACATGATACTGACAGTAGAACGAATATAGAAAGTTTCAGGATTAAAAGAAAATCTACAGATACAGAGCATATGCCCATGATTCCAGATGAAAGGTGCAGAGGAGAAAAAGAAACTCTTAATGGTATGCAGGGTGAGCAGGACACAGCAAAGAGCAACACAGTCAGTGTGATATGTGACAAAATATCCAGAGGAATGAACAACAGAGAAAAATGTGGTTCTGCCCAGTCACTCTGTCCCACACAATTCACATTAGATGTCAACACATACCTCAGAGGGTACCAAAGATACAACCCCAAGAATATTGAAACATCAGGTTGGAGAGCTACTAAGACAGAAAACAGTCATACACTCTTAGAATTGAATAATGTAATGGTGAAACCCAAGCGAGGTAGAAGACAGGGATTGAGATCTAACAGTGTAGACATGAACACAAATCAGAGGTACCGGCAGATTTATAACAGAAAGCTAATGAAGGACAAGTTTTTGTTACTTAGGAGTACACTTCATGTTCCAAATGGTTTCCTGTGTATTTGCTCCAGTACAAGGCTCTCTGATGTATAGGCTGAGAGCTGACACTGGACTTGACCATCAGTGTGGTAGATTTGCCACAGGATTTGACCACAGGCAAAACAGCACATAGATTTTTCTCTCCTTTTTGGTTGGATCCTTGTCTGACTTAAAATAGTAAAACAAGTTGCAATTGTCTTGATTCAATGTGTATACATTTTAATACTTTCCTGCATTGCTGTACTTCTATCAACTGTAATGATCTAACCCTAGTGGGTTGGATTCTAACTATCTAGTGACAATATGATTGTAAATATAACTTTGTGTACATAGAACTTTCAACAGGTCGGACTTCATCTGATTAGTTGGGTTACATTGTGTGCATATTGATGAGGACATCGGTTCTTGCATTCGGGGAGTGTAGGTCAGATTATGTCTGGCAAACTGCTTGAATAAGATAACATAAAAATTATATGTAAATATAATTTTTATTTTATTTTCACATGTGTTGACACTAACACATACTTTGCCAGTTCTGTAAGAACTTAATCATTGCTTTACATCTGGACTTCGCGATATTGTACAGCTGGCGATGAGCTAAAGTATAATCACACAATTTTCCAACTCCATGATTTATTCTCAGAACATAAGCTAAGTAGCTACCAAGCCTAATTTTATAAGAGGGGAGAGGAGGTGCTGATATTTGAGTGCACTCTGGGGCCAGTCAGATGAATGCAGATGGGGCTGGAGTGGATGCATGGTAAGCTGCTGCGAGATACAAGAACGTTACCAGTTGACATGCTGGGTGATGACGATGCCAAAAAAAAAATGAAAGTTGGATATGCGGTGACCAGGACTATGTTTTGCTAATTGTCATTTTACATAGTCGAGGAGAACCATTTTCTTGCAGGGCTATGGATCCTTATGGAACTATTACTCTGTACACAGACTGCAGCACATGCATCAGTTTACAGTAAAGTACTTGTTACCCAAATACACGGACTTCAGCTTTCATTGCCCGCAGACATCTTTCATTGTTCATATCGAGACCCTGTGCTTGCACGGAAAGAACTTTGTGAAAGTGTTGATCAAGAAACTGTGATACTCATTGGTGTGCAAATTAAGCAGGATCAGCGGACTGAACTTCATAATGGACATGAGTGCTTTTAGTATTTTTAAGTTTTTAATAATTAGAACCGGTGACTTTACTTGCCTCAATGAACCTGATGGACAGTGCGTACCTAATATTAACTTCTGTTTTAATGGAAATATTATATACTGGAGCTGCTATTTTTCAAAAGGGAGAAGAATGTAGTGATATTGGGGCAATCATGCATGCCCCATTGACCAGAAACAATGGACTGTTTGACAGTTTGTCAGTGTTTGTGTGCAACTGTCTGGTGCACACTGCCAGGAAAGCCAGTTGAGCCCTGGACACCGAACTGAGAAGACTGTTTTGTGTATATTGTTACATTTAACTTGGCTGCTTACTGTATGCATACATCTTTGAATTATATTACATATTATTTCACCGGCTGCATCTTGTATTTTCACTTCATGATTTCAAATGGTCCCATTTTATGAATGAAGACCAGCGAAATTATATGAAAATAGTATGTAAAATTTAGTAAGTTTGAGAATTACACAACCCATATTATTGCTTTGACAGTTTTAACTGAACACATGTAAATCCTTTATGTTTTCTTTTCAATTTAGATTTTGTAACTTTCATTTACCTTAAGATTACTTTCACCCTGTTTAAAGTTACTACTCCTTTTCTTTTATAGCTTCTTTTGTTTCACTGAAGGTGAGACGACTGTTTACTTCCTGACCATGTGGAAACCATGCACTGCAACGAATAGCACTTAAATTGAGTTTTGGTCATATACAAATTGGCATCATGATATTCGTATGTTATTTCATGGAACCTTTTACATATCATGAAGGTATCCCACAGAAAGTCTCTTTCTGAGGCAACACAGATGTGGCCGATGAACTGTATTTAGTTAAAAGGGTATGAAACATAACTCAAATGATCCATTCAATCAGTTGAAGGAAATATAAGTTTCTTGACATATTTTTTTATACTGATATTTTTGGTTATTTGTGAAATGCAACACATAGCAAAATCTATCACCTTGCATTTTGAAAGACCATCGTGAACCCCACAATGTCAAACAATCGACACTTTTGAACAAGTGTGGTTTTCCACTCATTTCTTTCTTCTTTCTTTCAAACATATCACAATGTGTGATTATGGCGGAGGCCATCAACATTTTATACGGAAAGAATAGCCTATATTTTTATCTGCCCATGCATAAATGACCAAATTTGAAGAAAATGGAAGTTTGCCAATATGACATCAGTCTGTGAACTTTTGTCTGTTTAATATGAGGTAATTATTTTACTAAATCCCCCTGGAAATAAGTCTCTTGCCTCTTTGGGGTCATCCTAATACATTCGCTTTTTTTTTATTGTACTTTTCTTACTGAATGCAATAATATCATATCATGTGCAGAATCAACAAATCCGGATTATTATGGTGGTTAATTATGAACATGTCCACCAAAGCGGTTTTAGTCCTCGGAAGTCTGCTTCCCCGAATACCATTCCAAAGTATTGTAATCCCAGGAAAACCCACAACCTTCACCATTGCCCACTGTTGCAGCCACTACAATACACTATGTCTCCCACACCACAGGCTTTCATGCAAGTACAAAGTACCTTCAAGGCAGCCACAGCATCCTTTAAGGACAGTTAAGACACCAAATCTTTTGCATGCCCGATTTTGAAATTTTAACGGTTTTTACAAGATGAAAGTCCTTTCTATTAGTTGTCAAAATTTGGAGCTTTTAACTAAAGTAAAAATATGAGAAAAACGCCAAAAACACACAGGCATGTGTACATTGGAACGTCCATGTGTCATTCTTTTGGTTTTCAACTGCAAATCGGAACAATGCCACCCGTCAATCATACTTAAAAGCCTGTCACCTGGCTGCAGGTAGCAACGGCCCATGGCAAAAGGAGAGTGGTATCAGGGCGGCAATACGAAATAAGGCGCCAAAAAGTATGTTTGTGGGCAGGGAAAAGATGCAAACATGCTAACACATCATAGCCTTAGTGGTTTACTTTTTAGTTATCTTGCTTGTTTTGCGTTCGAATGAAGGGAGACTTTAAATGTTCAAGAGGAGCGGGAATCGTCAGACGATGTCCCTTCAAACTTCAACGGCCGTGCCGCGATCGACTAGCCCAGTGGTCCTTCACACCAAAGACAGGCGGGGAAAAACCTGACACCCTAATCAACAATACCCACGTACATAATAATACTTAATCAGAACCCAGGGATGAGGAAGTAAAAGTACAAATGAACACATCGAAATAAGCGTAAACGTGAACAGGAGAGAAAGCACACAAAATAGCGTTACAAAGCTCAAGTTGGAAAGAGAAATGAAACTCATTTAGAAAACAACTACAAAATAATGCAAGCTAACTAAGTAAAGTGTAAAGACAAGTCTAACAAGCTAACTACATAAAGTATACAAATAGGAGACGAGTAAATACAATAAAACACAATCCCTAAAAAGCGGAAGACCAAACCCGCCATCCGTACACTGACCACGAGCGGCCGCAGGCCGCCCCACCGAAACAAGGCAACAGAACTTTCATTGCCAGGCTTGAGGTCAAGGGGCCCGAAGGGCCGCCTCCATGACATCACACTTTGAAACCAGACTGTCGCTATCGCCGTTTCACAGATCACAGAATAATGTTTTCCGTACTTCAAAGGCTCTTTTATTCATGTGATTGGCCAACAATTGATTGACAACCTCCCCACATGTTCAGGAACGATGTTTGCTACGTTTTGCACAAATATCAGCTCAACTTGAGCAAATGGTATTGATTCAGAGGCAAATGATCAACATCAAAGGCCTTTGAAGCTTGTTTTCTCAGAAAGGATAATAGGACGAGAGCCTCACCTATGAATGGCTATTCCTAAAAACGGCTGGGCGAAATTCAATCCGGTTAACGGCTTTCGATTCTTTAATGTATAAACTGCAAACACGATTCAGCGATTTACTAAATTTGCTTCGTTCTTTTTCTATGAAATGAAGAAAATGAACATCCTGAAAATCAAAGGGAAAATTGAAACGTCAAAATTTGAGGATGGATAACCGAAAAACAAAACCAGACATAAAAAATCGCAGGATCGGTTTTTGTTGCCAATATGTCAGGATTAAGATCCAAGTGTAATTATGATTTTATCACAAATAATTAGTGACTTCTATCGACATTTCTGAGGTGGATACCTTGCGGTCAACTTCCAATTGTTTATTCAACAATTAACATCACAGACACCCAAATACGGGACATATAAATTCTTTGGAGTATGACGAGTACACACATATATGATATGCTATCCTAACGCAAATACATTTTGAGCTAGGATTGACTAAAGTGGGATTTATTTTTGGTGTCTTACCTGTCCTTAAATACTCGCTGGTAACGTGACGATTTTTGATGTCATAATGGAGTTAAACGACTTTACGTAATCCTTGACTGCCTCCTATCTCCACTTTCCCCACAGCTGAATTGTTCCCATGGGAACACCTCTTGTTACACAGGTGCTTGCTGCCCGAATGTGAAAGGAATGTGATTTGTATGCTCTTGGGTCAAGCGCACAAAACATAGAGGATTTAATGAAAAAATGTTCAGACCTAGCTATGCGTTGGCAAGTGATGATTTAGATTTTTTAACCCCTTCTGGCATTTTTCTTTGTGAAAAAGTAATTTCGGGGCATAGAATTGAGTGTATGGGCATAACTGAGGGCCGACAGGTAGGCATTAATTGTCTTTGCTGCCATTCCTTTCAACAGATAAAGGCGTTGATTGTTATTATTTTACTTTCCCGAATAGGTCATCGAACAAACAAACGGCAATGAGCATGCACAAACTCTGTGAGAGGTTGTACTGCCCAGGAATAAGATGTCAGCATGCTGGGAGCCAGAACAATGGCTAACAGAGATGAACTTTATGATTTATCTAAGCGGCAGTAGATAAGCCTTTGGCGTCGGTTCTGTATCTGCATGCAGGGATGCGGGGCGGGGATTAGGGACGGGGGTGCGATTCTCTGCCACCCGAAACGAGATGATGTGTAACATATCAAGTTTCATTTGTCAGATTCATGTCGGGTAGCAGCACTAAAATAGGGGAGAGTAAGAACAGAGGCTTCAACTGCACTCCTATAGAGGGCATTTAAGTCATTCAGGGCTAGAGTTGTACATTCCCATTACTTTTCACTGTCATTAACAGCTTAATAACTTTTAACCCGCTCATTGCAGAAACTGCAAAGTTTGTGTGGTAAAATTATGTACATAATGAATTGCTCACATAAATCTTATTCTTGCAACTTTAAAAAGTATTTTTTTTTTGATAAGAGGTTTGTATAATATGCAATCCAATGGGAATACACGTCTGTAGCCCTCTGTGTATTGGATTGTGTATTCAGCTCAACACACAGATAATTGGCAATTGTGACCTCTCCCATTGGTCCTTAAACATACCAGTCGGCGCAGGACTGCCATGATTTGTGGGTATTTGCATGAGTGACTATCCTTCAGTTTGCAAATATGTGCCCATAAACGACCAATGCCAAAACTATCGGAAAAAACTAAAAAAAATCAACTCCAATGACTGGGGGGGGGGGGGGGCATCCCAGATTTTTGTACAGTTGAAGCGTCAAAGGGGCCTACCATTCTACATAGATTTACTTCCTTTCTAATTTTGTGCTTAGCTACCTCCACATTTTCGTCTATTGATTTCATATTAGAACATGCAAATTGCCGTCTGGGGCCTTTATAACCCAGCCCAAATCTTCATGTAAATCCAATTTTAAAACTGCTCGCTACGTCCTTGTGTGGATAAAGGTTAAGTAATCTACCAAGCCGGTCTATTTTGATGGGACTGGAACCTTATTCCAGACTGAGTGTTAGGGCAGTGGGCGGTCACACCTCGATTTGTTCGGCCACAGATCGCACACCTGTGAGGATGGGCGCAGTTGACTTTATCACATTTTCCCTTATTAAATGCCTAACACACGCAAATAAGCATTCTATTTGAGCCCTGCGGCCTCCACGAAAGGGCTACTGTGGCCTTTTGTTCACAAAAAAGTTGTCTTGTTCCCTGATTGATAGCGTTTGTGGCTATTTTGTTGCGACTCCGCTAGAATTAAGACTCGGTAATATAGTTCCTATCAATCAACTATAAAAGGTTTTTGCCGGGATACACAGCGTTCTCAGCCAGAATTCCCTATCGTACTCCAGTGCCCTTTTGGTGCCATGCCTTGCTGCCGTCTGACGAGCAATAGTGGCGTATTTTGTCACGTTATATATAACATTGCCCCGGGTGTACCTCTAGATAGATTTGCATATAAACAAACATGGCATCTATGCACAACCCCATCGTTACAACTTTTTTCTCCGCCTGGCTCTGCCATCACCGGTCGGTAGCATTGCCTATGATGACGTGTCGTTTGTCACACGTTCCAGTAAAAGTCAGGGACGGTACCTAGCCCCCAACACCTCCGCTATAACAATAGCTGCATTTTGCAGCAGCAGGTCACGGAATTCAACTAACTTTGATTTCCAATTTCGTGTTTCACATTAAAATGCACATGTTTACCTATCGGGACTGTAAAAATATCCAAGCGTGCAGCTGATTTTCTAAAAAAAGGCACGTCATGGTCATCCGGAAAAGGTTGGCAGTTCATATTCACCAGAATGAGCCATCTCTTCATTTCGAACATAAACTCTTTATATGCGAAGTTCAATTCTGTGCTCATCATGGCTCTGTCTGAATTATACATCAAATGGTCACAGCTGACGTGAGTGGTCTGCATGCAATTGCACAGGCATTCAGGCAAAATGGTAAACAACTAAGATCTGATTTTCATACTATTCCTACATCATCATCATCATCCATCATCATCATCATCATCATCATCATCATCATCATCATCATCATCTACAATCTTCCTTGCACTCTTTCAGATTCCAGTTTAGTAATGGATCCAGAGAGCAAGATTTTGTTCCTGAAGATTTAATGATGTCTTTCGCTTGTGTGGTATGAATGGGCTCAAAAGCTGAGATGTACCTGCCAGTAAAATGCAGCCGGAAAAAAACATCTTTTTCAGACTGTTGGTTGGGAAATGTCAATAGCTCACATCCGATATTTGTTGTTTTGTTGCTCAAAAAATTTACCAAGCTATGTACCAGTTCTTTCTCAGTGAGGTGGTAGTTCATTGGGGACTTTCCTGTGTAACAGGGAGTTCACGACTAGAAAATACCTTTCTTATGGTTATCACTGCCTTTGATCTAGTCACAGTCGCATTCTATCTTTGCGTCAGCTAAATGTCTGGACATGTTGTTGTTTCCTTTTTATAGGCAGAAAGATGTTCCTCCATAGGTGATGCAAATGATGCTCATGAACAAACAGATTAGGCGACGTAATTTACAAACGTATTTTACTGATTTTTGCTTCGATATGGAAGTTGATATCTATGTACTTTATCAAAGTGATGTCAGGTCACATGATGGTAAAGTGCTTGTCATTATATTTTCTACGCAGAGTTTGCAAGTACGTTTTCCATCGGGATTCACTGTGATTTGTCTCGTGTTGTCAACCCTGTGCATATATCTGGAGATATCCGCATTTTGCTTGGGTTCTAAATAGGTAAGGAAATCATATATAGACAAATCAGTCACTAGGATATGAATGTATGAAACGGACACATTTTGTATACTCACTTTTAGTTTCATAAATAGAGAAAGAAGAAAGCAAATATGCCTCACGCTTCCATTAATGTCTTTTTTCAAGTAAAATACTTTACTGCAACAAGCTCTCTGCTTTACTGTGTTGACTATAAGTAATTCACAAATTGCTTTCAAAAGCAGAGTAAACACAAATGGTGCACATGGACATACAGAGACTAGATTACTTATTTTATAAAAGGATCGTATTGAACCTTGCTTCCATATGATACCTAATATATGTGTGTATTTTGTTGCAGGTATGCGTGGGCAAATGAGGATAATGTGCTTTGCAGTATTTTTGTGCTTAGCCGCGTTTTCTAGCACTTTTATGATCGTGATTTGTCCGGTATTATTAACCCTGTACGTATTCTTGCAGATGTCCACAACTTGATTCTGTTTTTGAATATTAAAGAAGGAAGAAGATATTATAGACATAAACTCAGTCAGGAAGGTACAAATTGTATGCACTCACTACTAGTTGTAATAAAAGAGGTACCGATATCTCGAACGCCACCAATTATACTTTCGTAAAGTGAAAAACTTTACTGCAATGATCTCTTTGCTATTTACACCAAAAGCATAGAGTCTTTTAGACTTACTTTGCAGTTGATCGACCTTATCAAAAATTGAATACCATCGATAATAACTTGTCCATTTTACTGAGAACAAAGTGATGTATAGAGTTGTATATAGCCACAGACCACATTTATAAATCCTTCTATTTTTCATATTAGCATTTTTCAGTCTACAAAATCAGCATTTTGGTATCTTAAAATTCGTGAACGGAATTAAACAGATGAAAAGGTCGGCAAAACATGGATGGATTTTTGTTATATAATTCCCAGCTCGTTAATTTGTGATAACTTAAATACGAAACAACACCTGGATGTCAGCTTTATATAAGTGTATGAACAGTGCTCTTGCTAGGGTCACATCATTGTCCTTCCCCACCATAAAGTTCCCACCTGGCCTGGAAGACAGTGCACCTATATGACCACCTATGAAGCAACTCTGTGATGCAGCAAGCCTGACTTAGCTGACTTTATTTAAACAGAAGCTACAGCACGCTGAAAACACAGTATTTTCACAATTGCGGACTATCTCCGTTGGGATGCGCAACCAGCCAATAACAACTATGGTCTGTAACCAGGAGATACTGTTATCTGTTGATAAATAAAAAACATGCAAGTTAATCTGATGTAAAAATAACATAGTGACTGCAGTTTTTTTTCTTTGGTATTTTAAATTCCATACATGGAGTACATACAAAACACAGAGTTTCACTTCTATGATGTGCATATCAGGTATTTGTAAATTTTCCAGAAAGCGCTACAGATAGAAGTACTTTAAGCATTTATAATAAGAAACTTTTACATATGAACAGAGTAATTATTGTTCTAGGTTATATACTGAGGGCTGATTAAAAGTCCAGTCCATAATCATTCTGACCACTTTTTTTATATTTACTGACCTTCCTTCTGTTACTGGCAATACAACACTCAATGAATTTTATTTTCCTGACCAAAGCTCTTAAACCAAAAACATTTGGCATACTATTCTAATATTTACAAGCATATATATTTTTTTGTCTAGAATAAAAATAAAATCAAGTAATAGATTGGTTTTAAACTTTTGTTACCTATTAGAACCTGTTTAATAGTAAACTCATCAACTCAAGTACCATTTACTGTGAAACACGTGAAAACTTCCTTCCCAAACCGAGAAATATGTTCACATTCCCAGAACAAATTTTTAGTTATTTGTATTTCTGGCCACCTGAAACTATATAAGTTTTTTTCTGTAATTTTCGAGTTGAATATTTTCTCATTTGATAATACAATTCTGTGCAGAAATTTAAACTAAAAACTCCTTCTCTCTGAAGATATTTTTTGCAGAGTACATGGGTTCAAAATATGTGCACCACTCTCTTTCATTAATCTCACAATCCAAATCATTGTTCCAGTTTTGTATTAAAGTTAATTGGCTTTCTATATTGATCTCTGAAAAAAAAGGATATGCAACATGTGGTACTTTACCAATTTTTTGTTTCAATCTCCCACGTGTCATTCCCTTCTAAAATGTTCTATTTTGTAAAGTGTCATTCCACTTTTGTGGAATAGCAGAAATTAAACCTCCATAGACTAAACAAAATACTGATACTTGGAATTTATAAACAAATGTGGTATATGACAAGAAAGTTCCATTGTCGGATAACAGGTCATACACATATTTCACACCTTTATCATACACCTTTCTATAGAAAACCGTTTCTCCTGCAGCTCTTATGTAACAATTAAACTGTATGGCTTTGTTCTCAATTTCATGTTTTGTTTCTGGATTCTTACACTTGCATTTACTGCACCTACAAATAACTTCTATCCTGAAGTTACTTTTCACGTTGCGAAATACTTTTGTTACATCATTTTTGTTTTTGAATATTGCAGTCCCATGTGTATCCTGTATAGGAAGCTGTCGAAGAACTCAGTATTTCCGTGGTGATGTTCAATCAGAAGCAAGTCTATTGATCCAAGCACATTTCATAATGAAAACTAAGAATTAACATGTGGAATTCCGAACCCCTCTTTATCAGCAGGAGCTATTAAACAATATTATTTAATCAGTTTTTTTTTATTCCAAAGATATTTAAACATCAATGTTTTGATTTTTTTCATAACACGTTTTGTAGGGTTATGGAATAACTGATACCAAATATAATAGCTGGGACAATACTAAAGATTTTATGATTAAAGTTTTACCTATCACCGATAGACTTGTTTTGTCCCATGAGTTGATAAGGTTTTTTCATTTTCTGAAGTTTCGGGAGGTTGTTTAAATTTTCTCACTTGTCTCTCTCAATCTTAACTTCAACACCCCGAGGAGATGCAGATTTGTCTGTCCACTATAAATTCA
The DNA here is from genome assembly GCA_964020975.1 of Hermodice carunculata. NCBI lineage: Eukaryota > Metazoa > Annelida > Polychaeta > Eunicida > Amphinomidae > Hermodice > Hermodice carunculata. The sequence continues at coordinate 63,083,922 of OZ026625.1, forward strand.
AATGTTTAGCAAAGGTGGTGTTTGAAGTTTTAATGCCTCTGGTAGGTAATATTACTGTTTTAGTTAAATTTACTTTTTAGCCTGACATTTTTTCATATTGTTTCATAATCTCAAAAACTTTGTTGAAATTCTGTCCATTGGCCAGTAATGTGAATGAGTTTCAGCACATGAAATGAATAAATGAGGAGAGAGAGAGAATACCCTTGGCGAACGCCTCGAGTTGGGTTAAATTGGTTCAAAATCCATCCATTATTAACACAGCCATTTATGTAACTGTAAAGGACCTCCATTGTTGATTTAAGCTACCAAATTTAAAATACCCGAAACATTTTTTGGTAAATTTCCATTCTAAACAATTAAATACTTTTTAGAAGCCAATCAGCACCAGGGCGCCGGGATATCTTTTTCATCAACAAAGTTCATCGAATTTAGTACTTTATTTATATTCTTCCCTTTGTATCTATTTTATAAAAAGCCTGTTTGATGTTCATGAATTCTTTTTGTGAGTTTTTTTTCAAACGAAAAGCAATGCATTTTGCAGCAAGTTTATAATCTTGATTTAAAGAGTAATAGGCCACCAATTTTTCAGTTCCTTAGGATCTTGATCTTTTCTTTTGGGTGGCAGTTGTGAACGCTGCCGGCCAGTTGCCCTGACCCGAAGGATGACAACAAACAGATAGAGTCGGCAAGTTTTATTTTCCTGCCATACCATTTGGGCGAGATACCCTGTACATCAGTGGTTCCCAATTCAGTGCGCACCCCGTTACGCCTCACCGGAAAGGGATAACCATTAGGGATTTACCATACATTCTTGCACCAATAGATGAATTCCCTCACCAGCAGTTCCCGCACCAGCAGATTACATCTGTAACATTATTAACATTGAAAGGAACCGTGAATAAAGATTCTTACTTTTATATTCTTTCTCAAGAACAAATGACGAATAACCCGTCTTTCATTATACCATATCAAGATTAACTAATGAAAAAAAATACCCGATTTGAAGCACGTATGTAGTATGGAAATATTAAACCGAGAGACCTTTCAGATATAAATTATGTTATGTACATAAATTCAATAGGCTTCAAGTAGCCGATATACATCCACAAAATATAAATATATATTTACTCAGGAAAACTTAGATTTATATTACTGTAGTTTACTTTGCGGAATATACATTGCAATGGCTGGTCATAAAATACTAATACCCAATTACTTACTAAAAACACTCAGGCCACAATCATCAGACTCCGGACAACAGGCAGTCCACAAAGATAACCTGCGTTAGGCCTAAAATATATAAGAGTGCATATTCTGCAAGCAATTACGCAGTTCGTAAGTTTACTCAAACGGGACTTGTAGTCCGCAACAAATACCAAAAGCGACCAATAAATTGGATATACAAACTGGCAATACGGCAACTATGTATACTCACTACATGTACAATCCCGAAGGAAAAACCTTACAACTTTACATGACACACAAGACCTATGTAGCGGGTCCGAAACCATGGAACCCCAGGAAGAAGTCGATCGGTCGCACCAGTCAAGACCTAAATGGCAGCAATGCAAAATATGTAAGGCTCGCGTTCTTTTAAAATGTTAACACACAAAAAATGCAGAGGAAGGTGAAACAGGTACAGAACACGTGACTCAGAAACTTGTGTAACATAGTCTGGAACCCAATCCAAAACCCGAAAGGCTGTCAATTATTTAATAATAATTTACCAATATACTGCATGTATACTTAATGCCGTTTGAATAAATTAAACAAACAAACAAAAATGCCGATCGCAAAGAACTCATGATTCACCAAGATAGCCTTATATCCAAATGCTACATACTCTCACTAACAGAGGAAATGACAGGGATTACAAACAAAAAACACCGACTCAAAAAATTATTACTTGCATAAATTAATCAATTTCAAAAGCAGGGACTCAAAAGCATGTCTCAAAGATGTATTTGAATAAATAAATTTTGCATTTGTCCAAAGAAACTTTGTAGAATTTTCAAGGTTGAAATGATTTGAAGGTTTTTGTCGTCCTTCACTTCTGAGTATCTCGTCATTTGTGTCATATCCTAATTCAACTTTATCTCTTTGAATTTGGTGTCCTCATGAGTGTGCAGTAGACCAATTGCATCTATACTAATATGCGGGGTTTTTTGGGGTTTTTTTTGTGTGGGTTTTTTTTGTGTTTTTTGTGTTTTTGTTTGTTTTGTTTTGTTTTGGGGTTTTCTGTTGTTTTTGTTTTTCTAACATGGTCAGATTTTAATCCAGGATTTATATCGGCATCTTCAATACAATTGAAAACACCAAACGATACCAGTAAAAAGTCCAAAGGACTCTGATTTAAGGATAAAATTCTTTCATGTCGAGTGATATTTATGCATATCGGGATTTTTTGGCCTCCAAATGTCCGAAAGAGCAGTATCTTCCATGAAATTTGAAATAATCTGTAGATTTTTAAGAGTGCAGTTCTGTTTCCTCCACATTTATCTTTCATGATGTCCAAAACGAAATTTAAGTCCCCATGGTCATTTGGGAGGGATTCTACCTGTTCTATAAATTATTCATAAAATGTAGGTTTATCTTCGTTGTAGCCATAAATATTTGCTAATGTTAATCTTTGCTGGTGAATAGTATTAGATATCTGCCTAAGCTTTCTTTTATCATGTTATGAATCTGATTATCAAAATCAATTTTGAACAGAGTACACGCACCTCGAGTGTCTCACTGGCCATGGAAGAAACATATACTTAACCCCCAGTCAGCATACCATTGTTTCTCTATTGTTTTAAGTACAGTGCGCTTCTTGAAGCATAACGAGTGAAATTTTTTTTAGTCCAAAACCATCTAAAACGCTCTTTTTTTTTTTTTTTGGAAAATCTTAAATACACCGATAATTGAAAGACAGAATTCCTAAATTATTAGCCATAGTCTATAGAAGTAAAGCAGACAGCATTTACATATGTACCCTGTGTACTACCCCATATGGACATTTTCCATATTAAACTAAAAGGTGAACATACAACCCCCATGTTCAAAAAATAAAGACTGCATTTTTTTTGGGCTTTACCTGAAGCCCCAACAGAAGAAGGAAGAAGTGCAAAAGTTTGCCCAGGAAACCAAAATTTTTAAAGAAAAGTGATGGTCAAGGACATGTGCCTCACGGGTGGCCGGGTCGGAGCACATCAAATAGACTGTTTGGTGCAATGCGAAGCAACCAGGGGACCTCGGCAGACCAAAGATGGCGAAGTACACTACATCCCATATACACCCTCCATCTATCTCCCAGTCAAGGTGGGCCCATGCAGCGGCCCCTCACCACAACCGCCCCCCCCCCCTCCAAGCACCAAAAGTGTATCCCAATTTGTATCGACTCAGAAACTTGTGTAACATAGTCTGGAACCCAATCCAAAACCCGAAAGGCTGTCAATTATTTAATAATAATTTACCAATATACTGCATGTATACTTAATGCCGTTTGAATAAATTAAACAAACAAACAAAAATGCCGATCGCAAAGAACTCATGATTCACCAAGATAGCCCTATATCCAAATTCTACATACTCTCACTACCAGAGGAAATGACAGGGATTACAAACAAAAAACACCGACTCAAAAAATTATAACTTGCATAAATTAATCAATTTCAAATGCAGGGACTCTGAATTTGACACTTCCCAATTTCCAAAATGGAAAAAAAAGTATTCATATTTCAAAGATTCAAAGATAATATGGTTTTAATTATGCATCAATTAATCAATATGGAATATTATCAATTACAAACAACTTCACAAGTTCACTGATTTATCAATATCATCAATCATAATAGTTCCATATATTCATCTTTGATATATAGATATCATCTTACAACAACAAAAAAATCTTCATATGACTTCAACAAGAAATCTTCATATATCACCTTATGAATAATTACCATTTGAATAGCTTCAATAACCATTTGTAAATACAAATTTTAATTTTTATTCGCAACCATTACTTGTCATCTTCGTGTACCGCAATCGGCTCACATCTCTATGCCGTCCTCATGTTGGACAACAATAATTTGGGAAAAAATGAAATAATTATATACAACATGTATGCCATTCTATCCCCTGGGTATAAATTCATCAACTAATCACTAATTATCAGAATGCGTATCAAAATGTTTGTACCACAGTTTGTTCACAATTCATCACACCAGTAGTACACCATACGTGAGAAATATAACTTGCTTCATAAATTTACAAAGAGATACCAATATACCATGTGTGAGAAAACAATCAGTCTCACAGTACGGAAAATGTAGACCAGCTTGGCTTGCCATATCCACACAAAACAGTCACTACACAAACCTACAGTATAGTAACCACACCTCAAAACTCTTGGGCTAGAAAATATCAACTCTCGTGTGTCTCACAAAAATTACACATCTACCTCAAGTCTGACAATGTCGTGAATGGAACGACCCAGTTCATTTACGGGAGTTTTTAGCAAGATTGAACGAACTTTTCCGTCACGGCCAGGAAAAAATTGTTTTACACGGGCTAGTGGCCAAAGCTTGCAAGGCATGCCTTTTTCAGAGAGCAAAACCAACTCCCCTACCCTTACATTATCCACAGGCTGACGCCACTTGGACCTGAATGAAAGTGAAGGTAAGTAAAGCTTTATCACTTTGACCAAAACATATTGGCAAGATGTTGTGAATACTTAAATCTGCTACGATACGTTTCCGCTACCGAAGCTCCATCTGGTGGAATATCCGAGTACTTTTTCAGAGTGAGCAAGCTATTTGGACTGAGTTCTGCAAAATCGTTAGGATCGTCACTGACTTTTGTAATAGGACGACTATTCACAATAGCTTCTACCTCACAAAATGTAGTTTGCAGTACCTCATCAGTGAGTCTGGATGCATGAGGAAGAACTGCTCTAAAAACTCTTTTGATCACCCCAATTAATCTTTCCCAATTACCACCCCAATGAGGCGCCCTGGGAACAGTAAACACAAAATTGATTGACTTGGATACAGCAAAATACCTGAGAGTACTTTTGGAATGCAGCTTTAACGCTTTGCGCAACTCATGCTCGCCCTTTACAAAATTACCACCATGGTCACAATACATTGTGTCGATACTACCTCTGCGTGCGATAAATGTACGCAATGGATTAAGAAACGAGTCAGCATCCAGTGAGTGCAGCATTTCTATATGAATCGCTCTGGAACTCATGCAAGTAAAAATAAAGCCATATCTTTTCTTTTGGCCCCTATAAAAAGTTGTAAAATAAGGGCCAAAACAATCCAAACCAACATGTGTAAATGGCGGCACGTTAGGGTTTACACGGGCAGGATGTAAATCGGCCATGGATTATGAAGTAGGCTTAGCAAATAGCCTTTTGCATGTAACGCATTTTTTGAGCACGTGTTTCACACAGCGACGTGTTTTTGTTATCAAGTATGCTGTGCGAACAAGACTCAGCGACCATTCTAATCCTAAATGCGCTTCCTTGTGAAAATGATGCACAATACGCTCAGCTATTGAACTAGTATGAGGAACAAGAATAGGATGTTCACCTGTCCTGCCCCCTACACGCAAGATACCATTTGAATCTAGGAATGGGTTGAGTGATGCGACACTACTTGATTTATCTACTGTTTGACCAGATGATAAACGGTTAAGTTCTTTCTCATAGAATTTTCGCTGAAAATGCTTGATAACTATGTCGCGAACAGTCTCGATCTCACAGGGAGCAATCAGACCAGGTTGGACGCAACGTTTAGCTTTACAAAAAGCAAACTTGCGTAACCAAGCTATGGATTTAAGAATTTTATCCCACGAGCTATGATAGCTACAAACTCTGTCAATCCAGGACTCTGTGTCATTTAGTTGTACAGGAATAAGATACGGACTGTTTATCAAATAAACTATCCTCACATGGATTTATTTGAGAGTTCAATACCTTGACTTCTGAATCAGTTTCAGATACTGAATATATTTCATAATCTTTATTCCAAAACTTTGCAAATGACTGGAGACATGTGGGGCCATGACGCCAAAAATCAATAGCCAGTTGACGGTCAATGGCTCCTGGACGGGTGAGAAGGTCAGACGGGTTAGAACCCAAATCAACATGATGCTATGCCAAAGGACTAGTATGAGTCCTGATGTAGCTAACTCGATTTTCCACAAAAGTGTGAAAACGCTTAGTCTTATTCTGAATGTAGCCTAACACTATTTGAGAGTCTGTCCAGTAAAATGTAGTCACATGATCCATAGCTAGTTCATGTTTAATCACCAAATACAAATTGACTGCGCACTTGGCTGCTTGCAACTCCAGGCGTGGAATAGACAAACTATTCTTGATAGGCACAATGTGAGATTTGTTAATCACCAGTTGAGACGATATCTGACCCTTGCGGTTAATACACCTGATATAGGCTGCTGATCCAAATGCGACTTCACTAGCATCACAATATATATGAAACTCATGGTAGCCTGTGTCAAATTTCATCGGTTTGACACACCTGCTGAAATGTACGTTTTGTAGGCCTAAAGTAAAAGAAGCATACCACGAGTCCCATTTACGGCGAATGACATTAGAAACAGGAGTATCCCAATCCAATTGTTCACGTGTAGTTTGCGGCAGAATAAGTTTGCCACCAATTGCCCATGGTGACACAAGTCCAAGCGGATCTTAAATTGACGCCAAGAAACTTAGCATGATACGCCGAGTAAGTGTCACAAACTCTTGCCTTTTGACATTGAAGCAAAATGTGTCATCTTTATACCCAAAGCTCTACATTGAGAACCATCTGAAAATTCATGTACCTCTTTAGCACGATCAGCCAAAGGAATTTGCTCCATAGTTTGCTCATGATTGACGGCAAGTTTGAGTATTTAAAATCCTCCAAGCTGTAAAACTGCAGGAAGACCAAACAGAATTTTGTGCACATCAAATAAGTGACAAACAGCTTGAGTTAGGTCGTCTAAATACACAGAATTCAAAATTGATTCTTTGAGCAAAGCGTCAATAGCCGGGTTATCAATAACCACGCGTCTCAATGCATAGGTAGATGATGACGAACACCACAGCCCACCAAAAACATTTACACGGTTGTGCATATGGACTAGCTCCCCATTATGATACCAAAGAAAACGAAGGGCGTCACGATCATACTCCAGAATCATAATTTGGTTATACATTTTCTTTACATCAGCCAAAACTCCATATTGATGTAAACAAAACCTGTGTAAAGCAAACAATAGTTTGTTTGCCAAGTCGGGACCCTGTAAACAGCGCTCATTCAACGAACACCCCTGATACTTCGCCGAACAGTCGAAAACAAGGCGCTATTGGCCTGGCTTGTTAGGATTAACTACCCCATGATGAGGCAAGTAGAAAACCCTATCCGAGTCGTGTAAAGCATGACTGGGATTAATTTCAGCCTAACGCGAATCAATGAGCTTTATAATTTCCTGATCATACCTGGTCAGTAGGTCAACTTCTGTGAGGCGTTTTATGGGGTTATCTAGACGGCACATTGCTACAGAAAAATTGTTTCGAATTAACTCATTAGGATCTTTCCATGGGATGGGCAGCATGTAGTGTCCATCAACTAAGTGACAAGTATTATCCCATAACTCTAGTACCCGTTTGTCATCCACTGACATGGTAATTTCAGAAAAAGCCCCGTTTTCAATGTCCCATAACTTATTTATGTCAGAGACCGGAACATTCTGAGTCATTTACTGAAACACCGGTATCAAGTACGACTACAGGCTCGGCAGAGTTAACGTCTGAAACCACTTCTCGGTAGGAGAAGGTATCGTTCCACACCTCCACGGGTGGAACTGCGCTGTTACATGTGGACACTTGACTGACTGTACTGTCACTGTTATCCTTCATAAATTTGTGGATTATGGGAAAATTACCCTGGTTAAGCGTATCAACAGCACAGGCAGATACAAAATTACAGACTACAACATGGCTAACCATAGTACAAGGTGTGAAGGGCCTGCCTTGTACCACCCACCCAAGCTTGTATCTTATACCAGTGGCTGAATTATTGTCTTCACCTTGCATGACCTCTAATGGTATCAAACATGCTGTATTGTCATGGCCAACAAAAATATCTATACCTTTGCTGTACAGATCTGATGATATCCCCAGTCCTCGTAGATGAGGGAAATCATCAGGGTTAACCGATGCAGTGGCTGTAGGTATGCTATCTATAACCTTTACACCTTTCATGTTAACACTTTCATGGCCAGAAACAGAACTCAAGGTAAGCTCTACCTGCTTCGAAACAGACGGCGTTACACCATGAACAGTTTTTAGCAAGTAATGCACATCTGAACCTTGCAAATGCAAACGATCAGCCAAACTTTTAGTGATAAAAGTTGATGAACTGAAGTTATCAAGGCCTGCTGTTACCCAAAGCTTATCATTGATTTTAACTTGAACAATCGGCATCAGGCAATCGTTTGCATCAGCAACACAAGCTGAAGTCACATTATCAACGTGAATGAAAGATGTATGCTTCGAGCCATAACCAAAACATCTATTCTTGCTTTGACAGTCAAACGTTCTGTGATTACTGTGCAAGCAGTTATGGCACAGATCATTAGTCTTTACAAACTCCATACGATCACGGACTGACATCTTCCGAAAATCATTGCATTTAGCCACAAAATGTGACCCTTTACACATTGTACATGGAGGATATTGGCGAGGTTTACTTCCATGCAGCCTGGCCAAACGTGCGCTCTCACCCACAATTGGGTCTGATAGTTCATCACTGATTGATTCCACAAAGCTCACAAGATCTTGGAACTTAAGATAACTGCCATTTTCTCTTTTGCTTTTAAGTTCAGCCTTGTTCCAGCGGTTTTGTGCGTAATAAGATAATCGCGATATAATGTCAAACAATATAACTTGACTGTCAATTTCAGCCAAGCAACGAACGCTATCCAAAATTTGGAAAGCTCCCCTTAACTCGTTAGCTAGTTGACGGAGATCTTTACATGATTTCGCTGGCTTAGTGGAAGGCAAAGATTTAATTACATCTTGCGTGATTCTGTGAGGAGACCCGTACACCTTTTCAAGTGTATAAAGGGCGGTTTTGTACCCATCGCTACCCCCAAGAAACAAACAACTTCTAACTGATTCGCGCGCCTCTCCAGCGAGAAATTGGAATAAACGCGACAGCCTAATATCTGGATCAGCACTACAAGACTCGACGCTAGCTTTGAAATATTTAATGAAGGTGGGATATTTCAGAGGTACCCCCGGAAAAAACTTCTAATTCTAATTTTGGCAGAGACAACAGACCCACCACTGTTCTATCGGACGAGGGAGCTTTGGCTCCAACCGACTTTGAATCTTGAGCTTTTGCCTGAATTTTAAAATAATTTTATTCTACATGATCATAATAAATGTCATGATCCAATGTGTTCTCCTCATCTAACCTAACAACTTTTTCATGATCTTGAGAAAATTCTGCAAAAGCAATCTTGAATTTAGAAATAAGATCCGGAATTTCGGACAGTTGTTCGCACTCAATCACAACTGTAGAAATTTTATTTCCTAACTTAGTCACTTTGGTGTTGCTGACTTGACGGGCAGACTTTGCATCCTTGAGACTAATGGTTACAATGGCAGCAAGCAAAACCCAAAGAAACAGCTTAGGCATAAACATGTAGAACATATGCACCTATCAACCAATTGACAATAATATAAATGTCAAAAACAAAACAAAAAACAAAACAAAACAAAACAACCCCCCCCCAAAAAAAATAATATAAACTTACGGCTGAATACAGTCCTATTAACGCTCCTGCCAAAGAGTCCCGTGTGTTATGTGAACCGTTCCTTGTCTAATCTGGTGACTTGCGAGGATCGGTGAACAGAGGCGTTGTTACACAACACAAAATTACTCTAACACATGAATAGACGCTGCAAACACGTCTATATGGAAACTGAAGGTGACAGACTTAATCTGTGCCACAAAGCTATGAATAGCCAGTGGACGTCTATGCCAAAAAGTGCACTGGGCGCAGAATGACTAAGGTCACGATGAACTTGCGACGTATCACTCGCACACATAGCGTTGAATCTTCCTGCGCACCGTCGCTTGTACTATAATACCTTTACTGCTCACTATCATTGTTTTCACTGTAATATTTTGTGAACGCTGCCGGCCAGTTGCCCTGGCCCGAAGGATGAAAACAAACAGATAGAGTCGACGAGTTTTATTTTCCTGCCATACCACTTGGGCAAGATACCCTGCACATCAGTGGTTCCCAATTCAGAGCGCACCCCGTTACGCCTCACCGGAAAGGGATAACCATTACTGATTTACCATACATTCTTGCACCAATAGATGAATTCCCTCACCAGCAGTTCCCGCACCAGCAGATATATATATATATATATATATATATATATATATATATATATATATATATATATATATATATACATCATAATGCAACATTGAAAAATACACGGATTTTGACATGATATAGATGGTTGCTAGATGAGCGTGTATTGACCATTTTGTGAAAACAATGGTTCTAATAGGCCCAGATTTTCTTCACATATTCCTCATACTGAATTGGCAGAATTGCAAAGCATAAAATGTTTTTGGACGCTTGCACTGTCACGTTTCAAATTGGTTCAGTAAATGTAGAAGATTTAATGGCCCGGCGGATAATTAATTTGAAGCAAAACAACTTTTTAAATTCAGAAAAACAAATTTACTGCAAGACCGTAAGTTCTAAAATAAAAACAATGTATGCAGAAAATAGAAACCATTTGGAGGAAAGAAAGCTCAATGGCTGGATGGAATGTAATTACAAGGATTTATATGTATTTGATTATGTGAGGCAAAGTTTTGAAAATTTGAAATGAATATCAGTTTGGAAATCCAAATGGCATTGTAATCTGTACTGATGACTTTAAAAACATTTGTATCGTTTGCTTTTCCAAATGTCATTTCTGAGAGGCAAATGTTCAAATTTCCATGTTCATATCCAATGCCATTTGTAAAATGTGATGAGCATTTACAATTTTCTTGCAAATATCCATAGATCCGCTGCCTTGTTTTTCCACATTACCCTGTTTTCCTTCAACAGTGTAGACAGATATTTTTGCCATTAAATACTGTTCACATTGCTCTGTTACAAAGTGGTAGTGGTCATACATTGCATCTACTCTCTTTTATTGTGTGTTATGATGTTTAGAGGAGAGCGGTTGTCTTTGAGGTACTACAGAAACGGATTCGTATCAAACTGGAAATGCACATATAAAATATCCATGAGCAGAACTGATAATTCGTTGAAAAGAAAGTACGCTAATAGGGTCTACTTTGTTATACAAACGGGAGCAAGAGCGCCGCATCCTCTGTGTAAAATCCGACCACAAAATAATAAGCTCCAATTTCTCAACCCTCCATTACAAGTTAAGTCACTGTCTATTTGTAACCCTATATTAAAAATACATCACTTATCACGTTCACCTGCAAAACGTTTGGAGATTCGCGGTGTTTGGAGCAAAATAAATGCATCGAGTTTTCAGTGGCAAAACATCAAGCATGTTTCACAGCCATGAATGTCCGCCTATATGTCAATGCAGCTGCTTCTTTTTACCATACATTTTGGTAAAGATTAACCAATTCAATCTATAGAATGCCAGAACGTGGAATAATAGCACAGGAAGAAAATACCACCTTTTTCTTTCTTTTTTTTTTTAGTAAGAATTTATGGGTTTTTGATCTAGTGTTTGCTGAAAAATTAAATAGTATTTTTTTTTAACTGGCAGATCTGAAGATAGTGTGAAATGAGACTTGGGACTTTGTATGGATATTGCTCATTTAATTTTTTCACAAGTACATCAAACCTATATATTTACTGATTACTTCATATCCATAGATTTGTATCCGTAGGATATTTTCCAGCGATTGGAATGTTTTGACATTTCATACCATTCTTTCTGACTTGGTATGAATTTTACATTTTTCGCCCAAAAGTTGCAAACTTTTTTTTTTAAAAGTTGAAATAAGGAGAAATTAAAAATTTATATCCATGTCCAGGATTGAATTCAATGGTGAGTCCTGAAGTAACACACATAAAATGTTATACGATTTTAAAGGAAGTCCCGACAGGCTGTTCATTTTCTTTCTCTAAAATGCTCCAAAAGTCACAGAAAGGGTTGTTAGAAAAACAATTCCTGGGAACCACTCCTGGATATGACATTCTTTTGATACTTGTTAATTTTCATATGATGGAGCAATTCATATGTTTTTGAGGCTAGATATAAACTGCAGAAGTTGAGCAAAAGTAGTTCCGGCAAAAATCGCATTCAAAGTGTTGCCATTTTTATGCATTTGTGGCTGTAATATGACATGTACTCATTTCTTCTGTCCTTTGTTCTTATTATTGTGTGAAATAAACTTGCAGTTTTACCTCTGTGATCTTGTCACAAGGGCTCACATGCGGCATTCCATATTTGGGGCCCAGCAGGTGGATTGTGCTGACTTGTTTTTACACTAATCCAGAAATTCAAAGTAGTCAGAACAATGGTAGTATTAAGTCTGAACTAGTTTATTCTTCTCTCAATGGCTACTGGTTTCCTGTTCCCTATGAGTGACCCTTGTGAGTGCCTCAGTTGGTTTCCACGGTTCATGTACTAATGACTGTGCAAACAGCGACATGCTTCATTACCATGCCCATGCAAACAAAACCCATGTGCTCAGCACTGGTAAAACTTTTCAGTGTAAACCAGAGTTTTGAACTGAATTTTGTCATATACATTTTATGTTTACACATTTGAGTTTTGGGAGCATGTAGTTTAAGTATCAAACTATCCAAAAATATTAAAAAGTGATAAGAGGTTATCCAAAGGGGCTTACTTCAGATCGTCCACCTTAAATTCTTATAAGATCTTCAAAAATACCTCAGCTTGATCAATGTCATTAATCGTAGCATTGTTATGACTTGTTTTAGATGTCCAAGTCACAATATTCACATTGAAAAAGGGACGCATAGTAATACAGCAAAGGAAGAGAGAACCTGTTTATTATGCAAAACTAATAGCATTAACTGCATTGAGTATCAGTTTCATTTTTGTTGGTTTGTCCTTTTTATTTACATTTGCGTGAAAAACATTTGGGCGAAAAATATTATTTATACTTTTCTTATACCATGAAGATTAAGCTTGTAAAAAGTACCAGGCCAGAAGTGTAATGTGCATTAGGGAACTGCTTATTCAATGCTTTCATGAAAAGAAAGAATCTTGTTTAAATATTTCATACATGTATCAAAATTTGGTGTCTTTATCTATGTGATATTGTTTTAATGTAGTTATGCACTGACAGGCAGGTGGCCTTTTGTTACGAAATACGATATATTCAAAGATTTAAGCGGGTTTTTGTAATACTGAACAATAAAAATAACTAAATTCAATTTTCCTCTTTCGCCGAAAATAACGTTTTATATATAGCTGATTCGGCTATAATAATAATAATAATAACAACAACAACAACAATAATAATAATAATAATAATAATAATAATAATAATAATAATAATAATAATAATAATAATAATAATAATAATTTTTATTGACCTCTCCGAACGGAGAATAAAAGTATACATCTGTACACTATAATATAATACAAATCAATACACATAGACATAGACATATAAAACATAACCATGGCAGAAATAAAAATTGACTAAGATGATGATAGACCAGTTGCCCATCGTAATGTAAACAATATTCAATATTACCACCCCCTAGGGGAGAAGCATCCCCGCAGAGAGACTGCCAGCCAGACCCCTCCGTCATAAAGCTCAGAAGGATCTGGTCAGCAGCCTCACCAGGAGATAATCCTCCCCGTATAGCTTAATAAAGTTTTCTTTAAAAATAAGTCCATGGAGGCTATCAATAATAACATTGTCATGTGTGTGACTATCATTATGCACCATATTGGGATAAAAGGCAGCCAGTACAGGCGAGATAACTTGGGCAACCAGTCTGTGGATCAAAGTACCAGGGCATGTATAGCCATCCACAAGGTAGCGGGACAGAAAATGTATACAAATATCCCGTGCCGAAGTATCACATTTAAAAATGCGCCAACACAGAGATAATGTGCGCTCCTTAACAGAATCTAACACTGGTTCAATGCCCATTGCCTCCAGTAAACATGAATGATGGGATCTTTTGCCCAAGCCAAGGCAGCATTTTATAAGCTCAACCCGTACAGAGTTAAGCTGCTTACTCATATAATTATCAAGATAAATACACTCTAAACCATATAACAAGGAAGGCGAACAGGTGGATTTCCATAAATATCTCTTAGCGTCAGTGCTTATTCCAGGGTAACGCATGCCAACTTCTGTCAAACTATGAAACAAACGTCTACACCCACCTACACGTTTCGCAATATGCTCTTTATGCTTCAATTTATTATTAAAGATAGCGCCAAGTATTTCCAGATTACTCACATTCTCAATCTCATTACCCGAAATGTACCATTTCGGCTCATGTGTTAGCCCAGAACCAACAACCATGCATTCAGATTTTTTCACATCAAAGACAAATCCCCATTCTTTAGAATATGAGTCACAATTATCAATCAAATTCTGTAGTCCTTAGACTGTAGAACTGACCAGTGTCACATCGTCAGCATAAGCAAATGCACTCACCCTACATTTTCCAATACAAATTCCTGAATCACTAGTAGCCAGTTTTTGCAAAAGATCACCCAGAAAAATATTGAAAACATGTGGGGACAAAACACTACCTTGTCTCATTCCCCGTGTTACAATCAAATAACTAGATACATCTTTTTTCCATCTAATACATGCCTTAAGATTCTTATACCAAGTGTGTAAAAATAGCCCAAAACAGTTAAGAATTTTTCCAATTAACTTGTAAAACAAACCCTCTTGCCATACTCTATCAAAATACTTGGCTGCATCCAGAGAAGAAACAAATAATAAAGATTTCTGCTGTTTAAAATGAGCCGTAATATCATGCATTAAATTACATGCCATAGAAGTGTCTCTACCTGCTCGGAAACCATACTGGTCTCGAGACACATTATCATCAGGTATTAAAAACTGTTCACTAATTTTAGGAAAGGTGGAAGACAAAGTAATAGGGCGGTAACTATCCAGCACATTGGGATCTAAAGTAGCTTTCTTTAAAATTGGAATAATAACACCAAAGTTAAAGATAGTTGGTACAACTGTAAGATTAAACAGAACATTATACAAATGAGTTAAATGTTTAAGCAAGGTTACAGAATTACCATGAAAAATATGACCTACGGTAATACCATCATATCCAGGAGAAGAATTAGCATTAAGATTCTTAATATGAGCCTCAATTTGATCAGTAGTGACATTTACTATTTCAAACTTATTCAAATGTTCATCATACTCTTTAGCCACTGCCTGTTGCATAACACGTTTATAGTTGGTCATATGAACAGATTCATTCATAATACCAGAGTTCTGACTGCAGGTCAATCACAAAATTGCCCTGCAGTCAGAACTGAATTAACACTTCACTTTTTTTCTTTTAATTTGATTCCAACATCTATCCATATTTCTCTGTTTATAAAAATTACTGAGTCGCTCAAACTTAGCACATTGTAAATTATTCATATAATACCGGCATATACGCCTATACAGCTTTTTGAGGTTCTTATGAATGTCATGTAATATACCAGAACTAGGTTTACCAGCTGATTTCCATATATGCCACCATAGTCTCTTCTTATCACGTATACTACTTAATTCTGGGCACCAAAAAGGTTTAGGAGTAGATGGCTGTCTTACAGCGCACTTCGCTTCAACTGAGGCCTCATGCATGGTGTTCACTAAAGAGTACATATCATTATCAACTAATGTCTGTTTATCATTTTGACTAGTCCCTTAAGGTATATCAAGAGGGTCCAGAGACTGAAGTTTATCTTCTAAGATTTGACAGTACAACTCATTTCTTGCGTCACTGGCCCAGTTTACAACTGGGTACCTCTTAAATGATTGACAGACACTGCTAGACTTAGGCCTAGCATTAGACCCAATACTTCTAGCTACATGTACATAGAAGTCGCATCTTACTGGTAAATGATCACTGTTATTAAGAGCCTCTTGATCAATAATACAACATTTGGAAACATTACCTTGGTCATAGGAGTTACAAACAATATGATCAATCCATGTATATACACCACGGGCATGGTTGAAAAAAGTGTAGTCCACCTGCTGCCTTTCAAGAAAGTCACACACAATGAGGTCATTCCCACATAAAAAGTCATACATAACTTTACTATTTATACTAAAACCCTTTTGTTCATACCAATTAGCCTGTAACTTAGCACATAAGGGCAGCTGTGTATTAAAATCACCACATAGTTTTAAAGGAGCTAACATACCATATGTATCCAAGACAGCTTGAAGCTCATCAATACTCGCAACAAAATCACCAGTATTAGCATTGTCAAAGTAGGGCAGGTAACCACTTATAACAAGTTGCAATACAGCACCTTCATGATCATAAACTAGCATTGGCAAAATCCTATCACTCTTAACATCCACAGCATGAAATGGAAGGCCCCTCCTATTTTTACAAATTACAGAGATACCACCAAACGGACGCCCTTGGTATTCAGGATCAATGTCATTCATACTACTTTTACAAAAGATGGTAAAGTCAGGACCGTCCTTCTTATGTTGATTAAAACAATTATCTATTAAACACAAATCCTCTAGTTTTAACCAGGTTTCTGATAAACACAAAAAGTCAGTGTCCTTGGCACGCTCATATATATATTCACATGACTGTTTGAAGCCGTGACAATTAAAAGACTCACAGCTGAGTTTAACTCTTACACATCCATCCTGCACTGGGTTACCATCCCCCCAGCGGCAGAGGGAGGTATAAATTTATCAGTCTTATTGGAGTCTGCAGTCTTATTTACATCAACATCTTGTGTTGGTGGTCCAGGCACCAGGCCTCTCACTGATATAGTCAGTTCTCCATCCTGTCCCTTGGTACTGGGGTCTAACCTACCCATATGCGAAGCTGCTTTGACCTGACTGTCCATAACTACCAAGTCTTGGTTGTGACCATGACCCCTGGTTAGCACTGGACCTCCAGGACGGTCCATGGAATTGTTGACGTGCCCCTGTAAGTCGCTGCTGCTGGGCAGACCCTTGGTGGTTTCCAGGCCTAATACCACCTTGTCTTTCGTCTGTGTCCCTGCCGGCTGCTCGAAAAAGTCTCCCATTAACTCCCTCGGGCCATTTAGATACATCGAGAATCTTAGAACTTTAGTGTGCAGGTATACGAATCTTAAAGGACTTCCAGCCATTCTTATTGGCCAGAGTTCTTATCTCACAATCCCTTTGGATTCGCATCTCAACAATATGGGATCTCATATCATCCACAGAATGTTTAGCATGTATACCACCAACATAAATATCCACATGCTTATTGCTAGGTTTAGCTGCTGTAATATTTTGAGTCACAACACTATTACTTTGTCCTGTAAGAGCAGGACCACTCACTGAGCTGGTCAATGGGGCTGACTGCTGCTTAACATGAGTCACATTAATTACACTAGGCCCATGCTGGCCAGAACTAGCAGCAGCTCTTGCTTTCTTCCTTCTCTGCTGTCTAGTGAGCTTTCTTTTCTGTTTAGCATCAAGTCGGACATTAATCAGATCTGCAATAAAATCATCTTCACTGTCACTATCAGTAATTGATATACTGTGATCTGATCCTGTGGGTCTGCTCACTGGAGTTGTTGTCTGGCCCTGGAGATCACGAACAACAGCATCAAGGACACAGTCAACCACACAGGCAGCACACTGTTCTGCCTCCATATTACTAACTGTCATCGGGGTTGTCATTGGGCTAACTTCCCGATCCCCAGCATTATTGGTGGGATGAGAGGCCTGCCCATGCTCTCTGATTGCTGTATTCCCTTTAAGTTTCAATAAATCATTTTCCAAAGTCATAATACGCCGCTCATGCTGACGTGTCTCAACATGCTCTCGAAACTTCACAACAATCTGCAGCAGATCCACCATATTAGCAGTGGTGACGTCATCATCGTTACTTCCCTTACCGAAATTGAAGGCGTTTTTTTAACGGGAATATGGTGGAAATATGATGGAATGGCGGATTCGTGGTGGACAATCCGGGAAAATGGCGTATTTAGGGCGGAAATTGGGTGGACAATGGCGTAACATTGACGGACGTTTCTTACACCATGATGGGAATATGGTGGCCATGTGGCAACGGTGGGCAAAAAAGGGCGGGATTTGGGCGGTCATGATGGGAATTTCATGGATCAATCCGGGAACAGGGCGGATTGTTGTACAATAACCAAAGTTCCAAGGTGGGAACTTGACGGCATCTGCTTCTTTCCTCACACAAAATGCCGGGAGTATGACGGCTTGTTCTTTAACTATAAGGAACATTTGCAGGCAGTTGTAAAAATGTCTAACTCTATGATGGAAATTTACTGGCACAACATTTTTGGTCAAACACATTGGCGGAAATATGGTGGCACATGTAGAGATGTCAAGAGTCCAAAGGCGGATCTTTACTGGCATAACATTTTTGGTCAAACACAATGGTGGAAATATGGTGGCTTTTTTTGCGACTGAGAAAAAAGTTTGCTTCTATATGCCAAATTCCCAGGTCCTATAGCGGGAATTTACCAGCATTGCATTTTTGGTCAAAGGCAGTGGCGGAAATATGGCGGTTTGTGAACCTAAAATTGGTGGCACCTCAGAAAATTTCCTAAGTCCTATGGTGGAAATTTACTGGTATCATGTTTTTGGTCAAACACCATGGCGGTTATATGGCGGCTTTTTTGAGTGAAGAAAGTTTGTTCAAACACAGTGGCAGAAATATGACAGCCGTTTTATGAATTAAGATTTGGCAATGTACATTGTCAAAATATTATATACAATGGCAAAAATCCAAAATCATGCTATTTTTTTGTCCACATAATGACAGAAATATGGCAGTGGCACAATCTTGGTGACCCCCCTCCCCCCCCCCAAAAAAAATATAGCAAAGTCTTGGAGCAGTAATGTAATGACCATTCGAACAAACCTGGTAGACAACCACCCAAGGTACATCACCACCAAGTTTGAAGTTAATCTGGATGACGGTTTTGGAGAAGAAGTCGAAAATGTGAATTAGCATTAGAATGCTCATTGACTTCCATAGTAATCAATAGGACAGCTGCATTGACGGATAAGTACCCGAATTGAAAAAATCGTTAAAAATCAGGAATCTGCGGCATTCCCACATAGTGAACAACTTTGTTTGACCCTTCTACAAGAAACATATCCACCACGTTTCAGCTTAATCTGAGTGACGGTTCTGGAGAAGAAGTCGAAAATAGCTATAACACACAAAAATTCATATAAAATTAGAAAAAAATTGCAGTGCCACCTGTTGAACAAATTAAGAACTAGGTGTCCCAGGGAGTATTTCTGTGTGATATCAAAGTAATTGGGTGAGCGGTTTTAGAGAAGAAGATTTTTTAAGATTTGCCCAAAAATGAACAAAAAAAATCATTAAAAATCCAAAAATCACTGGAGCACGACCATTTGGACAAACTTGGTAGACACCTACCCAAGGCACATCCCCACTAAGTTTGAAGTGGATCTGGCTGACGGTTTCGGAGAAGAAGTCGAAAATGTGAATTGTGGACGGAAGACGGACGACGGATGGAGGACCATAAGATAAGCTCAGCTAGACTGACAAGTCAGCTGAGCTAAAAAATTAGCACCAAAAAAAAAAAAAAAAAAAAAAAGAGGCACCACCTGGTAAACAAATTAAGAAGTAAAGAGTCCCTAGGAGTGTACCTGTGTGATATCAAAGTAATTGGGTGAGCGGTTTCAGAGAATTTTTTAGGATTTGTCCCCAAAAGAACCGAAAAAAAATCATAAAAAATTCAAAAATCACTGTAACATGACCACTTGAACAATCTTTCTAGAGACCCACCAAGGGTACATCCCTGCCAAGTTTGAAGTCAATCTGGCTGACGGTTTTGGAGAAGTGGAAAATGTGAATTGTGGACGGACAGACGACGGATGACTGACCATCCTCAATAAACTAGGCTGACTGATAAATCAGCTGAGCTAGTAATCAAAATCTAAACTGGAAGCACATGAGTTATCATTCTCACATTTTTTTTTGTACAAAAATGTTAATTTTCAGTCATTTATTTGCACAATTAACAAATAAATTAAACTTAAAAGTTACCAAATAATAAATCTATTTATAATTACATATAATATATGTATAAACTACATAAATGAACAAATTGCATTGTAACTATAATAGTGCATGATTTCAAATATACTTATTTTTGCCTTTAAAAACACACACACAAACTTACACTTTTGACATTTTGTTTATTTATGTACTACCCTCCCCTGTTTAAAATTTTAAGTAACAGAGTTCTGAAAGCTTGGAGAGGAAGTTTCAACCTCCACCAAAGCTTGAAGAAATTACACAAAGAAGAATGTGACAAAGAAAATTTTTGTTATGGCATTTTGAAGGGGGGGGGGGCAGAGACACACATCGACTGAATCAACAACTCAAGCAGCTGCAAGTGACGCTGCTCATGCAGACTGCTTATGTAACGCTCTGTGTACATGACCTAGTTTGCACTGGGGTCTGACCTGAGGCACACTCAACGGGTCACAGTTTCTGTCTTGCCACTTGCACGTGTGGAGGTACCTACACTGCACACACGGCTTCAAATAGTAGTTCTATGTTTAAATATGAGGCTAAGTTACTGAACCGTTCCGTCAGAAACTTGGTACTCAAATCCAACCATGAAAGTCCAGCTTTTATTTCACCAGCAAAGTACAGGTTTGTTGTTGTATATCTATAGTTACTCCCCACATCGAAAACTTGCATTGCTCAGAGTTGTTTATCGATCAGCTGTTCTTACAGGTTTCCTCAAACAACCATTTATCGCCCACTAGCGTATACACACTGTGCAACATACTGTAAAACAACAGAGTATACGTTCAACTAACCTGGCGAATTCTAGTCTATTCTGTTAACATATGCCTTCCATTAAAACAACAGCAAGGATGAGCAATGGATCCAGAGCACTCAGGTATTAACAACTGATCAACAGAAAACTCTGTGAACCATGCAAGTTTTGATGATGTATCACGTGATCCCGTATTCCGCACGGCGCATGTCATAGCGCACTGACTCGTGTGTTTTTATTTATCTATTTACTGAAAATTGTTATTTCATCTTCTTAAAATGTTATCATAAACATGCAGGATAATTATAAAAACATATTTGACTTTTTAATTGATAATGTGAAGATTTTTAAGTGCAAGTAAGACTGCTCGGTAGCGAATTGGTGCAAGACTTTTGCTACTTCCGTTTGGCGCCATTTTTAACTGCTGTCTGTGAACGACTGAATGACAGCTGACCTGCAGACGGGAGTTTTCATCGATTAATTGGGTATGGATTCTATTGAACTGTTAAAATATAGAAGAGAAGATCACAAGATGAATGCAGAATGGGTTGTAGTATTTCATGATGTTGATAGTCCATCATCACGCAAGCAGTATCCACAGTGAAGCCTGTGAATCCAACTGATCATGTTTTGTTGAAACTTGGAACCGGCTGTCAAGTGGCCAGCCAAGGTGGCGGACCAAGTCCCAGATGAGGTGGGTAACTGCAAGGGTTTGCATATTGCCGTCTGAGGGATAATACTAATAGAAGTACAGAAAAACGGCAAAACTTTTCACAGCGTTAGCTATGTTAATTCTTCTACTTGTGCATCTTGTAGTTGTACATTATTTTTTTGTTTGTTTGTTTGTTTTTTTTTTTTTTCAATTTACTGATCCTATATGGCTACAATTCAATTGAAGTATCACTACTGTCCAACTGGAAATCTCTGTAGTAAAATTTAGATGCCCTGGAGCATTTTTTCAACTTCTTCGCATGAGAAACATTTATTTTGCTACAATGCTCCAGTTGGACAGCCCTGCATGAGTATACATGTACAGCTCCTATCTCATCATTACAAATATAGTGAGGAAAATATTGCATGGACCGACCTGTGAAAATATAATCTGGCCGCATGGAATACGAAAAATCTGGGGACTGGCCGAACAAAAAACTCACCCCCCCCCATATCAAACGGTCCCTCCTTATCTGATAAAATTTACATTTAAATTATGTTGATTAGATTATATGTCAGAATATTGACCAAAAATGTAAATTAGTTTCCTTAAATCAAAAAGGGAATCCAGCTGACTGGTATGCAATTTTTTTGAAAAGAGATCTTGTAGTTGCAGTTATAAGTTAGTGTGTGGAGAACTTGCCCAGTTAAAAAAGTTCTACTTCTTTCTTCTCTCTCTCTCTCTCTCTGTCTCTTCACTATTTCTGCTCTTCTCCCTCTGCCTTAATTTTTTCTTTCTGCAGGGATGAAAGCTTGTTTTCAAATTTTTTTTTTTTTTTTTTTTAAGGAATTCATTTTTTTTCCAAAACAAAGAAAAAATAATATCCTTTTTGCCCAGAAAGCCTTATTCACGTAAATAATGAAGAGGTGGGCTATGGTTTCATTTTTTTTTGTTCAGCAAAGTCACTTTTATCCCTGTTTCTGTTCCTCTCATTTTTCATGAGAACTTCATGCAAATTAATGGCCAATTTGTTTTGTGGTGAGCTGTTAAGAGCATTTTTTTATAAATTGTTTATTTTGTAGTCTTCTCCACCATTTATTTTTTTCTGACATGGCATTTGGGCCAGTACATTTTCATGTTTTGCTTCCCCCAAACTTCATTTTAATGGTTCAGTTAATGTAAGCTTTGTTAATCAGTTAAATAATTTGTCTGCCATTTGAGCCTACATAATCACAAAGTTAACTGGTTCTCATAATTTTTTAGGAGGACCAGTTAACTTTGAGATTATGTGGGCCCAAATGGTCCAGACATGATCACAAAACAGTCTTTGCAGTTTACGTTGGTATTGAATAGTGCACTGCAAGTTTTAATTAGTAATGGTTGAAAAATTTTCAGTGGCATACATACATAGTACATATATTGCCATATGTAGTTAGCTGTGTATTTTGTCTGGATCTGCAGGTTGTCCTACATGTAAATCAAGGGCAGCCCATTCCAGCTGAACTAAAGCTGCTTGCTATCGTCATGCCATAAGAGTGCTGCTGAAAACATTGAGGAGACTGAGAAATTCCAGACCATCGGTCATTGTGGTAAAGTTACTGGGAGGACTGCTCCAGCCACACAAGTATGGCATTAAAGGCGACAGCAAAGGATTTTAAAAAAATGGGATTGAGACAATAGGCTGTGTGTGAAACACCTGAAGGTGAGATATGAACATAATTCCTTTCTGGCAAAATTTCAGTTATATGTACATGTATGCACAATTTTGTGGCAATATGTCATCAAATTTTACTTGAAAACCATAAAATACATGTACCTGATACTGAAAATAATTATTTGCTGGGTGTTTAATTAGAAAATTAATGAAACTTAGCAAAATGGATGATTGGTTTGCAAACATGAAATTTGAAGTGAAATACCATGATAAGTCTTCTTGTCAGTGGGAGACATGAAGTTTTTACCTTTTTTTGTCCCTCCCTCTAGCAATGTCATTTCTCCTGATATTGTAGACATAAATTGAGGTAAACTGAAGCACTTTATTGGAATAATAATGTCATGAAGATAAGATTAAGACCAAGGGTTGAACATTTGTATCCTGTGTTACTTAAGGAAAGTACATGTAAGTAGTTCTCACAAAGATGTTTTTCAATATATATCCTTGATGATAAGATCATTTTAATTGAAAAATGGGTCCAATGAAGTAATGTCTAGGTAAACATTTTCAAATATTGGATGTTCTGTAGCCTGAAACATAAATTTTGTTATTTCAGTTATGGCAACTACAAAACTGAAGATATGCCTGAAAGACTTCACACAGGTCATCAATTAACAGATAAAGACAGGCCGTCACATCTTATCTCGAGCTGAAACTCCTGGACTTTTTTTTTTTATTTAAGACTGGTGGCTGAAGCAAACTTCAAGCGATAGCAGAAATGAAGCCTAGCTCTGATTGTTTTGTGCTGGACTTTTGATTGCCCACACATTGCCTGGTACAACCCAACTCATAACAATATTTATGAGTATATAAGACTCAAAGGCTCAAGTAACTTACTGTGGACTTGGTATATAATACAATGATCTTAATTAAAGTAATTACATAGGCATTAAAGGGAAACAGCATCTGATGATATATCGACCTCTCAATGATATTCCAGCAAGATCTTTTGATATAGAAGTCTGAATAAATTACATGCTTGATCCAGCTAGCAAAAGTATTGTGTTATTCTGGAAATGTACACACATATGGCCCTGTGTGTGTATATTATTACAATGTATATGTTCTGTATATGTACCTATTTCACATGATTTTTCTTGTTTTTTGCATTTCAGACATTTGATTGAGTTTTAAATTAATACTATTTTGAACAATCCTTTGGTTTAACCCATGGTCAAATAATATTTCACTAAATTTTTACTTTCACTTTTTTTTGCCAATGCCAATAGTGAAATAAGGTTGAATTTACAGTATCTCATCTCATCTGCGGCATAGTAAGCTTGACTTTAAGGGCGTCACTGCTGAATTAGCAACCAGCTCTCTCCATTCTTCTTGGTCCTCTGCTTTTCTCAGCCACTCGTTGAGTTTCATGCCTGTTTTTTCTTGGATTACAGTATATTGATACACTTGTTCTTGCTGGGGGAAAAAGTGTGGAAATATCCTTGAATACTGTAAGGAGCTTTGAGGGCAATGAAAATAAATGATTTATGAGAAATAGTAAAATGGATAATTCTTGGAGGACTGTTTATTGTGCCAGTTGTCAAACTTGTGAGACAATACTGAATTTTCTTCTGGATATTCAACATGAAGATTAGTCGATCATAGCTATAAATAACACACATGCAAATTCAGTTTTTTTTCTTATAGTTTTTGCAGGTGGTGTGAAACTCGATGGATATATATGTATATATGCCGCAGACACAGAGCCACCATAATTCCCGCCATAATTGTGGACATCATATTCCTGTTAGTGGATCTATGGCAGATGCACAGATTTCATCCTTCCAACAGAAACCCATCGTGTTTCCACTAAGGGGGAAAGGGCGGGCATATGGTGGAAATTTTGGCCATCACATGCCCACTATATTTCTGCTAATGCATCTACTGTGGATGTACATCCATATATCCACTAGATTCCCGTTAGTGGATCTATGGCAGAAGCACAGCCATCATCTTTCCACCACAAACCCATAATGTTTCCACTAGCAGGAAAAGGGTGGAAATTGTGGCCACTATATTCCCGCTGATGCATTTATGGTGGTCGTAAAGCCGTATACCCACTATATTCCCACTAGTGGAACTATGGCGGACATACAGCCATCATCCTTCCACCACAAATTGGAGAAAGGCGGAATAATGGTGGGGATTTGGGCCACCACATATCCACAATATTCCCGCTAGTGGATCTATGGTGGACGTACAGCCATCATCCTTCCACTACTAATCCATGTTTCCACTAACGGGAAAAGGGTGGCCTTATGGTGGGAATTTAATTAGACCAGGTAACATAAACCCACTATATTCCCAACATTGGAAAAATGGTGGATACAGCCATCATTGTCCCGCAAATCCCCTATGGGTGGCATAAGCACGCTATCTTCCCGCCATTAATCCGCAATTCTTGTTGGCCGACACAAGACCGCCATCACAACAATGGTGGTATTTTGGCGGAAAAGTTGTCTGATTTGCAGATCAAAACTCCATAACCTTTTTCAAAGTTCTTTCTGGAAACATGGCGGGAATACAAATATTCCCGCCATATGACCACTGTTTCACATGCCATCATATTTCCACCCTATTCCCACCAAAAACCCGCCATTAATTTCGGTAAGGGTTTTATTCATCAGTGCCCCTTTAGTAAATATCTTATCCAGTTCCTTCAGCGGTATACCGTTCGTAATACTGTATCCCAAGAAATAAATATCCGGTAGAATAGTGTTTTTCACTTGTCGATTCGCCAGGCGCTTGTCAGCAAACTGGGGGAAGACCTCCGTTGCCTTCTTACAGAGTGCTTTATATCATGACGTAAGCGCCTCCATTCCAAATCTCTCAAGTTTCTCCTGTACATCTTTACCTCCATACCTGCAAATATTGCCCAATGACTTAATGAAAACTTCTGGGAGCTGTTCGTCGCTCACATCTTTTAGGACCGTTAGCTCCTTTATGGGCTGAGACATAATGCATTAGAGACAGTCACAAAACACGGTTCCAATACACAAGCCAGAACTTGCAGTGACCTCAACAGATCAAATATAATGGCCGCCCTGGTCCCACACGCTGCACTCACCCTGGGTTGAAGCCAGTCTCAAAGCCAAGTTTATAACTGGCACCCAACTCACAAAAAATCAGCCCAGTCGGGCCACTGTACTAAAATGTCTTAAACTGAGTGCAAATTTGAACTGTGCAGGCTGTATATTCAATAAAAAAGTCCAAAATACCAGAGCAGCGTGCAGGTCCTGTTTGCCACAGCGATCACAGCGCCCTCTCATATGAAAGATACGACGAAAACGTCCAGTTGTGTTTCTTCCAAGGAACGGATTGTTGACTGCTTCAAAATTAAAATTGTCAAGATGTTTATATATTCTGATAAAAAATTAGTATTAGAAACGTGAAGATCTAAAGCAAGAAATATATTTTCATCATTTATGGTATTAACATTATCCACGGCAATATCAGCAGAATAAATGTTCACGTTTAAGGATACAATATCGTTGATATGTAAGAGTGTTCATCTCAAATTCCATGGTGTCGTTGATGTGGTGAAACCTGCAATAACTACAGAAAAAGCTATAGATCATATTCTCCACGTAGGGATCAGTCAGCCTGATGACTAAATGACTTGAAACCAGAATCTAGCAATGGGCATGATGATCTATCGGTAAGACTGATTACAAAAAAAAAAAAAATCCTTTCCTAGCTGAGCCTCTCACTCTTGGACCAGTAGACACGCTGTCTGTGCAGAACTTTTAGTCACAAAATGAGTACAGGGCCTCAGATGACAGGCTATTAAAAATAGAAATAAGGGAGCAGAAAAACTCTTGTCCATTTCTTGTCATAAAAAGGAAGTAAATTTGCCATAATCTGTGAGCTTGGGAAGGGTGTCACTTCAAACTTTGACCTCCAGAAATTTTGTAGGGCTATTTTTCATCAAGGTTCACTTCGGAACTGAAGGTATGGAGTTAAGCATAAACAAATGCACGACTAGCAAAAAAGTTTACTGGGTTTGACTCCATTTTCTATTGATATACTACTGTCGTTTAAAGTGGCCTTTGAGCACAATGACAGGTACAGTACTACTACTACTACTACTACTACTACTACTACTACTACTACTACTACTACTACTACTATTACTACTACTGCTGCTGCTGCTACTACTACTACTACTACTACTACTACTACTGCTACTACTACTACTACTACTACTACTACTACTACTAATAATGATAATAATAAAAATGATATGGCTCTCTGCCGCAGTCCTGTGTCACTTTGTCACACAGGTGGCCTACAAAAAAATAAGGAAAGGAAAAGTAGATGAGGCGGGAAAACCATTGCAATCCTTACCAGCTTGTGCTGCAATGTTTTCCATGACAACAGCCGTGGCAAAGGGCCCACCACCCTGTCTCTCACAGATATGGTAGGCCCCTGGTCCTGGGTATATCCCTACTTGTACTTTTTACAAAAAAGCAAAAAAACAAAAAACAAAACAAAAAACCAAAACAAAAAAAACCAAAAACAAACCAAAAAAACAAACAAACAAAAAACAAAAACAAAAAAACCCCAACCCAACCCCCCCAAAAAACAACAACACCAAAAAAAAAAAAAAAAAAAAAAAAACCAGCAAAAACAAAAACAACCAAACACTGTTTATATAATATTGTGTGGTCCCCTGTTTAATGAAAACATGGGCATATAGCTGCTCAGTCGGAAACCAACACAACGATACGTGGCTGTGTAAAAATAGATATGTAGTTGGCCACTGGTATGAATTGAAAGGTTGTTCTCTTCAACATTTTCAGGTAAGGAAGCATGTAAACCTTATGCGAAAATTTAATCGAGTACAACAAATGCATAAAAGGTGAAGGGCTTGACTTGAAAGAATTCGGGAAATCATGTAGTCAATAGTGGTTCTACTGATTGAAAGGCACATTCCGTTTTCAGTATTTCCATTCATTTTCACAGTATGTTCCATCTATAGACATTTTGCTATCTAGGTCAGCAGATGTCACTATGGGTCGACGTGCCTGGACGTTGACAAAAAATGGAACACTATGGGATTATTGGCGCTGCATTACTTTCGTTTAAAAATTATATAGCGTGTAGATCACAATTCCCTTGATGCGATAATGCCTCTTCCAAGCCATTGCCAATTAAAACTGGAGATTCACAAGGATCTATGCTAAAACCTCTCCTTTTTTATCATTTATACAAAAGACATGCACAATGCATCCTCAAAGTTCGAATAGATTCAGCATGCTGATGATACGACCTTTATTAGTCCACTATCTTGTTTTTTACTTCATATTGACACTGGACTGAATGAACATGATGTATCAAATAATATAAAAGTTTTAATTGAATAAGCTTGCTGCCAATAGACTATCATTAAACATAAAGAAAACAAAGTATTTTTGATTTGACCTTTATCAAAGACATATAAATGTCAACTGAAATCTAAAAATAATATTTAATATTTCTAAAGTGAGACAATTTGATTTTCTAGAATTAATGAATCAGGAAAATTTAAATTGGAACGCTCATGTAAACAAAGTAGCTAACAGAATATCTTAACTTATGGGCCTGTTTCAAAGACCTGTAAATACATTCCAGTTAGTGTTCTGTTATTAATTTACAACTCTCTGTTTTATTTATGTGTTAGTTATTCTATTCTTGCCAGGAACATTCTCATGTGAACGAAAAAAGCTGTGCGTCTTGTGGGTTCTGAAAAGTTTAATACACCCACAGTTCTACACTTTAA
The DNA here is from genome assembly GCA_964020975.1 of Hermodice carunculata. NCBI lineage: Eukaryota > Metazoa > Annelida > Polychaeta > Eunicida > Amphinomidae > Hermodice > Hermodice carunculata. The sequence continues at coordinate 63,113,107 of OZ026625.1, forward strand.
AAAACTAAATACCTGAATAATAACTGTAGTTGTCAAAATGAGATAAAAATATATTAAAGGTGAAATACCGCAATACCTTCATTATTTGTATACAGTTCTCGTGCAGACATATGCATATTTTTATAAGAGGCAGAAATAATATTCCACTTCCCAGGCCCACCAATATCAATTGGGGAAAATGTATAAGATATTATGTCCTCTCTCTAAGTAGAGCCCTTCCAGTCTGTATTACAGAGAAATTTCAAACGTACAGTTGCTCTGGTTTATCAAATCATATTAGAGAATATTTCATAAACTGGTATCAAGATCTATGAACAGTGCGCCAAACTGTTTTGCATGTAACGACAGAACCTACTCCATTCAACTTGTAAAATCTAATGGGTGGATCAAAGATGGATCTTAGACAGAGCTCACTAATTGAGCTAATTGATACACAATCCCAGAGTTCAGAGGCAGGATCCATGCACATTGAAGTACAGTGGTACTCACAAGTCTTGTGCCCATTTTGTGATCTCCTGATACCTCAGCCCAGTGGTCTCCCAGACGCACCTGTGCCTGCGCGACTGGCATGAAGTACACCCCTATGAAAATCTGGTCTTATTACATCTATGGGATGCTGGTACCAGCCTGTGTGACCCATGCTCAGAAACGATGCAAAAAAATTATTTAAGTTACAGTCTGCGCGGCGGTAATTGCGTTTGGCCCCTGTCAGTGTGTATTGTGCAAGACTTTCTGACGAGCCCTACAAGTGTAAAAACCTACATGTTCTGCGAGTTGCACTGGCCTGAATGTTCACGTCAAACAAGGTGTAATCATCTAAAAATTTAGGTAGATGCTAACAGTATAATTATTTTCCACATTTATATATTTACAGTGGAGACTCAACTATGGGAGTGTCACCATTTGGAGACAGGCAATATGTGGCTGGGAGAGTGTACACTGACTTTGTATGTGACCGAATTCTTGAAAAAGTTTATAGGGTCCAAAGTCTAAGGTAAAATTGGAGGGGAAGAGCAGAGTAGTCTGCTCAGATAAAGGAGCAGATGATATCATCCTCTCTTGTGCTGGTAAATGCAAGCCGATAAACACTCTGGAGGATCCAAGAAATGCAGAAAACAATGTGGAAACTGATTTGACAATCCAACAACCACGGGCTTGTAGATGTACAGTGCTAATACAGTAATTCTTCGCCAAGCAGCAGGTGTCTAGGCTTTAAACCTCTTATATACGCTGATGATACAACACTATACAGTACTTTACAAGTGTTGCTAAAATCGGACACCACACAAGAATTATCACACAATATACATGCTGAACTATGTAAAATCAGCAAATGGCTGAAATTAATAAATTGTCCCTCAATGAAAAGAAAACAAAATTTATGTTATTTCATAACCCACAAAGAAAGTTGACAATTCCTGAAATAGAAATAAATAACACAAAAATTGAATGTGTAAATGACTTTAATTTCTTAGGCATACAAATCGACAAACATTTAAACTGGAACAGTCATATTGATAAAATTTCTTCAAAGATATCCAAAACTATTGGTGTCTAAAACAAATTAAAAGAATACCTACCACAGAATATTCTACTGACACTATATTACTCTCTAGTATTTCCTCATCTTAATTACGGATGTCTTCTCTGGGGTCATAAAAGTATCAGAATTGCTTTGCTCCAGAAAAAATGTGTGAGAATGATTAGCCACAGCAGATTTAATGCACATACAGAGCCAATCTATAAAACCTTAGAGCTATTGAAGATTAGTGATATATTTCTCCAACAACAACTGAAATTCTACTTTAAGTATATCAAAAATTAGTTACCTGAATACTTCAAAACCTTTAAAATAAATACAACTCCTGTACTTCATAATTACAATGTTAGAAATAGAAACCGTATATTTGTAGAAAGAAGCAATCTTGTAGGGACAGAAAATTGTCTATGACATGAAATCATAAAAACATTGAACTGAACCCCTGACTTCATTATAAACAAGGTTCATACTCATAGCAAAAATGGTTTTGCCCTCTATGTAAAAAAATATTATATTGAAAAGTATAATATTATTTGTTCTATCCCAAACTGTTATGTTTGTTACACTCCATAAGCAGCCCCCATTTGCTTTTGCTAGTCTGTAAGACATATCTTTTTCCCTGCTTACTGGGTATGGTACTTACATCTCTACTTAAAACCTTTATTCTAAGTACAATTTTTGTATATCTATAGTATTTTTAGGTGGCCCTTATGATAGCGACCTTAATGAGGGTCTCCTGGCTATATATGTTACTGAAATAATGTACATGTATATTCAGTCAAATAAAAGATGTCTGAGTCTGAGTCTGAGTCAAGAGCTTTACTGATGAATGAAAGGCATTTATTGCAAGGTTGGGCAGCAGAGGTTCTTTTCAGACACAAGGCAGCAACAAACGGAAAACACATATGTAACCATACATCTCTGATTGCAAGCGATCGATGAGAGGAAATATCACACTGCCCATGCTCCTACTTCATTAATCTCACCTTGGAGCACCTTCACCTTTGACCTTTAGAGGCCACATGTACATTACAAAAATTGTGCAGTGTGACAATAGCTACAATTTGATTTCAACATGATCCAAATGGGACTAACATTGACCGAGTTTTAGTGTAAGATGACGTATGTACATATCATGACATCAAGATGAAAATTTAGACAAAAAAATCAATTTTGGTAATCAAGATAAATTCACCAAAATTGCATTTATTGTAATAGTTTCCATTCGATTTTTACTGCTAGGTCCCTAAGAAGGTAGCAGCATATATATAATCATGTGCATATAGAATGTCAACATATTCGTGAATTATCCCTCGATTGATGGCTCGTTTGGTCAAGAATTTTCTCAACTGGCGGTAAGGTAAACAGCTGATATACTTCAACCTAAATAGGCTTTCGTGTGTCAATTTAAGCCTCCGAAATATATATTGTATTTCTTACATCCATTGGGTACTTTCTGAGCATATTGTTGTGTTACAAAATGTAATGCGTTGAAAGCGGTATTGCCAAAAATACACCATCAAACCATTATGCACAGTTTTTTGGTGTTGAACATTTCTATTGACCATCCGGTCTTCACTCAGCTTCTTTGTATCATTTCTGACACTGGCAAATGAACTTTTTTGATTGAGAAAAAAATTACGCACCTGAATTATCGACATTTCGGACAATCGCAGCGGTCAGCCAAATGGCAAGCACAAATCCGTGGATTCAGTGCAGTGGCAATGAATCCACGGATTTTTGCCCACCATCTTTTATTGTGTGCACCTCTACTACCCCCCCCCCCCAAAAAAAATATATATATATTTTACCCCCATTTCTCTTCTTCCTACTTAAGTCCAACTTTCTTTGAAGCCAACTGCTAACGTGTCAGCACATATTCTCAGCCAGCTTGTTTCTCACTTTCACTGCAGATTTTAATTACCAAAACGTCTGTCTTTGTCCACTTTTCTTTGCCTCTTGGTACAAAATAAATGCACAGATTATTTTTTGACACCCGACTTTTATGATCAATGCGTCAATTTAATATCATATTTTTTCTAAACTAAACGGACTACCATATTTTAGTTTAAGTTGAAAAGAAAAGTTAACGGATGAGGTTAATCAGGGCTCCTTATTTACTGGCGTGAATTTTCATTGATTATGTAACAGGAAATAGGGTGAATTACTGGGTGTTTTTAAGTCTGGATGAGTACAGACCAGCCTGCAACCAAGGTCTGCAAGGAAAAAGGGTTGAAAACATATTTGTGAAGACACAACAATGCCGTGGTCCATTTGCTAGAAACAGTTTATTAACAGTGGTTCTCAAGTGATTGTTAATAACCCCTGCATATTCACCATTATTCTCATCCTCAAACCCTTTCTACAGGCAGGTTTATGACACCAAGATTCCCCTGTACTGTTTGGGACCAGGGTGCGATAGCTGTTAAGGGCTAACTCACTTTGTTTGAAATCGGGCTAAAAGCCATGTACTCAAATGCACATTTGGGGCAAATATTTTTGCCTCGTGGATCTTAATGACCGCATGTGTCGCCTTATGTTAGGGCATTGTCTGTGTGTATTTTTTTCTAATCTGAAAATATTTGTTCGATAAAAAATAGCAATTGGCACAATGTTTTGGCAATGATGCCCTAGAATTAGCTGTACCCACGGGTCGTTAAAATAGACACATGAGACGAAAATCTTTTCCTCAAAGAATTTATAAAGTACATACTCTTGCACGATCCTAAACAATGCGAGTCAGCCTTCAGCTGTATTGAGTTTGAGGATTAGACTCTCATATGGTGTAGTGAAACCATCACTGGGGAGGAATATGATCTGTGCATTCTTACAAAGACTGACATTGCATAAATGCGTTGCTCGTGCCTCCGGCAATATCATTGATTCATGGATCGTTAAGCACAGGATAAAAGCTTTCACCTGGATCAATCTCTTGACGATCATGCTAATCCAAATGGTCGAGCTCAATGCCAGAATTTTGCATGGCCAGCCCTTTGACAATGATGCCAACCAAACTTGTCCAGGGGCCTCATTTACAAAGTGGTTTCTGCAGTCTGCGACCAAAATGCCTGTCGCTGACAATGCTAAAAGATAAGCCAGTGATGTACATTTTATTCGGGAACTACAACGATGAATACGAGAATAGGGCCCCAGATCACATGGTGGACCAGAGCCTGACTATGCCACCAACCCAGGACCAGAGCCTGACTGTGCGACCAACCCAGGACCAGAGCCTGACTATGCTACCAACCCAAACCAGAGCCTGACTATGCCACCAACCCAGGACCAGAGCCTGACTATGCCACCAACCCAGGGCCAGAGCCTGACTATGCCACCAACCCAGGACCGGTCTTCCAGTATTGACACCAATTAGCATGGTCCAGATCAAGGCCAGGACTTTCAGAGTGAGGAGACATTTGAGGGTAAAAATTTTTATGAGGACACGTATCGGTGTTTTGAAAGGAAAAAAATACATTTTTTTATTATAATGCTGAAAGTATTCTTGACAGAACAGGTTAGGTCAGACATTTAGCAGTAAGCACTAATACCTCAGTTATAGCAGTTACAAAAACAGGGCCTCGTAAGTCGATGCTTGCCTGTGAAGTAAGAATAACAGGCTATATTATCAAAAGAGTTGATAGTTCTCGTACATGTGTAGATGTCTGCTACTCATAAAGGACACTGTTGCATATAATAGAAGAATGGACTTGGATAGCAGACAGTTGGAGGTATGTGTGTCGTCATATTATTAATTAAACTTAAGCCAAATTTAATTGATGTGCTGTAGACCATCAAAACAATTGAAATTTTGTGAAGATTTTGAAGTTGTCGTTCAAAAGTTCATAAACTTTCTACAACTAGAACGTTACTTGACACATACTTTAACATGGACACGAATACAGACAAGGTTTCAGATAATCCATTGCAAAAATCTCTGAAGTATTGTATGATTATATTTGAAATAAAACGATTGACTGATGATCATACTAGAGTCACACATACTAGCTCTAATGCAATTTATTTAAATTTGGTATTAGGTAGCTAAAGAGATTCTGAACATGGGACTGTCCAGGTTGGCATAAATGATCATCGTACAGACTCTTTGAATTATATCCTTTCCAAATATGCTATCTCCAAAAATAGTTTTTTTTGCATAATTTAAATGAGGGGGCCTGGTTCTCCCCTCGAAAGTGGTAACTTGTTGGATTTCACAGCAAGCAATGGACACCGTAAGTCCCCCCACTAGGTCATTTAGGCAGCTGTCTCGAGGTCGTACAACTCAGCACTTCCCGTGGGGAATGAACAGTATGTACGTGGTGAGAGTTGTGTTCGGAGAGCTGAGAATGAAGGCTAGCGATCAAGTATATTAAAGGTCAGCTGCACCATAAATCGTGCAATGGAAAACAATGGCTAGGTCGTCAGGTGGTGCTTATGTTATCGAATGATACACAGGGGTGGTGGTGGGTAGCACAGAAATGGAAGGAACGTCCACCGCACACACCCCTGGAACTGAAGTGCGGCCTAAACGAGCATAAGAATTTGGAATATGCCGATCGGTTGTCACCAAGGAAGACCGATAACATGTACACTGTACACAGAGAAAAACCAGCTGCTGGTACAGAAAAGACGGCGATATGAATGAGCGCATAACTGTCAGTATAAACTTTAATTTAAGCCTATGGCCAAAATAACATTTTAATGGTGACTCCTAAGCAACAGATGCCTCAGCCATCATCTGAAGTAAATGCTGCAGCAAAAATTATTCGTGAGGTCTGTGAAATAAGGGACGGAAGCTTGATAGCTAACTTATCGCAGGCCGAATGTCACGAAATCATTGAACATTTGTCAACTAACTGACCGCTCGTTCGCCGAGTTGTCATAATGACTGATTGAAGTGTTTTGACATTATTGTCTAATGTGTGTGTTCTTTTTCCTTTTTGTTGTCATATAGAGTACTACTGCTCTGGTGTACGAATAAAGATATATAATAATAATAGTTAGGAACGGTTGACAAAAAGATAAAGGCTTAATTACAAACAGCTTAAAACAAAATGATTAGATTTGTCCTTGGAGTAAATGACAGATATCACGTGGAGTTCAGAAAATTTGAGAAATTAAACTGTTTAAATGTGGGAGAATACAGTATTTTGCATATTTAATGCTGTTTGGTATGTATGATAGGGATGCATCAGAATGTATGATTCCCTGTTCCAAACAAGAAAACGACCTCAGATATCTTCTAGGAGGAACAAAGGGACCTTCCTGCACCACAGTGTGAAATTTCAGGCATTAAAATGTTTAAGGATGCTCAGCTGTGCAACATTGTTTCCAGAATTGGTGAGAATGACTCTGGAGACATCTTCACCTCAAGAGTAACAATGCACTTGCTGCACACGATGGGAGCACAGGAAGAAGACTCCTTTTTATCTTTTTAATCATTTAAGAGTATAATTTATTCATTACTGTTGATGCTTTAACTTAAATCGAATTGTTTATATCATATGGCATTATATTTTCAAATTTATCTTATGCGTATTCTCCATTATTATTATTATTATTATTATTATTATTATTATTATTATTATTATTATTATTATTATTACTATTATTATTATTATTACTATTATTACTATTATTATTATTATTACTATTATTATTATTATTATTATTATTATTATTATTATTATTATTATTATTATTATTATTATTATTATTATTATTATTATTATTATAATGATTATTAGTGGTAGTACCACTATGTCAGATCCCAAATATTTAATACCGACTAATCTTATTTTTATTGAGCTGGTTCACCACGGAGATGAGCTATTGGAATGGATTTAGTACTTTCTGATACTCTCGTTTCATGCATTGCAGTATGGCGTGTCCATCAGAAATGAATATTTTTACATTGTTACTTAAGCGGCTGGGCTTTTTATGTTTTGCAAATTTTTTTTCTATATTAAATATGAGTATGAATATACTGTCATCAGTCACTCAATCAAAGCAAGTATAATTAATGATTAAAATCCCCTTTAATTTGCGTCCGCATCGTGTAATGCTGGTTTAGTGTGAAAGAACAAAGACAATTGATATTTACTATCCATGAAAAAATGTGACAATCAAGTACAGTTACAAATGTGTTTTTGCATTTTGTATTTTACTATTTATGTAAATATGTACATGTGTTTCAATATCTAAGATTACATTTATACACAAATACATACATCAAGCTTGTTGTCGCGTAAGAACCAGAGGTTTAGTGTGATAAAAAGCCGATGGGTGTTGTCAGAGTCATTTGGTTGTAAATTTTTGCAATCCAGGACCACAGTAATTCATGGCAGTACATTAAATACCAACGCAATGTTACAAACAACGTTATAAGCTGTAATGAATAAGCTATGTAGTCATCAGTCAACACACGCGTGACATGTTCGGTTACTTTCTGTTGGTAGCAAGGAAATCACGGAATATGATATGATTGTCAGTCCCCTTTCCGTCATAGACCCCTTGACGTAATTTACAAATGTATCTGGCTCAGCACATCAGACCCCACACTCATTCTTAAAAAGTATGCACCCGATTTTAAAAATATGTGCAACAGCGAGAGAGAGAGAGAGAGAGAGAGAGAGAGAGAGAGAGAGAGAGAGAGCGAGAGAGAGAGAGAGCATTCCTATAAGACTAAAATAGGCTTCAGTGGTCTCTGTATAATGGATATGACTTCACCTTATTATTTTACAGCGATCGCAGCTTCCAGGAAGTATGGTACGTCGTATGAAGTTAAAAACACTTTTGGCTATGTGAACTTTTTAACAATCTCTAGGACGCATACATATCTTATGGCTATAGCCTTTTCTTCAATATATACATTTATAGATATATAAAGTTCACATAGCCAAAAGTGTTTCGTAAAACAACATACAAGATGTTGTGAAATATATATATAAATGTTGTATACGTTTTTGCCATTGTTTGTATATTTTGTACCCCGTACCCTAAAAGGTATATATATATATATATATGTGTGTGTGTGTGTGTGTGTGTGTGTGTGTGTGTGTGTGTGTGTGTGTGTGAGAGAGTGAAATACTCAATCGCCCGTATTATTTTGTGAAATGGGCTTCCGTGTCATTTTGTTTTTTCTTTATAAACCCAAAATTAATCGACTAAAGGATAATTGTACAACGTTACATATCTGGACATTTTGTTTCTATTGTTATATGACCAGACAGAGAACTCCTAGATTTGCAACATGTATTAGGGAAACTCCATATATTTATGGAATAGTGAAATTATACATGTTAGCAGACGGCCAATACGCTGTAATGCAACATGAATTTACATTATAAAATTTATAATACCATCAATTCATGTTGTTTGGCATATAATTGCCGTTGAGACATCTTTAGACGCAATTTTTTCTTAAATTGCTCTCATCAGTGTCACATGCTTTTCCCGACATTTGTTTAAAACTGATTTCATGTCTATCAAAGGTTCCAGCTATTGCCCTTGTGTATTGTCTGGACAGCACTGCGTCAGATAATGATGTCCTCGTCAATCTATGAGCATGACCCGGACAAAGTGGGGGATTTCTTAACGATGAAAAAGTCTACGGTACGCTGCTCTGTATTGTGGATTGTGGCTGTAAATGATTGGATTCAGGGCGGAATTGATCCATCCAAGCCATTCAAAGGATATGAGAGTGCCCAAGAGACCAGGCACACAACGAGTACTTTGACTTACGTATTGGAATACAAAAAACATGGAGAAAAATGGTAGCCAACACAATAAAAAAGCACCCATAACTGCTCCTAATGTCTTCAGCGCCTTCATTTCAGATTTACGCATCTTTTTTCGTGCTTTGTCATGTGATTTACTCACAGCCTCCATTTCATGTATTAATTTAGCATGAGAACGAGCAACACGAAACACATGGCTATAAAGAGTGATCATAACTGTTGCAGGGATCCAGAAACAAAAGACACTTGGAATAATGGCACCAGGTGCTCTGGTGATAGCTGTGCAAAATGATTCTTTGTCTTGGTTGTATGCTTTCGTCCGTAGATCGAACAGGTAACCCCACGCCACCATAATCGAAACAAACGGTGTCAAGAGAGAAATAGTCCATGTGATGACGATCATGATGAGAACTGTCCTGGTCGTCACCAAACTATGGTACTCCAAAGGCCTTGTGATTGCTACATATCGGTCTATACTTATCATACACATGCTAAGGATCGACGCTGTGCAAAGCAAAATATCAAATGCCACCCAGAAGGGACAGTAATGACTAAATAGCCAAGTTCCACTAAATGTTTGCACAGTTTTGAATGGCATTAGCAATAGCCCTACCAAGAAGTCTGCCACGGCAAGCGAAAATATAAAATAATTATTGATAACTTTGTTTTTGTGGTGTCGAGACCTAAAAATGACCACGAAAACCAGCACATTTCCGAGCAATGTCACTAAGTTGATGCAAATAGGTATAAGTAAAACAAAATACCGAACTTCAGTGGGCAGTGAATATAGAGCGACGTTTCCCCCGTTCGGACACGGTTTTGCTGGCGTGGAGTCGGTTGTGTTGATATCACTGTTAATTAGCATCTCCAACGTGTCCAATCGAACTTGTCGCACAGTTTGCCCCGTGGTGAATTGGCGTTGCCGAAATCTTCTTTTCACAATACACGTTAAAAGAATATATCCTGAATTATTGAAAGGCACAAAGAGCAATTAAAATCTGCTCATTGGACATAAAATAAAATACTCTCTGGACGAAATCAGGTACAGTTAAGGAGATAACATGAAAATGTCAAGTCTACTTACTACAGTGCCCGGATATTGTGCATTAGTATCATACAACAATCCAGAAGGGATGCGCAACAGCACGTTTTGTTGCAAATGTAAAATCAGCCACATCGTTAGTAAATATTTACGTGCAGCAGCACTAAAATCTTCGACGAAATGGCTCATATAGCACAATTCTAGTTGTCGTGGTTGCCAGTATTTGGTTTGCTAAATACACTTGCCCAAGGGTAGATAGCAAAATAAATATAGTTTGACTTAAAATGTAGAAGTATTAAAGTCATATTTCAAAAACGAAAGGTTTATGAAATACTGTAAATAGATATGATAGCCGATACTTATAGATACAAGTAGAGTAACTCATCTGAATCAATATAAAGTGTATATTAATTGTTTAATATCATATTCATTATGATAATGAACCATCGATAAATTGATGTATTCTAGACTGACGAAATAAGTTATGGATTAAGTCAACAGCTTTTTCTTGACGAGCTTTGGGCATATTGCGCCCAAAGCTCGGCAAGGAAAGCTATTGACCAGGACCATTACATTCTTCTTCGGCGAGGAAAGCTGTTGACGAGGACATCACATTCTCTGAGTCAGCAGCTTTCGTCGGCCAGTTTTGGGCACATTGCGCCCAAAGCTTGCTGAGGAAAGCTGATGACCTGGCCCTTTACATTCTTCCTCGGCGAGGAAAGCTGTTGACCTGGCCCTTTACATTCTTCCTCGGCGAGGAAAGCTGTTGACCTGGACCGTTACATTCTTCCTCGGCGAGGAAAGCTGTCGACCTGGACCATTACATTCTTCCTTAGCGAGAAAAGCTGTTAACGTGGACCATTACATTCTTCCTCGGCGAGGAAAGCTGTTGACGTGGACCATTACATTCTTCCTCGGCGAGGAAAGCTGTTGACCAGGAGCATTACATTCTTCCTCGGCGAGGAAAGCTGTTGACCAGGACCATTACATTCTCTGGACTAAAAGACATGCTGGTATTTAAATGAAAGCACTTTTTACAAGGAACATGAATCAAGCAGATATATCCAGTCACGTGACTTTGAGTGTATAGGTTGATTGCACTTGTCTCCACGAATCTTCTGGAATTTTCTAAGGAAATTACCCTATTTACACTCTTTTTGTGAGCATACATTTGGATAAACACCCAGTGACCACACTGATGAAATTTTCATGAGTTTTCGTGCAGAGGTATGGCCATAGAGAGAATGGGTTTTTTGAATTGAGTTGGACAAAAGGAATTCGCCGTCATTGACTGTAAGTTTGTTTACTTATATCATCATGACCAGCACAGGCAATGATTCAGACAATCTTGTATCAACTACGGGTAATGTCCCACAGCGAAAGACTAGGTTGATAGAGAAATTCCCAGACACACCCAAAAAGCTAGGAAAAGAAATTATCAGAAGGATCATTAGAAGCTCAACCCAAGATAGTGGTCATACTGAAGAGGTTCCAATTACAAACAAAAGCTTAGTCTTAGACAGTGTGCCGCCCTCCCCACCATATCAAGAGAGCAGTGCAAACTTATTTCCAGACGAACAAAGCTGTGAAAACCTATCAAGTGAAGACAATGATAATCCTCCATTAACGACATAGCGTAGTCAATCGTGTAGCAAACTACATGAACAAAAAAACAGAATGTCAAATGAATAAACCAAAGAACCCAAAGAAAGTTGAGTCGACCCAGACAGACGTTGATACTATTGATTGTAAAACAAGTAAGAAATCAGAAAAAGAAACAAAGAATGCAAGCAATACATGTACCTCTGATGAAACCGAACCTAAATGGAAAATTAAAGAAAGAAAGAAAAAAAGCTCAAAGGACGAGGACCTGTGTGTCACAGACTATGTACATAATCACGGATACAATTCAGCCATGATAAAATGCTGCGTGTGCATGACATGGTTTCACTATGACTGTATAAATGAAAAAGATGATAAAATACAAGGCGTGTGGAACTGTAGTCAATGTAGAGAATCCCCACATAATGTGCAGCTAATCTTGGGTGAAATCAGCACATTCGAATCTAGAAAGGAAAATAATAACCAACCAATACTTTACACTTTAGATAACCATCTTAAAGATGTCAAAACATTGTTTGAATCATTGAAAACCTAAATGGTCGAACAACTCAAAGGGTACCAAGATGAAAACCTGCAGGTAAAATTAGAGACAGTTTCACCTAAACTGACAGGTGTGAAAAAGCAACTTGTTGATAAAAAGCAGGAAATCAGTAAAGTCATGAAAAACAACTCAAAATTGACAACAGAACTAACAAAAGCAAAGGAAGAGCAAGACAAAAGGGACAGAAAGTGTGAGAACTAAAGAAAAAACTTGGCGAGGCGAATGACAAATGAAGGATGTAAAATGGTAGCATTGCCCCGTCAGATGTGCAACCGGTTCATGCAGGAGTAGACAGAAAAGAAGAGAGAATAAAAGACCTACAAAGTGAAATCGAGACCGAGATCTCCATTCGCAGACAACAGAAAAATTCCCTTGAAGAGGAAATAGCGAGGCTTCAAACCAAGCTAAAAAATAAACAGGACGAAATAAAAAAAATACAGGAAAAAAACCACACTACTAAGAGATGATGTCATCGCAGCCAAGGAACAAACTCTGCAGTGACAGCTACAAGCCCAAGGAATGGACGCCGGTACCAGTCCATGGTCAACAGTTTTCTCCAGAAAAACCATCTTCAGCTGTTGTGGAAGTTCTGCAACGACCACAAACCTCAAATTCGGATGTCAAGGAAGACGTGCTTATGCTTGGTAGCTCCCAATTAAAACACATAAATCCGTCGAGGCTCCTGGGTGGTGAAATTCATTCAGTCAGACTGGAAAAAGTATACATGATGGAGAAAGCTCGAGAATTTCTTGGCAACTACAATGGTCAGCATGATGCGGTAATTGTTCATCTTATTACCAATGATCTAAAAACCAAGTAACCAGAAGTGGTTGCTTCAGATTTCGTTTCACTGGCAGATCACATTATCTCCAAAGGTACATCGAATTATTATATCTAGCGGTATACCATGCATAAACGACTAGGAATTTGACCTAAAGGTACAAGCCACTAATTTGTTGTTAAAACTAAACACTAATTCGAAAACAAGTGCTGTTGTCAAAATCTGCAAAAACTAGAAAAGTTTGGTAAACAGACAAGAAATCCGTCAAAGAGAATTGCACTCAGATAATGTACATGTCAATGAACAGGGTACAAAGATACACGCAGCAAACTTGAAATATACATACAAGCCCGAACTAAGACCGCAAAGACGGCGATGGTTTAATAATTATAATAACGCGAGTGGTAGATGCAGATGGTACCCGAAATGAGCATTAATTCTTTGAACTGTGATATCTGGTGAACACTTGAATATGACATGGAACATCCATGGACACAGACATGCTGTCTGTGGTCAGACGGATTCTAAATTTAATGATGGTGATTTTTACTGAACTACTTAATAACTTCTACATATTAGGTCTTACAGAAACGCATGCAGGCCCAGACTCAGATATTGAAATACCTGGATACAAATTGCATCGCAGCACACGCCCAAAGTCCCCTGAGGCTAATAAGTATTCAGGTGGTATTGCTCTGTACGTTAAAAATAACATTATGGACGGCGTTGAATTTTTACCTATTGATAATCCCGAAATTGTATGGATCAAGTTTACAAAGTCGTATTTTATGTCTGTCTAAGACCTATATATTTCCACAGTATATATATCCCCTTCAAATTCTGCGTACACTAGTGATACAGACATATTTACAAAACTACTAAGTGATATATGTAAATTTTCGAGAAGTGGTGGCAAATGCATTATCATGGGTGATTTTAATGCAGCTACATCGAATGAATATGATCATATTCTTTCTGACAAAGCCGATAGCAGGCTTATATCAGTGCCAAAGGATGATTTTTATGACACGCCTCTTTTGCGATCAAATAAGGATATGCGCAAAATTGACGAAATGGTAAGATGTTATTGGATTCGTGTATCTCATCTGGTGTACGTATTCTGTATGGCCGCAAGTTAGGCAATCTGACAGTCATAATGCTATAAACCCCACATGCATTGACTATATTTTGGCTGACCAGTCTTTAATACCATTGATACCATACATGTGTGTTCACGACTTAACATGGCTATCGGACCATTGTCCAGTCTCTTTTCAAATTGCAGTTAGTTTAATGAGACGTGACGAAGTACCTCTTTGTAGTTATAACGGTATTCACGAGCCCCTTCCTAGCAGTTACATTTGGAATAAGATCAATCAAACAGGTTTTACAAATGCACTTTAATTGTTTTGTATGCAGGATATAACTAATTTTCTACAGAATGATTATGATACGCAAAGTCGCTATGGTATTGATAAAATGGTTGGTGGTTTTAATAATTTGATGCATAAAGCAGGGAGACTATCATTGAAAATGAGAAGTTCAAAAAAGAGAGAGCGTAAAAAACTACCGAAATATGCAGACAAAGAGTATTATAATCTATACAGATATATCAAAGGAGTGGCGAAAAACCGTCCAAGGAACCATCTAACTATCCTCTAAGACAGACCTATTATGCGACAAGAAAAAAAAATAGTATCTTAAAATAAAGAAAGGGAATTTTGGAATAATATAATGCATTCTCTAAATAATATTTGGGAAAGAGACCCAAATACCAATTGGGACCTTATTAAAGAACTTGAAGATACAATTACAAAGAAAACAGATATTAGCGAAAATATAGACTCAACACAATGGTTTCGCCATTTATCGAATATCATGTCACGAAATACTGTATTAGAAAAATCTCCGAAGGAACAGGAAGTAACATCGTTACTGAATAATCTGAAAACTTCACAAATGCCTTTCACAACATTAGATTTCAAAATTAAAGAAATAGAAATAATCGTTGCTTTGAAAAAATTGAAGAAGAAAAATCGCCGGCCAAGGATGGCAAAATAAACGAAATGTTAAAATTTGGTAAAACGATTCTGTCTGAGACCTTGCTTAAAATGTTTAATTCGATATTTACTTCGGGATTTTTCCCAATGTCTTGGAAGAAAAGTCTACTGGTGCTTGTAAATAAAGGTGGATCGACACGAGACCCAAATATGTATAGGGGTATTTGTATCGCCAGTTGTGTTTCTAAACCTTTTTTTTTTTGCACTATCATAAATAACTGCCTGCACAAATATCTAAAAGAAAACAGTATACAGACAGAATTTCAAATAGGATTTACTTCTGAATATAGAACTAGTGATTACATTTTTGTATTGAGAACTCTCATTGATAAATACACAAAATGATTAGGAAAAACAAATTTCTTTTTGTTGGTTTCGTAGACTTTCAGAAAGCTTTTGATACTGTTTGGCATGATGGACTACTTTACAAATTAGCAAAAATGGTAATCGTGGTTATATGTTTACAGTAATTTAAGATATGTATTATGATTCAAGTTTACAAATAAAATTTTCTAACGGTTGATTGGACAATATAATGATTCAAAGAGGGGTAAAACAAGGATGTGTGATCAGCCCTACTTTATTCAACATATTAATCAATGGTTTACCAACCCAATTTAATGAATCGTATGATCCGGTATCTTTAAACGAGAAAATATTCAATTGTTTTCTTTATGCTGATGATTAATACTGATATCTGAAACCGAATCAGGACTACAAAATTGTCTAAATTTTTGAGTTATTATTGCAAAAATTGGAAAATGAATATCAACATTTAAAAGACTAAAGTCTTGATTTTTAACAAAACGAGCAAATCAATTAATAGAATTTTCTTTTTTGATGGTATTAAACAAGACATTGTCAAGACTTATCGTTATCTTTGAATTCAAATGTCTTTAACTGGTTCCTTTGGTGGTGCAATAAAGTTATTATGTGATAAAGCAAATAAAGCTTTGGCAAGAAAAAAGAGGGTAATTTTTACTACGAGATACGAATATAAATCTATACTTCTCTACATTCGAAAAAGTTATACAGCCAATTTTACTATATGTGTCCGATATATGGGGCGCTTATACTGTAATTCCGTCGAAAATCCTTGTGCAAGACAATATTTCTGGTTATTTTAAAATTGAGCTCGAAAATTATATACAAAGTTTCTTAAATAATGTCTGGGAGTGTATAGTAAAGCATGCAATATTGCGGTATTCGGATAACTAGGAAAGACCCTTTGTCACTCAGAATATTATCTTCTGTCTGTAAAAACTGGTTTAGAATCGTCAATATGGAGCAATATTCATTATTATTTAACGCATACAAATGTAAGGTTGACTTATCTCAAGCAAATCCATCAACCTGGTTAAATTCTGTAACAGATACATTTAATTTGCTTGGGCTGCAGGAACTTTGGGATAACCAAGAATATTTTTTTTCATGAATTCCCTTCTAATTTGTTCCGTAATAAAACAGAAAGTAAATTTCAAAATCAGTGGAAAAATAAAATGTTGAATCAAAATAACGAATCTAAATTGAGAACGTATACACCTTTTAAGACAGAACTTAAATTTGAACATTATCTAGATGTTGTAAAAAAACTCGAAACAAGGAAGGAGTATTATAACTAAATTACGCATTAATGCACATAAATTACACATCGAAACAGGAAGACATAAGCATCTTACCGAAGTAGCTGTCAGCCAGAGAGTTTGTGACACTTGCCAAGAACTTGATGATGGATTTCATTTTGTTATGACAAGCACGAAATTTCAAAATCCAAGAGAAAATCTGCTTAAGAGTATACGCGAACCACTTTGTAGTTTGGATGCTTATTATGATCAGAGTATGTGTAAATTTATTATGGTACTGTATGACACAGAACTCGTATGCCTATTTGAAAATTTCATGGACAAAGCCATTGCCCGAAGAGAGAAACCACTGTAATCATGTAACACCGTGCCAATTTGATGATTGCATTCTATTTACATTTCAGGTGATTAGTGATTTATGTAAATTTTTTGTATTTATTATACTGTACTGTGGTGTACGTGTCTGTACTGTTTTTTGTTAGAATTTTCTTTCGATTGTGTGCATATTTTAATGTGATTTTCTTCTTTTTTTTTTCTTTCATACTCTACATGTGTATATGTTGTATATATGACATATTGCTGTATTTTATGTAACAGCGCAGTCAATAAAAGATTCATTCAAGCAACTTTATTATAATCGAGAACAGTTCCTGTGAAGTAGTTTGACTGGCGCATCTGGCATTGGAAGAGATAATGACAGACTTATAAATCGCATGTTATTGCACGTGTGGCATTCCGGTTTTTTGTGAGGTTGTTTTATTTGAAGTTTTTTAATTTTTTATTATTATTATTTATTATTATATTATTTTTTGCCTTTACTTTATACGGCCATAAAGGACTCTTTGTCAACATTCAATGACCCATATTTTAAAGTCACTAAAATACCATCGTTAAATATATCCCAGTTGATCGCTTTGCCTCTGGCAATTACATGACACGTATCAACACAACGGTTTGCTTCATTCAGAACAATTCGTTTTGACAAATATGCTGATCGTAATAAAAAAAATCGCAAAAAGTCAAGTGGTTAAAAATTTTCTGTAGAATATTTTGAAAACAAAATTTTGATTTTGGACCAAAAATGAGGAAAAAATACAATGTGCTGTTATATAAATTCCAATGTTACTGCCAGGCAAAGCCGTAAAGTATAATTCTTAGAGTAAAACCAGTGGCTCGGGCTGAAAGAGTAGATACATTTACAGAAAAAAGTTCATCGCGATATCTCAAATTTATGAGCAGTTATGTTCATTTATATCAACTTCTGGTTCAGTCAAGGAGGTGGCTATAATGGATTGTAAAACTCCAACACGAAGCTTTGTTTTTAAACCAAGGTGAATTCATTGAAATTTAATAATTTTTGACAAACTTTTATCACAATCATCTGCCCGTTAAGCTGCATCATCCTCAGATGTGCATCTATAATCACCTTTTTCGAAACTTATCGTGATATTTTGGATTGACCTTGTCTGGTAAAATTTATGAAAATGACTTAATTTTGGCTTATATAGCTACATTTGTTTTGAGAAACAGTAGATGTGCAGATATGGGAGTAAATTTGGCCGGATATAAGAATACAAATATGTTTAATACCTCAAAGTTTTTTCAAGGTCAAAAGAAGCTCAATTTAATTCTCAGAGTATATCCTCACACATGACTCTTTTCACACAGATATCTCATCTGGCCAAAATCTATCTCCAAAAGAGTTTCGAGGGGGGGGGGGCTGGAAGACCCACTTTTGGCCATTTGGCCCTAATGTGTACCCCTTTTTGGGACAGCTTGTAGAGAAGAAAACAATAATTAACTGCACCAAATGCACGTCTGAATTTCAATTCTGGGGTATATAATTTGCTTCCCTTACTAAATTGGAAGTTAGTAAGATTTGCTAGTGTAAACAGATATATTATCACACATCTGCAGTCTTCAATAAAGCCGAATAATATGTATTATGCCAAATAGTATAGCGTGTGCTCTATGGTTTGCAACCGGTTATTGAAAAGGTTGATGTTGCCCTCTGTTGTGTTTCGGGTGTATTTACTCCATGTATTAGTTCCGAGGACGAAAATAATCCTTTGTTTGCTGTGCAGCATTAAAAGGCAAAGGCAACAGTCAAACGATGAACACAGCATTTGTACCTTGCAGTCTTGTAATTACAGTTTATTTCGTTCATTTACAAAATGCATGCATTTTGCTCTGATGGAATCAGGTGTTTGTGGGTGGAAGTAAGGAGTTTAAGAGAATGTGCGCCTCCCTACACATGAAAATACGCAAATCAGTCTCCCTATAGTGTTGACTTTATTTCACAAAACTTGTATCTCCAATTCTTAGGTATGTCTGTGATGCCCGGGGGCCTTACGAAATTCCGACTGACAAATGTATCACAAGTACTGATAGAGACAATTATGCAAAATGTTCTGTCAAAAAGGTTCACCTAAATTTTCTGCGTTTTACTTTAGGAGCTCATAAAAAAGCTAGCAACATACCCGTACTAAGTGAAGTTGCAGAATTCCCTCTTGTATTCAGAATGTTCGCACAAAAGTGCAAGGATTGGCTACGAATAGAACACATGGATCAGAATAGTTTATTATATGACTACTTCCTTTCCAATGTGGAACAAATTGATACTGAGAAGTTAAAAAAGATTGCATGTTGAAAATATTTTCAACTTATTTGGCTATAATAAAATGAGGGCAAATATCGGTTTGCGCACTGACATTGTTCCTACACGGGCTTTGTAAAGAGAACTAAAAGAAGATTTATCATGCAATGGTCAGAAACTGTGAAAAGTAATCCTGGTTCCGACAACAACCTACGTTCACATACTAAATTTTTAAAAAAAATCTAGTTAGTGAAATATCTATATGTGATTTAAGATGACAAATTGAGGAAAAATATCACACGACTTAAGGTTGGAATGAGTTCACATAATTTGCAAATTGAAATTGGTAGACACAAAAGGCCACATAAAATTCCTTTTGAAGAAAGATTGTGCAAAAATTATAATATTTTAGAAGACGAATTTCGCATTGCAATAGCTTGTAAAACTTGAAACTGAAAAAAAATACGTATACGTTGCGCAAACCCATATTTTCCCGATATTTGACAATCCAAATGATTCAGATTTTTTTTCATCCTATATTAAGTTAGATGCCATGGACACAATTGTAATAGGAAAGCAATTTTCTACAGATATACAGAAAAGAGGGTATCCTATTAATTCAGAGCAGCATTGTAAATAGTAAAAGATTTTTTTTGTCTACACGTGTTATCATTCATGGCTCTCATCTCTGGTTTCTGGAGATAGAGTTTGTTCAATTGACAGTTAAACTTGCAAGGAAAATAGGTCTAGGCCATAATATTTTAAGTCAAAGGGAGTGTGAAAATTCTGTAGTTTCAGGTGGAATGATTCTTGGGATAGTTATCAACTGATTACAGAGGGACAAATTCGGTAAATATTTATTAATTCACACATTATTTATTTAAGGAGGTTTCTATTAAACAACAGTGCTGTTATAAAACACTGCCAACGTTAATCTTCCCAAATGAAAAAAAAAACATTATGGTACAGGTGTATATATAATTGTGGTGCATGCTAAGTTAGTATTATTAGTGATCAGTCGTTTGACCACAACTTGACATCGGTGCTACGGGTAACTAGGACCAAATTAGACTTGTAACTATTTGTATTATTAGTATTATTTGAATGCTTTCTACTTTTCCGGTTATCTCTTCATCATTTTATATAGTTCAATGAACATGCATATCATGACATTGTACGTATTGCATGGGGAAATATTGATGGCTTGTTTTATAGGGTTGGTGTCTGAGGTTCTGCAAACTGGAAATTGCGGCCTTAAGAAAGGAAATTAGTCAAATTTGATATAATTGGATTACTGCAGCCTCACTGTGAGCAGAATGAGAAACTAAACTTGGAAGACTATAATATATATGTGAACTCGCGGAAGAAAACACACAAATCAAACACGTATTTTGGTGGTACCGTCACATTTATTAAAACTGAGAAGAGCATATTTCAATTTTTTCGCAAGAAATCTAATTTGCATACGTTTATGTCAGACCTCAAAGTTCCTCTTACTCTGAGAAGCGAGATGGCATTTTTGAGATTTTAGAAGCAGACATAAACAAAACTCTCACCGCAGGGGCAATGTATTGTTTGTGGGGATCGGAATCACATGAAAATGACATTGATATTTGTGCCATAACAGAAACTTGGTAAGGCAATAAAGATGAGGATATTTCAATACAAGCAGACATGACTGCCGGTGGCTATACCCTTTATCACATACCAAGGTCCACTGGAATAGGGGCTGGCGTTGGCGTCTTGTACAAATCTGACCTGCCAGTAAATATAGACTCTGGTCAAAAGTAAAGTTTGTTTGACTGTTTAGATCTTGAGACAACAAGCGTGCATGTCATTGTTATCTACCGCCCTCCTTCTTCATCAACACACCAGTTCCTTGGAGAATTTTCTGACTTTATGGAGACAACGACTGCATCACCGGGAAAGCTACTAGTCCTCGGTGATTTTGATATTAATATGCAAAATGCACAAAGTTCCTAAGCATCAAAGTTCCAGTCTTAAGTCATGTCAATGTCATTTATGCAGCACATCAAGAGCCCTACCCATCAGCATCGACATACTCCAGACATCGTTCTTACAAGCTCTGAGGAACTCGATGGAGGCAATATCAATGTAGCTGACAAGCTCATATCAGATCACTTTGTTGTATCATTCACTCTGCCGGTCAGAAAACAAACGAAAGTACCAAAGCAGGTTGTCTACGGGAATACAGGAAGGATCAACTTACAATCTTTTTAAAAAAGATATTCGGAACTCTGATTTGTTCACAAATGCTTGTCTTGGCATAAATGGACTGTCTACTTTATACTCCACTACATTGGCAGACCTGGTGGACAAGTATGCCCCTGAGAAAAAGCAAACCATTTCGGTTGTACCGAATGCACCTTGATTCAACAATAAAATCAAGGATGCCAGGCAAGAAAGACAGAGAGCTGAGTGCAAATGGAGAGCATAATCTGAGGATGAACACCTTACTGCCTATTATAAGAAACACCAACATGTTCAGTCACTTGTACGTGCCGCAAAGATAGAATACTACTCTGAGAAGATTAAAAGTAGTGATAAACATCAGAAAGGTCTTTTTCGAGTTGTAAACTCCTTGTTACACAGGAAAGTCACCAGTACGCTACCTCATCCCTCTGATAAGAAAGAACTGGCCAAGAGCTGTGTTGACTTTTGCAACAACAAAATGACAAATATCAGAAGTGCACTATTGCCATCACCCAACCAACAGTCTGGTTAAGATGACTCTCCGGCTCCATTTACTGGCAGCTGCATCTCAGCTTTTAAGCCAATAGATGCAACAGAATTGAAAGATCTCATTTAATCTTCAGCAACAAAATCTTGCTCTCTAGACCCATCAGCCATTTGTCTTCTAAAAGAGTGCATGGAAGACCTATTACTGCCTATCCAAGCTGTTATCAACGCTTCTTTGGCAGAAGGAAAGCTCCCAGTTGCCCTTATAAACCTGGAATCATTACACCGCTATTGAAGAAACCATCATTAGACTTTAACATGCTTAAAAAATATAGAACAGTATCAAATCTTCCTTATGTTTCAAAGCTAGTAGAAAACGTTGTTGCCTACCAATTGCATGCACATATTTCATCAAATCAGTGCCATGAGCAATTCCAATCAGTGTACAAATCTTATCACAGTGCCGAGACCGCACCAGTGAAAGTTCTGAATAACATTTTCTTATCTCTGGACAGGAAGCAGTGTGTGTTACTTATACTCCTAGATCTATGTGCGATCTTTGATACTGTCGACCACTCTGTCGGATGAGACTTGAGGAACGTTTTTGGATTACTGGACTTGCTCTTAAGTGGCTGGAGACCTATCTGGCTGACCGGGGACAAACAGTTATCATTGAAGGTGAAAGCTCCGTTAACGTTTCGCTGTCCTGTGGTGTCCCACAGTGGTCCATACTTGGACCTCTCCTGTTCACAATGTACACATCTCCACTTAGTAACATCGTCAGGAAACATGGTCTGAACTATCATCTGTACGCAAACGATTCACAAATATACATATCGTTCTAACCATCATCACATTGCTGCGTGAGGTAACCCATCAGATTGAAAGCAGCATCGCTGAAATTAAGACTTGGATTTCTAAAATTGAATGATGATAAAACTGAGTTCTTGCTCATTTGTTCCAAACCTCAAAAACACAAAATCCTTGCAAATAATACTATTCAAATTGGCACCACTTCTGTTCTCGAATCTACCAAGGCACGAGATATTCATGCCACGATGGACAGTCACATGAGCCTTGAAAACCACGTTAATGCTATTTGCAGATCACCCAAGCTCTAGTTGAGAACTATTCGAAACATCCGTAGCTTCCTTTCCCAAGCAGATAGACACAGATGCACACATTCGTAAATTCCAGGCTTGATAACCTGAACTCACTCCTGGTTAGATTACCAAAATATCACCTTAATCGCTTGCAACGGATCCAGAATACAGCCGTAAGAATTGTGACTAGGTCTCAAAGGAGGGATTACATCACACCTGTGCTGACAATTTCCATTGGCTGCCTATAAAGCAAAAAATTGATTTTAAAATACTCCTACTTGTTTTTTTAATGCCTGCAAGGAAATACCCCCCCCCCCCCCCCAATATCTAAAGGACTGCCTTATTTCATACAGACCGTGTCGAGTTCTCAGGTCACAATCACAGCATTTACTGTCACAACATATCTGTATGACCTAGTTCTTTGATGACAGAGCCTTTTCAGTTGAGGCCCCCAAACTATGGAACAGCTTAACAATTCATATCAGATCCTCCATGTCACTCGACACTTTTAATAGGGTGTTCAGGTGATTTTTCATTTTTGTGAAAATGATATTTGTATGGCTTTTTTGTGAAAGTATAAGCTCTCAGAAAATCAAAACTGTTTTCATTTTTCATATTGACCCAACCGTTCCAAAGTTACAGGCTTTCAAAGTTTAAAAATAAGGGCATTTTTTTGACCAAAGCCCCCAGTATTTAACAAAGATTTTAATAAGAGGTCACTGGGTGCAAATGGTTCAAATTAGGACACTTTTGAGACTAAAAAAAGTGTTCAAACTGATATCATTTAAAAACCCCTTGACCCTTTGACCTTATATTTGGTATACATGTTGCCGTCTTGGTGACCTTTCATTTTCAAGGTCATCTTTTATGAAAGGGCAACTAATTTGCATAATTAAGCTACCTCATTAGCATAATTTATGCCAAAAATACACCATTTTGGAGTCATGCGTTTCTAAATATAGTCAGAACTTCCATTATTATTCATAATTTTGTATTGTGTGTAAACACACTTTTATTTTATTAATTATCCACTGTTCTGAAGTGTTTGGGGGTGTTATAATGTATGATAATTAGCATAAATTTACCTAATTTATTCAAAATGGAAGGTTTCATAAAGGTTATATACTATAACAGGATCTAATATTCTCAGACGTTTACAACCGTATTTACATTTTGGCTTCATTCACATCTTTCAATGTTTCTCAATGATAGCAAAACATCTAGGACATTAATAACATGAACTAATTAACTATAAAGGCTTATATGCATATAATTAACATACATTATAAACTAAAATAATAGCTGTCAAATACAATTATGTGCAGATGGGGAGACTAAGACATCCCTCCAGTCGACTGTATTTACACGTGCATTCCTTTCTTTCACATCCATGTAAAACAGCAGGACCAAATACTATCTAGAGAGATGAATAAATCAACAAACAGGGTAGTGAAACTATGGGCAAGTGTGCATATAATTGATTAAGTTAACCCTTTAAGTGACAATCTAGAGACTTAGGCAATTGGTATCCTTGGCATGCTTCAGGCAGAATGCATCCAATATGTTTCTTGGAAAGCTATTGACCAGTATATTTTCTTTCATGTGGAAATATAGTTGTGCTGGTACTTAAATGAAAAGGGCTTTTAATGGGCTATTCGAACCTTAAATCATTACTATTATTCACTGAACTATTGCTACTGTGATTGACGCACAAAGAGTTATAACTTATACATTATTGGGCTTGTCTCTGAACTAATATGCCAGCAATGTTTACCATGCACATTTATGCATTTTGCTACCATTTATTGTGCATTGGCCATTCATACTGGCATGTGAAATATCACTTGACACACATCTAAAAAAGGCAATTAGAATTTGGATTGTAAGATGTGCAAGTAATCTATCAAATCAGTAGTGTGCTTACTGAACCTTGTTAAGTTGTGGGAGCCATATTACATGTTATAGACCTGTACATGCCGATGAATGTCATATGATTTACCTGCAAATTAAGTGAGTAATCACCAGCAGTGGGGTTCAAATCAGAAATATAACACACATGCACATCTATTTGAATCCTTGTGAACATAATGACTTCATCATATATACCATGTGGAACATTTCAAGCAGCATTGCATTATTATTTCCATTATTATTACAATGGAAGTTAATGGACAGTCATTTCAAATGCTACAACATGCAGAGAAAAGAAAAGAAAACAAAAGCAAAAAACAAACCCACATTGATTGGCTAAAGTTTCCTTCACCAAAAAGTCATATAGGTCAAGCTGAAAGATTTTAGCTGCATAAAATGTTCCGGTGTATTCTTTCAACATAAAGCAACAATAAGAATTGAATTACACTTCATATGTTTATTTAGACTGCTTAGGTACAATGAAAAATGACATTTTACCACACTGGAATATCCTTGCCACCATGAGCTATCCCTGGGTCACTAATACAAATTGTATTTGGCATGCTAACAAAGAGTGAAAGAAGTTGAACTCTGATGAGGACTGGAAATGGAGAGTGGACATCAGATCTCTGCAAATATATGTGGGAACCATAATGAAATAGTCATGATATGTTAATTGAAAAATATGAACAATATGGTTTGGATAGGCAGGTTATGATGTACTACGACAGCTTGAAAATAATATATTTTTTAAGATTTGCATAATATATTTTTGAGAGCAAAATTTATCACAGGATGCTACTTGATCAACTTTGTCTTTAAATATATAATAAAATGACTGTCACCAACATGTTTCATCTTATCAGGAATCATCAGCGCAGATTCCCATTTTGCCGTTTCATTATATGTGCCATGTACATGTTAAACATATTGAAATGAAAGTATATAGGCATCTGCAGACATGCTTCAGTCCACTGTACTGTTTCCACAAGATTTTTTGTTTTTCAGGGAGTCATTCAGACCCCATGTTTTTTTTATTTCAGAGGGTCACAACATTTACGGGGGGGGGGGGGGGCTGTCAAAGTCAGATCCCTTGTTTTTTTCAGAGGGTCACAAACTTTTTAAACTTCTCTTTATACAATTTCATTATTGAATGACATTTTTCACATAATAATGTCTCTTTTTTTTTTCTTTTCAGGTGACTGCCACTAATGATGATCCACCAAAGTGACACACTCACAGTGTATACAAGAACCAAAGTCATTATTGTAAACTTCCAAAGTCAGAGACAGACACAATTAATGATCTAATTTTAATAAGAATATCTTGAATGAATCATTTATCTGTGTGAATGTATCATATGCATAATTCTGAATTTCACAGTATATAAAGAAAACAAATGTCAAAATTTAAAATGACATTATATTGTTGTCTGTTGAGAAACAAATGACAGCTAACAGTTTACAATACTGACCACACAGATTTCAAATCCCTATGATAATATTTTATCAATAAAATGTAGATATATGATTCATGTGACCTTCAGTTTGCTTTACAGGGTGCAAAATTCAAAGATACTGTTTCTCATCTGTGTATGAGTTCTCAGTTATATGAAGTCATATTGGCCTCACAGGTTGAACAATTTGCATGTATGTGAACTGTCAGACACCTATTTGAGACGTAAAGAGGAAATTATACAAGCAATATTCAAGTGAAAAAATAATTCATCACATATTCATGATTTAAATTCGCCTCTTTTTCAAATTACTAAAAATTTGCCCAGCTTCAATAAAAAAATGTGCTTTTCTCTCCCTTTGCAGTGAAAATATTTCAGACACTGGAAATTGTCATTTTGGTTTAAAACCTGGCAATTCCAATTTTGTTTCTGGGTTTTGTTTGAATTCTGTTTTGGCTGCTTAAAGTCCCATTCACATGGGATTGACGTGATAGGAATCGACATGAATACTTGAGCCGTTTTGGAGAACTCTGGATACTGCTCTGCATAATCTGTTTGTGTTTCCAAAAGTTCACAGATTTTCTCTGAAGACAACTCATGATTGCAATTGAAGAAATGTTTGAAGAGCAAAAAATCATTCCTTGCAGGTTCTGGATCAACTAAAGGTTCCAGTGTTTGCTCAGCTACAGTAGCAGGTCCATAAAATTTTAGGATAGTCTCTATAGTTCCCCTTCTCTTTTAGTTCCAGAAGCTGACAAAGGCAGCAATTTGGCACTGATAACCGCATTCATACATTGTAGATCACTGCAGTCTTCTGTTGGGAAATGTTTTTTCAATTTCTGCAATGAGTTTGTTGATATATTTCTTTTTCAAAGACTGGAAGTACTTTTTTTCCATATCATCATACTTGGAGAGTTAATTTTCATTCTACAGATTCCCTGACTTGGCCGAGAAATAAAGAAAGGAATTATCTAGGTCTTCTTTCATGGACATACCTTGTTGTAGACCTACGGCTATGCACCTCTCATTTCTTTTAGGTCTCCTTTAATATTCCACTCTTGCTTTCTCCGTTAGTTTCTCCATCGGAGTGTGAAGAGCATATACTTGTTCCTCTTTGATTAAACTCTGTTTTTAACTTTTCCAAGCCTGAAAGTTATTTGGAATGAACTTTCGTACTCGGCAACTTAAATACCACTCATAGCTTCAATTTATTAGAGATTTACTTCCTAATGCTAGGCCTAGTTTGACCATCCGCATATATAGGCCTAGGTGTGTTTGTGGCTCCTACTTCGTGTTATAAACATTAGGCCTAATTTCCAAGGGACTGCTCATTGAGCTTGATGTAGTTGTACTTGTAGGCCTACTTGAAATACAAATAGAATAAAAAATTGAGATAGGCCTATAGTGTCCCTGGCAATCAGGTACTGCAAATAAATCTCCACTGTGCTGTCTTTTGCTCCTGCCTAGTTTACAGTGACTTCCTTTTTTGATCAGACCTTTCATTTTGTTTTCAATTCTTTTTATTTTACAGTACAGTGCAAGGTAACTCCATCTGAAATTGTGGGATTCTTTATTTGCAATAGCCCTCCCATTCCCAAATCATTTGGCATAGGCCTATAATATATGCACTGACTTATCAACAAATTTTTAAACCACACAGAGTTGGTGGGAATGGTGCATGGCTCATCCTGAATCAGTGAATGTTGCGCATGTGTTTATAGAAATCGTAACTTGTGGCCATGTTTTCTTTTTATCTTGAAATTAACTAAGATAATCATATCTAAAAGAGGTTTTCTGCAATTTTACCTCCAGTTTTCCGTGAACTGTGACCCTGTTGTTATTTGCCGCTGATAGTGTTGATTTGGGAGCAGTGCACACGCGGTTCGAGTTTGTGTGGGAAAGAACACAAGTACCCGGATGTTGATAGCCGTTGACAAAGTCGCGTCAACAAGTGGATTTCAATCAAAAATCTGCAAGCCATGTTAGGCCTAAATACTAAAAAAACACTTGAATATAGTAAATTAACATCTAAATTTTGTTTTGCTAAGTGAAACAAGTTGTCAGAGTACGATTTTGGATAATTGCCGATATTCAGAAGTTTTCAATTAAATCGCAAAATGCGTTATTTTGGTCCCGCCGATTTGTATCACCCACCAAAAAGTTCTAGACAGTCCCCAGAGAATGATTACGTAGCAACTGACCACTCACCTTATGTCACAGCCTGCAGAAAACGTCATAAATAAC
Organism: Hermodice carunculata; assembly: GCA_964020975.1. NCBI lineage: Eukaryota > Metazoa > Annelida > Polychaeta > Eunicida > Amphinomidae > Hermodice > Hermodice carunculata. The sequence goes on from OZ026625.1 coordinate 63,142,023, forward strand.
GTATGACACTACTTCCGGTTACGGAAAAAGCCGTGCCAAATGACCCACCGTGCCGGCTGCATTGACAGTTTGCATCTACGGCCGCGCATCACCAAAAATACTGCACGCATTGCATTTTTTTTTTTCACAGGTTATAGATAATGTATTTAGCTACAGTCATGCCCAATTTAATCTCTATATATTGGATAGTTTTTACGCACGAGGCAACGGAACCAGGTAAGGTAGTGATCAAATGGGGAAAGACGTAAATGTCAACACTCCGTGGTCACGTGACTGAACTCCCTACTTTTAAGCGAAATTTGAAAACTTATCCTTAAGCAAGCTTTTAATGACTAAGTGGACATTCTATCGTGATTTTTAATGCACATTCAACATCGTCATTTATTCTTTTAACAAGTATTATCCATTCTGCAATGGATTCATACTATTGTAAAGCGCTTATAAGCATACGGTGTTTGCGATAAGTGCTCTAAAATTGAGTTTTATTATTGTTATTGTTATTATTATTATTATTATTATTATTATTATTATTATTATTATTATTATTATTATTTTTATTATCATTATCATTATCATTATTTTTATTATTATTATCATTATCATTATCATTATTATTATTATTATTATTATTATTATTACTATCAATGCAAGAACCGCATGTGCGCCAGATTATGTGCTGGACAATAACAAAGGAGATGTACCCACACCAAATTATTTATTTGTGATGTTAATTTGAAATGAAACGACATGGACAAAACTAGACTGTGCCGAGCCTCTGGCCTCCATATTTTAAATGGTAGGCTTTTAGTAGATAGGTGAGGCTATTGTACATGATTCTGTCACACAGGTGCCCCAGGCGTGATTGACTATATGTTAGCCGAACAGAGTCTTGTTCACGGTTATGAATACTTTCATGTTCACGATGTGACCACATTCTCAATTCATTGCATGATATCATCTGGTAAACGATCCGGTTTTTATGATTCAACCACAAATGAATCACATGTCAATATTTTACAAGCCAAGAAAATTTTATGGCAATTTAATTTTTAAAAACAATTTATGAAGAACCGGGCCAGTAAAGCACTCTTTAAACTACGACAGTACCCTGTGAATAATAAGGTCAACTTGGCAAACAAATTATTTAAGAGTCTTGTATATCTTGTCTGCATATGGCAGTGAAGTTTACAGTGTAAAATCACTAAGACAAGTGGATAACAAATTTTACTGGTTATGTGACAAGTCAATTAAAGAGAGTATACACACGAAATTCTGTAAGTTTGTGTTGGGTGTCCATCGTACGTCTACCAGTCCAGCAGTAACAGCTGAACTAGTTGGTTTTCTAATTTTGATTGAGTAACTATGTGGTGCTGTGCTTTACTGGTTACATTTACAAGGCAGCAACCAAGATATTTTGGTATATAAGTGTCTTCTGGTAGATAACACATTATGTAAAATTAGAAAGCCATGTTGGGTGGTGCATATTTAAGATATTTAAATTTCACTGGAATGCAAGAAACTTGGTGTAATGTTGGTGTTGCACAATCCGACACTGTTACGGACAAATTAAGACAGCAGGTTCAATCTATGCATGGAAGTAAATGGCGAGGGCAAATCAATGGAGATGTCACTTATTCTCATAAGTTACGTACATACTGTACATTCATGTATCATTTTGAACTAAAAAACTACCTGAAACTAAATATACCTGTTAACAAAAGAAAGCACCTCAGTAAACTATGAATTAACGCCCACACTATAGCTATTGAGACTGGCCGCTATACACGATCAAAACAACAATGGATCTGCGGAAGTGTCAAACTTGCACTTTGGATGTTGTTGAAGATGAGAAACACTTTTTGTTAGATTGCGAACTCTGTGGTGAGATAAAAAGCAAATAATGTCAAGATCTATGATCGGTTTATGGTACATTTCCTCGTTTGAACAGAGATGATAAGTTCAAATGCATAATGACTTTGCAGAATATTTCAATAGACAAACCAGTCATTAACTTTATAAATGCATTTGCAAAACGAGATGAGTACCTAGGGCATGAAGACATACCCCAGGCTAACTCACCGGGGGATCCGGACTTGAGTATTGGGTCACCACACGCACACACGTGAAAGTAGCAGACTGCGGCACTTCAAGACACGCTCGAGGAAGGCCATACATAATGCCCTTGTAATTGGTGCTGATACTTTCACAAATTCATCAGTTACGGGAACTTATTTTGCTCTTGGCATCAGCTGAACAAAAATCACCTTTGGCCATTGGGTACAAGATCACTGTCACAAAATGCCACCTGAATCCTGTCCATTTATATGATTTCAAATGGTCTTATTTTTAGTATGAAGACCAGCGAAATTATATGCAAGTAGTATGTAAGATTCAGTTAGTTTGATACCCATATTATTGCTTTGACAGTTTTAACTGAACACATGTAAATCCTTTATGTTTTCTTCTCAGTTAAGATTTTGTAACTTCCGTTTACCTTAAGATTACTTTAACTATGTTCAAAGTTATTACTCCTTCTTTTCTTTTATTGCTTCTTTTGTTTCACTGAAGGTGAGACGTCTGTGTACTTCCTGACCATGTGGAAACCATGCACTGCAACAAATACCACCTAAATTGCGTTTTGGCGATATACAAATTGGCATCATAATATTAGTATGTTATTACATGAAACCTTTAAATATCATGAAAGTATACAACTAGTAAGTCTCTTTCTGATGCATAATATTATTATGTTATTACATGAAACCTTTTACATATCATGAAAGTATACAACTAGTAAGTCTCTTTCTGATGCAACAAAGATGTGGCCGATGAATTTTATTTAGTTAAAAAGGTATGTAACATAACTCATATAATCCATTCAATCATTTGAAAGAAATACAAGTTTCTTGACATGTTTTTTTTTATACCGACATTTTTGTTATTTGTGAAATGCTTCGTACACAGCAAAATCTATGACCTTGCATTTTGAAAGACCATGGTGAACCCCACAATGCCAAACAATCGACACTTTTGAACAAGTGTGGCTTTCCACTCATTTTTCTTTTCTTTCTGTCAAACATACCACAATGTGTGATTATGGCGGAGGCTATTAACATTTTATACGGAAAGAATAGCCTATATTTTTATCTGCCCGTGCATGAATTACAAAATTTGATGAAAATGGAGGTTTGCCCATATGGCATCAGTCTGTGAACGTTTGTCTGTTTTATGCCAGTGGGTCCTCAGATAGAGTGCGAGATAGGGGTCCATGCGTCTGATGGAGGTGGACTATGGCCTCTATGTCTAAATTATCGTATTTACTTTATGCAATATAAACTAGGCAAAATTAATAACCCTCCACTAAAAGCAATTCTTATATAAAAAAAACCCACACATAATTTGAATATATTCAATGTTTCTTTTATTTTGTATACACTTTAGAGTAGATCTGTAGAGGAAATTCTGATCAAATAAAGTTACGCTTCATTGCACAGTGTCAATAAGTAGACAAAGTCTGAATCACAAGTTCGCAAGAGTACCTGTAGAGCGCTCAAACATGCATATGAACTGAGTGCAGAGTCCCATCAGAGTTATAACACATGGTGCTTGGTTGCATCAAAAGTTATCACAGACTGTACTTAAAGGCCCACTTTTGCAGCCACTACACAATGGAGTGTCCCACACCTCAGGCTTTCATGCAAGTACCCAGTACTTTCAAAGCAGCCACGGCATCCTTTAAATACTCGCTGGAAATGTGACGATTTTTGATGTCATGATGGATTTAACCGACTTTACATAATCCTTGACTGCCTCCCATCTCCACTTTCCCAACAGCTGAATTGTTCCCATGGGGACACCTCTTGCCACACAGGTGTTTGGTACAGTTGAGGCGTCAAAGGGGCCTACCATTCTACATAGATTTATTTCCTTTCAAACTTGTGCTTAGCCACTTCCACATTTTCGTCTATTGATTTCATATTAGAACATGCAAATTGCCGTCTGGGGCCTTTATAATGTATGTGGATAAAGGTTAAGTAATCTACAGAGCCGGTCTATTTTGATGGGACTGGAACCTTTCTCCAGACTGAGTGTTAGGTCAGTGGGCGGTCACACCCTGCTTTTGTTCGGCCACAGATCGCACACCTGTGAGGATGGGCGCAATTGACTTTATCACATTTTCCTTTATTAAATGCCTAACACACGCAAATAAGCATTCTATTTGGGGCCTGCGGCCTCCAGGAAAGGGCTGCTGTGGCCTTTTGTTCACAAAAAGTTGTTTTGTTCCCTGATTGATAGCGTTTGTGGCTATTTTGTTGCGACTCCGCTAGAATTAAGACTCGGTAATATAGTTCCTATCAATCAAATATAAAAGGTTTTTGTTGATACACAGGGTTCCTAGCCAGAAACCCCTATCGTACTCCAGTCCCCCTTTGGTGCCATGCCTTGCTGCCGCCTGACGAGCAATATAGCCGTATTTTGTCAAGTTATATATCATTCCCCCGGGTGTACCTCTAGATAGATTTGCATATAAACAAACATGACATCTATCCACAGCCCCATCGTTACATTTTTTTTCTCCGCCTGGCTCTGCCAACACCGCTCAGTACCATTGCCTATAATGACGTGTCGCTTGTCACATGTTCCAGTAGAAGTCAGGGCCGGTACCTAGCCCCCAGCACGTCAGCCATAACAATAGCTGTATTTTGCAGCAGAAGATCACGAATTCAACATTAAAATGCACATGTATACCTATCGGGACTGTAAAAATATCCAAGCGTGCAGCTGATTTTCTTAAAAAGGCACATCATGGTCATCCGGAAAAGATTGGCAGTTCATATTCACCAGAATGAGCCATCTATTCATTTCGAACATAAACTCTTTATATGCGAAGTTCAATTCTGTGCTCATCATGGCTCTGTCTGAATTATACATCAAATGGTCACATCTGATGTGAGTGGTCTGCATGCAATTGCATAGGCATTCAGACAAAATGGAAAACAACCAAGATCTGATTTTCATACTATCCCATCATCATCATCATCATCATCATCATCATCATCATCATCATCATCATCATCATCATCATCATCATCATCATCTACAATCTTTCTTGCACTCTTTCAGATTCCAGTTTGGTAATGGATCCAGAGAGCACGATTTTGTTCCTGAAGATTTAATGATGTCTTTAGGTTATGTGGTATGAATGGGCCCAAAAACTGAGATTTACCTGCCAGTAAAATGCAGCCGGAAAAACATCTTTTTCAGACTGTTGGTTGGGAAATGTCAATAGTTCATATCCAATATTTGCTATGTTTTTGCTCAAAAAGTCTACGAAGCTATGTACCAGTTCCTTCTCAGTCAGGTGGTAGTTCATTGGGGACTTTCTTGTGTAACAGGGAGTTCACGACTAGAAAAATAACTTTCTTATGGTTATCACTGTCTTTGATCTAGTCACAGTAGTATTCTATCCTTGCGTCACGTATAAGTGACTGGACATGTTGTTTTGTTTCCTTTTTATAGGCAGTAAGATGTTCCTCCGTATGCGATGCAAATAATGAACACGAACAAACAGATTAGGCAACGTATTCTACAAACGTATTTTATTGATCTTTGCTCCGATATGAAAGTTAATATCTATGTACTTTATCAAAGTGATGTTAGGTCAAATTATGGTAGAGTGCCTGTCATTATATTTTGTACGCAGAGTTTGCAAGTACGTTTTCCATCGGGATGCACTGTGATTTGCCTCGTGTTGTCAACCCTGTGCATATATCTGCACATATCCGCATTTTGCTTGTGTTCTTAATAGGGAGGGAAATCATATATAGACAAATCAGTCGCTAGGATATGAATATATGAAACGGACACATTTTGTATACTCACTTTTAGTTTCATAAATAGCGAAAGAATAAAGCAAATATGCCTCGCGCTTCCATTAATGTCTTTTTTTAAGTAAAATACTTCACTGCAACCGTGTTGACTATAAGTAATTCACAAATTGCTTTCAAAAGAAGAGTAAACACAAATGATGCACATGAACATACAGAGACTAGATTACTTATTTTATAAAAGTATCGTATTGAATTTTGCTTCGATATGATACCTAATATCTATGTATTTTATTGCATGTATGTGTGGTCAAATGAGGATAATGTGCTTTGTAATATTTTTGTTCTAAGCCGCGTTTTCTAGCACTTTTATGATCGTGATTTGTCTGGTATTATCAACGCTGTAAGTATTCTTGTAGATGTCCACAACTTGCTTCTGTTTTGGAATATTAAACGAGGGAGAAGATAATATAGACATACACTTAGTCGCCAGGATATGAGTATATGATGCTACAAATTGTATGCACTCACTACTAATTGTAATAAAAGAGGTACCAATATCTCTGACGCCACCAATTATACTTTCTTAAAGTGAAAAACTTTACTGCAATGATCTCTTTGCTATTTGCACCAAAAGCATAGAGTCTTTTAGACTTACTTTGCAGTTGATCGACCTTATCAAAAATTGAATACCATCGATAATAATTTGTCCATTTTACTGACAACAGTGATGTAATGAGTTGTATGTGGCCACAGACCACATTTATAAATCCTACTATTTTTCACTTAGCATTTTTCAGTCTAAAAAATTAGCATTTTGTTATTTTAAAATTCCTGAACGTCATTTAACAGATAAAAATGTCAAAAAAAACATGAATGGATTTTTCTCATATAGTTCCCAGTTTGTTAATTTGTGAAAACTGAAATACAAAACAACACATGGATGTCAGCTTTATACAGGTGTATGAACAGTGATCTTGCTAGGGTCACATCATTGTCCTTCCCCACCATAAAGTTCCCACCTGGCCTGGAAGACAGTGCACCTATATGACCACCTATGAAGCAACTCTGTGATGCAGTAAACCTGACTTAGCTGACTTCATTTAAACATGCTGTTTTTCTGCATGCTGAAAACACAGTATTTTCATAATTACGGACTATCTCCGTTGGGATACGCAACCAGCCAATCACAGCTGTGGTCTGTAACCAGGACATACCGTTATGTGTTGATAAATAAAAAACATGCAAGTTAATCTGATGTAAAAATAACATAGTGACTGCAGGTTTTTTTCTTTGATGTTCTTAATTCCATAAATGCGGCACATACAAAGCACAGAGTTTCACTTCCATGATGTACATATCATTTGTAAAGTTTTCCAGAAAGCGCTACAGATAGAAGCACTTCAAACATTTATAATAAGAAAATTTTACATATGTATAGAGTGATGGTTGTTCTGGGTTATATACTGATGGATGACTGGAAGTCCAGTCTATAATAAATCCATACCATTTTTTTTTCATATATATAAACCTTGCTTCTGTTACTGGCAATACAATACTCAATGAATTTTATTTTCCTGACCAAAGCTCTAAAACCAAAAACATTTGGAATACTACTCTCATATTTACAAGCATACATATTTTTGTGCCTAGAATAAAAATAAAATGAAGTAATAGATTGGTTTTAAACTTTTGTTACCTATTAGAACCTGTTCAAAAGTAAACTCATCAACTCGAGTACCATTTACTGTGAAACACGTGAAAACTTCCTCCCTAAACCGAAAAATATGTTCACATTCCCAGAACAAATCTTTAGTTATTTGTATTTATGTGCACCTGAGACGATATGTTTGTTTCTGTAATTTTCCAGTTGGATATTTTCTCATTTGAGAATACAATTCTGTGCAGACATTTAAACTAAAAACTCCTTCTTTCTGAAGATATTTTTACAGAGTACATGGTTTCAAAACATGTGCACCACTCTCTTTCATTAATTTCACAATCCAAATCATTGTTCCAGCTTTGTATTAAAGGTAATTGGCTTTCTATATTGACATAAAAAAATAAAGGACATGTGGTACTTTACCAGATGTTTCTTTCAATCTCCCATGCCAAATTCCCTTCTAAAATGTTCTATTTTCTAAGGTATCATTCCATTTTTGTGGAATAGCAGAAATTAAACCTCCATAGACTAAGAAAATTACTGATACTTGGAATTTATGAACAAATGTGGTATACGACAAGAAAGTTCTATTGTCGGATAACAGGTCATACACATATTTCACACCTTTATCATACAAGTTTCTATAGAAAACCGTTTCTCCTGCAACTCTTATGTAACAATTAAACTGTATGGTTTTGTTCTCAATTCCATGTTTTGTTTCTGGATTCTTATACTTGCATTTATTGCACCTGCAAATTAATTCTATCCTGAAGTTACTTTTAACGCTGTGAAATACTTTTGTTACATCATTTTTTAAAAATTGCAATTCCATGTGTATCCATCCTGTATAGGAAGCTGTCGAAGAACTAAGTGTTTCCATGGTTATGTTGAATCAGAAGCAAGTCTTTTGATGCAAGAACATTTCATGGATGAAAACTGAGATTCAACATGTGGAATTCCGAAACCCTCTTGATCAGTAGGAGCTATTGAACAGTTTCAATTAATCAGTTTTTTGTATTCCAAAGATATTTAAACATCAATGTTTTGATTTTTTTTTTCATAAGAAGTTTTGCAGGGTTGTGGAATAACTGATACCAAATATGATAGCTGGGCAATGCTAATGGTTTTATAATTAAGTTTGACCTATTACTGAGAGACTTCTTTTGTCGCGTGAGTTGAAAATGTTTTCCATTTTTTGAAGTTTCGGGAGGTTGTTTAAATTTTCTCACTTGTCTCTGTCAGGCTTAACTTAAACACCAAGAGGAACTGCAGATTTGTCTGTCCACTGTAAATTAAAATGTTTAGCAGAGGTGGTGTTTGGAGTTTTAATGTTTCCGGTAGGTAATACTACTGTTTTAGTAAAATTTATTTTTAAGCCTGACATTTTTTCGCATCGTTTTATAATCTCAAAAACTTGTTGAAATTCTGTCCATTGGCCAGTAATGTGAATGAGTTTCAGCACATGAAATGAATAAATAAGGAGAGAAAGGACACCCTTGGCGAAAGCCTAGTGTTGGGTTTAATTGGTTCAAAATCCATCCATTATTAATCACACAGCCATTTATATATGTGTAAAGGACCTCTATCCATTGTTGATTTAAGTTACCAAATTTAAAATGCTCGAAACATTTTTTGGTAAATTTCCATTCTAAACAATTACATGCTTTTTAGAAGCAAATTCATGTTCATGAATTCTTTTTGTGAGGACCTTTTTTTCAAACGAAAAGCATTGCATTTTGTAGCAAGTTTATAATATTGATTTAAAGGAGTAATAGGCCGCCAATTTTTCAGTTCCTTGGGATCTTGGTCTTTTTTGGGGGGTAGCAGTGTTATTATTGCATGTCTCTAAGTTGTATTTGAATCAATATATATTGCATTAGTCCAAAAAAAAACTTTGTAGAATTTTTTAAGGTTAAAAACCATTTGGAAGGTTTTTCACCATCCTCGTACTATCGTATTTTACCTCTGAGTATCGCGTCATTTGTCTCATTCTTATCCTTATTCAAGTTCATCTCTTTTTATTTGGTTTCCTCATGAGTGTGCAGTGGACCAATTGTATCTATTTAATACAAAGAGAAACTTAGCAAACCTAATTCTGTAAACCCATGTACCGTTTAAACACTATCAAGTCCATACCATAATGTTGTTTTTTTTCTGTCCATTTTATTTTGCCACCTTTTTTCCTTTTTGGTTGCATATCTAATTGTATCTGAGCTAATTTTGAGTTGGGTCCTCAGTTTCAGCGAATTCTCTAGCGTTTTCAAGGCTATTATTAAGCATGTTTAGATATTTACTGTCTTGCAGAAAAGAACATTTTAGTTTCAAAAATCCCGTTCCACTGGGCTGCGTGTTTATTCCTATTTTGTGAGTAATGGCTGCATGGTCAGATTTGAATCCAGGAATTATATCGGCATCTTCAATGACAATACCAAAAGGTACTAGAAAAACGTCCAAAGGACTCTGATTTAAGGATGATTTTTTTCATTTCGAGGGATATTTATGCAAATAGCGATTTTTTTAGCCTCCAAATGTCCAAAAGAGCAGTATCTTCCATGCAGTTTGAAACAATCTTTTAATTTTTAAAAGTGCAGTTCTGTTTCCTCCACATTTATCTTTCATGATGTCCAAAACGAAATTAAAGTCTCTATGGTCATTTGGGAGGGATTGTAGCTGTTCTATGAATTATTCATAAAATGTGGGTTAATCTTCATTGTAGCCACAAATATTTTCTCATGTTAATCTTTGCTGGTGAAAAGTATTAGATGTCTGGCAGAGCTGTCTTTTATCATGTTATGAATCTTATTATCAAAATCTTTTTTGAACAGAGTACACACACCTCGAGCATCTGACTTGCCATGGAAGAAATATATACTAAATCCCCAGTCAGCATACCATTGTTTCTCTAATGTTTTCAGTACAGTGCGCTTTTTGAAGCCTAACGAATGAAAACTCTTTATTCCAAAACCATCTGAAACGCTCTCTTCTTTTTTGAAAATCTTAAAATGTAAAAAGTGCTTCAGTTACATTAAGTAGTCTGTGAAAACGTGTCTGCCCGGAATTTGTCCTTGTTAAAAAACTAAAAAGGTAGGTTAGACTAACTTCATGGAAACTACAGTCCCTCTATCAAATAAACATCACAGGTATTAAAGGTATTGGATTTTTGTCCTCAATTGTAATTGCTTCCAGGAAATGAATAGAAATGTTTGAGTGTCGACAATCTAAATTTGGGGCGACCAAAACATAAAAATTATGCTAGTGAAACCTGAATTGCGAACAAGTCACAGTTCGTAAACACATTCAGCATAAATATAGTTTATACATATTGAACAAAATGATGATACACACCAGTATATCCACATCTTATCTTCTATTTGTTGGAATCTTACTGACACTGCTAATCATGAAACTGATATACACATTTAAAGGAACAAACAATACACATCACAAGTGATGCGTAAATCTGGTGTGCATGCTGTTAGACTTCCTATTCACTGAGGCACTGGTAAAAGCTCAACACACACACACACACACACACACACACACACACACACACATATATATATATATATATATATATATATATATATATATATATATATATATATATATATATATATATATATATATGTACATGCACAAAATGTGCTCTTCACTAGTGTATTATTTCTAAACTACAGCAGAACGGCCCAAAAAATAGTACCTTACCTTAAGATTCACGGTTCTATGTTTTCTGAAGTTTGACATCATCATGCAATATTGAAAAATACACATATTTTGACATGATAGATGGTTGCTGGATGAGCGGGTATTGACCATTTCACGAAAGCAATGGTTCTAATAGGCACGGGTTTTTTTATATATACCTCATACTGTACTGGCAGAATTGCAAAGCACAAAATGCTTTTGGACGTCTGCGCTGTCACGTTTCAAGTTGGTTCAGTAAATGTAAAAGAATTAATGGCAAGGGGGATAATTAATTTGGAGCGAAACAACTTTTTAAATTCAGAAAAAAAAATCTGCTGCAAGACCGTAAATTCTAAAATAAAACCACTGTATGCAGAAAGAAGAAACCATTTGCAGGAAAGAGAGCTCAATTGCTCGTTGTAATGTAATTACAAGGATTCATATGTGTTTGATTATGTGAGGAAAAGATTTTGAAAATTTGAAACAATTATCAGTTTGGCAATCCAAATGGCTTTGTTTTCTATACTGATGACTTTAAAAACATTTGTAACATATGCTCCACCAAATGATGTTTCTGAAAGGCAAATTTTTAAATTTTCATGCTCATATCAAATGCCATTTGTAATATATGATGGGCATTTTAAATTTCGTCGCAAATATCCATAGATCTGGTACCTTGATTTTCCACATTACCCTGTTTTCCTTCAACAGTGTAGACAGATATTTTGCCAATAAATACTGTTCACACAGCTCTGTTACAAAGTGTTAGTGGTCATACATTGCATCTACTCTCTTTTATTATGTGTTTTGGTGTTTGGAGCAGAGCGGTTGTCTTTCAGGTACTACAGAGACCGATTCGCATTAAACTGCAAATGCACGTATAGAATATCTGTGAGCAGAACTGTAAATTCGTTGAAAGGAAAGTACGCTAATATGGTCCACTTTGCTATACAAACGGGAGCAGGAGTGTCGCATCCTGCGTGTAATAACCGACCACAAAATGATAAGCTCCAATTTCTGTAGCCTCCATTACCCATCAAGTTGCTGTCCATTTGTAACCCTATACTAAAAATACATCACTTATCACGTTCACGTGCAAAACGTTTGAAGAATCGCGGTGTTTAGAGCAAAATAAATGCATCGAGGCGGCAGTGGCAAAACATCAAGCACGTTTCACAGCCATGAATTTCAGCATATATGTCAATGCACCTACTTCTTTTTACCGTTTATTTTGGTAAAGATTAACCACTTAAATCTTTAGAATGCCAGAACGTGAAATAATAGCACACGAAGAAAATAACCTATTTTTTTTAAAGTAAGAATTTATGGGTTTTTTTAATCTAGTGTTTGCTGAAAAATTAAATAATTATGTTTTTAAGTGGCCGATCTAAAGATAGTGCACAATGAGACTTGGGACTTTGTATGGATATTGCTCATTTAATTTTTGCACAAGTACATCAAACATATATATTTACTGATTACTACATATCCAAAGATTTGTATCCATAGTTTTTTTTCCAGGATTGGAATCTTTTGACATTTCATACCATTCTTTCTAACTTGGTATTATTTTCACATTTTTCTAGCAAAAGTCGAACATTTTTTTCAAGTTAAAATCAGAAGAAATTGAAAATGTATATGCACGTCCAGGATCGAATTCAATGGTGAGTTCTGAAGTAACACACATAAAATGTTATACAATTTTTTTTTAAGTTAGTACCGACACGCTGTTCATTTTCTTTCTTCAAAATGCTCCAAAAGTCACAAGGGTTGACAGAAAAACAATTCCTGGGAACCACTCCTGGATATGCTATTCTTTTGATATCTGTTGATTTTAATGTGGTAGAGCGATTCTTATGTTTGTGAGGCGAGATATAAACTGCAGAGGTTGAGCAAAAGCAGTTCCGGCAAAAATCGCATTCAAAATATTGCCATTTTTATGCATTTGTGCTGTAATAGGACACATACTCATTTTTTGTGTCCTGTATTGTTATTATTGTGTGAAATAAGCTTGTAGCTTTACCTCTGTGATGTTGTCATTCAATATATATATATATATATATATATATATATATATATATATATATATATATATATATATATATATATATATATATATATATATATATATATATATATATATATATATATATATATTGTGGCTTTAAACTCGGCTTTTTAACTTGGGAACATTACACTTGGCTTGGTTGGGTGTGGGTTCACATGCGGCTTTCCATATTTGGGGCCCAGTTAATGGATTGTGCTAACTTGTTTTTACACTAATAGAGAATTTCACAGTAGTCAGAACAATGGTGGTGATAAGTCTGAACTACCCGATTCTTCTCTCCGTGGCTAATGTTTTCCTGTTCCCTATGAGTGACCCTTGTAGTGCCTAAGTTGGTTTCCAGGCTTCATGTACTAATGCCTGTGCAAACAGTGACATGGTTCATTACCATGCCCATGCAAACAAACCCAATGTGCTCAGCACTGGTAAAACTTTTCAGTGTAAACCAGAGTTTTGAACTTAATTTTGTCACATACATTTTATGTTTACACATTTGAGTTTTGGGAGCATGTAGTTTAAGTATCAAACTATGTAATAATATGAAAAAGTGATAAGAGGTTATCCAAAGGTGCTGGCTTCAGATCGTCAAACTTAAATTCTTATAAGATCCTCAAAAAATCCTCAACTTTATCAATGTTATTAATTGTAGCATTGCTATGACTTGTTTTAGGTGTTCAAATCACAATATTCACATTGAAAAAGAAAAGCATAGTTATACAGCAAAGGAAGAGAGAACCTGTTTATTATGCAAAACTAATAACATTAACTGCATTGAGTATCAGTTTCATTTTTGTTGGTTTGTCCTTTTTAGTTAGATTTGCTTGTAAAACATTTGGGCCGAAAATATTATTTGTACCTTCTTATAGCATGGAGATAAATCTTGTTAAAAATAACAGGCCAGAAGTCTAATGTGCATAAGGGAACTGCTTATTCAATGCTTTTATGAAAAGAAAGAATCTTGTTTAAATATCTCATACATGTATTAAAATTTGGTGTCTTTATCTATGTGATACTTGTTTAATGTAATTATGTACTGACAGGCAGGTGGCCTTTTGTTATGAATTACAATCTATTCAACGAACTAGTCTAGTGTTTGTAAAACTGAACAATAAAAATAACTAAATTCAATTTTCCTCTTTTCCAAAAATACCATTCTTTATATAGCTGCTCGGGCTATACAAAAATTGAAGTAAAGAACCCAATTTTGTCAATGCAGTGGCACAAAGATGCTAAAAATCAACCTGACCCTGCGCAGAGACTAAGAAATAATCAATCAATATTTATTTTTAATTTGGTTGTTTTATTTAAAATTGCTGTGGGCTTTTTGAGTCATTGTGAATGTGTGGTTACTTTCCTTTTTGTTTTTTATTTGAATTAAAATCCTTGGTATAAATGGCGTCAGCCAAATCAAGACAGCACCTCACACAGCTCGCAACCGAGTGCCATGAGTTATATGCAGTAAAAGAGTCGTAAAAGTAATTTTGGATTAATACATGAATTCACATGTCGGATGCTATTTGCGAGAGGGATCCAATCAAATACATCCTCCCAACCCACACAGGTATTTTTCCCCCACACAAAGAAGACGAGGCATAACATATCACAATTGTAATTATTCTCTGAATGTTGAAAAAATAAAGAGTTTTGATTATAAGTATTTATGAGGCAATTAATATAATTTTGGGCAAATCAAGCCAATCTGGAATACCTGGAATTTAAGAATCTAACTTCATAACAATGTTGGAATATTTGCAACGCAATTTGCAAAAATTTTTAGTTTAAGTTCATTTTGGACAAATTTCACTCTGAAAAGCAAAATATATGAACTTAGAAAAAAGAGCCCTAAGATAAAACATGAAACAAAAAGATATGACCAAAACGTCCAGTTGTGTTTCTTTAAAGGAACAGATTGTTGACTACTTCAAAATTAAAATCGTCAAGATATGTATATATTCTGACAAAAACTTGTATCAGAAACGTGAAGATCAAAAGCAAGAAATATATTTTCATTATTTATAGTATTAGCATTATCCACGGCAATATCAACAAAATAACTGTTCACGTTTAAGGATGCAATATCGTTGAAATGTAAGAGTGTTCACCTCAAATTCCATGGTGTCATTGAAATGAAGGTGAAACCTGCAATAACTACAGAAAAAGTTATAGATCATATTCTCGACGTAGGGATCATTCACCCTGATGACTAAATGACTTGAAACCAGAATCTAGCACTGGGCATGATGATCTGTCCGTAAGACTGATTGCAAAAAAATGGATTTCTTTCCTTGCTGAGCCTCTCACTCTGATTATAAACCAGTAACTTACAGCAGGATTTTTTCCAGAAAAATTAAAATTTTTCAAAGGGGTTCCCTTTTACAAGAAAGCTGAGGTTATTTTACAGACAATTCATTATTTTCTGTGCGCCAACATGGATTTTAAAGGATGCATTCAACTGAAACGGCAGCTCTTGAACTTTGGGATCTAATCGTGCAGATCCTTATTATTATTAGTGGTAGTACCATTATGTCAGATCCCAAATATTTATTTCCGACTCATTTTATTTTGTTTATAGAGCTGGTTCACCACGGAGATGAGCTATGGGAATGGCCTCAGTACTTTCTGGTACTCTTGTTTCATGCATTGCAGTATGGCGTGTCCATAAGAAATGAATATTTTCACATTGTCACCTAAGCAGCTGGGCTTTTCATGTTTTGCAACCCTTATTTTTCTGTATAAAATATGAGTATGAATATACTGTAATCAGTCAATCAATCAATGCAAGTATAATCCATGATTAAGTTCCTCTAATTTGCGTCTGCATGGTGTAATGCTGGTTTAGTGTGGAAGAACTAAGACAATTGATATTTACGATCCAAATAGAAATGTGATAATCAAGTGCAGTTACAAATGTGTTTGTGCGCTTTGTATTTTACTCTTCATGCAAATATGTACATGCGTTTCAATATCTAAGATAACATTTATACACAAATACGTACATCAAGCTAGTTATCGCGTATGAACTAGAGGGTTAGTGTGATGTTAAGCCGATGGGTGTTGTAAGAGTCGTTGGGTTGTACATTTTTGTAATCCAGGATCACAGTAATCCATGGCAGTATATTATCTACCACCGCAATGTTACAGACAACGTTATAAGCTATAATGAATGAGCTATGTCGGTCATCAGTCAACACACGCCTGACATGTTTGGTTACTTTCTGTTGGTAGCACGGAAATCACAGAATATGATATGATTGTCAGTCTCCTTTGCGTCATAGACTCCTTGACGTAACTTACAAATGCATATCTGGCTCAGCAAATCAGACACCACACTCATTCTAAAAAGTGTGCACCGATTTCAAAAATTATGTCCAACAAAACAAAAACAAGAAGACAGAAAGAGCGAGAGAGAGAGAGAGAGAGAGAGAGAGAGAGAGAGAAGAGAGAGAGAGAGAGAGAGAGAGAGAGAGAGAGAGAGAGAGAGAGACTTCCCTTAATTATTTTACAGCGATCGCAGCTTCCAGGAAGTACAGTACGTTGTATTTAGTTTTACAAAACACTTTTGGATATGTGACCTTTCAACATTCTCTAGGTCACATACATATCTAAAGGCTATAGCATTTTCTTCAATACACACACACACACGTACATATATATATATATATATATATATATATATATGTGTGTGTGTGTGTGTGTAAAGTTCACATAGCCAAAAGTGTTTTGTAAAACTAAATACAACGTAATGTAGATATATATATATATATATATATATATATATATATATATATATATATATATATATATATATATATATATATATATATATATATATATATATGTATATATATTTATTTGTGTGTGTGTGTGTGTGTGTGTGTGTGTGTGTGTGTGGTGAAATACTCAAACGGCCGTGTTAGTTTGCGAAATGGGCTTGCTCGTCATTTTTTTTCTCTATAAACCCAAAATTAAGCGACTAAAGGACAATTTTACAACGTTACATGTCTGGACATTTGTTTGCATTTTTCGGACTATAGGGTAATGACTACTAGGAAGTGGTTTTGAACAAAAAGACACAAATACAAATATGACCAGACAGACAACTCCTAGATTTGCAACATATATTAGGTAAACTCCATTTAGGGAATGGTGAAATTTTACAGGTTACCACACTGCCAATACGCTGTAATGCACTATGAATTATATTATAATATAAAATTAATAATACCATTAATTCATGTTGTTCGGCATATAATTGCCGTTGAGACATCTTTAGACGCAATTTTTTCTTAAATTGCGCCCATCAGTGTCACATGCTTTTCCCGACTTGTCTTTAAAACTGATTTCATGTCTATAAAGGTGCCAGCTATTGCCCTTGTTTAGTGTCTGGACAGCACTGTGTCAGAAAATGATGTCGTCGTGAATCTACGAGCATGACCCGGACCAAGTGGGGGATTTCTTAACAATGGAAAAGTCTACGGTATGCTGCTCTGTATTGTGGATTGTGGCTGTAAATGATTGGATTCAGGGCGGAATTGATCCATCCAAGCCATGCAAAGGACCGGAATGTGTCCAAGAAACCAGGCACGCAACGAGTATTTTGACTTGCGGATGACAATATTAAATACATGGAGAAAAATGGTAGCCAACACAATAAAAAAGCACCTATAACTGCTCCTAATGTCTTCAGCGCCTTCATTTCAGATATACGCATCTGTTTTCGTGCTCTGTCATGTGATCTACTCACGGCCTCCAGTTCATGT
Organism: Hermodice carunculata; assembly: GCA_964020975.1. Lineage (NCBI taxonomy): Eukaryota > Metazoa > Annelida > Polychaeta > Eunicida > Amphinomidae > Hermodice > Hermodice carunculata. The sequence continues at coordinate 63,160,023 of OZ026625.1, forward strand.
ATAAATTTAGCATGAGAACGAGCAACACGAAACACATGGCTATAAAGAGTGATAATAACTGCTGCAGGGATCCAGAAACATAAGACGCTTAGAATAATGGCACCAGGTCCTGTGGTGGTAGTTCTGCAAAATGATTCTTGGTATTGGTTGAATGATTTCGCCCATAGATCCAACAGGTGGCTCCACTCCACCATAATCGGAACAAACGATGACAAGAGAGAAACAGTCCATGTGATGACGATCATTATTAGGACTGTCCTGGTAGTCACCAAGCTATGGTACTCCAAAGGCCTTGTGATTGCTACATATCGGTCTATACTTATCATACACATGCTAAGGATCGACGCTGTGCAAAGCAAAATATCAAATGCTGCCCAGAAGGGACAGTAATGACTAAATAACCAAGTTCCACTAAATGTTTGCACAGTTCCGAAAGGCATTATGAAAAGCCCTACCAAGAAGTCTGCCACGGCAAGCGACAATATAAAATGATTATTGATAACTTTGTTTTTGCGGTGTCGAGACCTAAAAATGACCACATGAACCAGCACATTTCCAAACAATGTTACTAGGTTGATGCAAATAAGTATTACTAAAACAAAATACCGAACTCCCGTGGGCAGTGAATATAGAGGGACGTTTCCCCAGTTCGGACACGGTTTTGCTGGCGAGGAGTCGGTTGTGTTGATATCACTGTTGATGAGCATCTCCATCATGTCCGATTGAACTTGTCGCACAGTTTGCCCCGTGGTGAATTGGCCTTGCCGAAATCTTCTTTTCACAATACACGTTAAAAGAATATATCCTGAATTATTGATCGTCACAAACGAGCAATTAAAACCTGCTAATTGGACATGGATTAAAATACTTTCTGGACGAAACAATCAGGTACAGTTTAGCAGATAACATGAAAATGTCAACGCTACTTACTACAGTGCCCGGATATTGTGCATAAGTATCATACAATAATGCAGAAGGGATGCGCAGCAGCACGTTTCGTTGCAAATCTAAATTCAGGCACTTTGTTAGTAAATGTTTACGTGCAGCAGCACCCAATTTTGGACGAAATAGCGCATATAGCACAATTCCAGTTGTCGTGGTTGCCAGTATTCAGTTTCCTAAATACACTTGTGTTTTATTACAGATGCGGAGGCGCAAGGGTAGATAGCAATATAAATATTGTGTGACTTTAAATATAGATGTATTTAAGTCATGTTTAAAAAAAAGTTTATGAAATACTGTAATAGATATGTTAGCCGATAGTAATTAATACATGCAGAACAACTCATATGAATCAACGTAAAGTGTATATTCATTGTTTTATATCGTATTGATTATGATAATAAAACATCGATAAATGATGTAAGTAGATTGATGAAATATTTTAGTGCCAAGTTATGGATTGAGTCAACAGCTTTCCTCGCCGAGCTTTGGGCGTATTGCGCCCAAAGCTCGGTGAGGAAAGCTGTTGACCAGGACCATTACATTCTTCCTCGGCGAGGAAAGCTGTTGACCTGGATCATCACATTCTTTGGACTAATAAACATGCTGGTATTCAAATGAAAGCACTTTTCACAAAGAACATGAACCAATCATCCTTTTTGCGACGAATTGTTCTATGTATTGAATACACACTTATTTCTGAGTTGAATTTTTTAAGCGCATTGCTGTGGTCCGCCTCCCTTAGCCACACCTCCCATGGCCCTGCGTCCCTTACCCGCACCTCCCATGGCCCCGCCTCCCTTAGCCGCACCTCCCATGGACCCGCCTCCCTTGACCCCGCCTCTTGCTGCTGCTTGAATTGTCATTTCAAGATCAAGGTTAAAGCGCCATAATACAGTTTCTTCATTTTTGTTGGCTGTAGGAATTTCACTCCTCTCTGTAAAAGCTTGTCTCATTAGTATAGAAAAACAACCAAAAATTAAAAGAGAAACAAAAACAAGATAAAAATAACAAAGACAAACAAAATAACAACAAAAAACACACACAAAAACAAAAAACAAACAAAAAACAAACAAAAACAAACAAAATACAAACAAAAAACAAAAACAAACAAAAACAAAAAACAAAAACACAAGTAAGCAACCAAACAAAACTAAAGATGAAGATAGACAAAACAAATAAATGCATGAATAAACTAATGAATTAAAACCAAATACACACACACACACACAGAACGTCAGTGTGTAACTGAATCAAGTGTTATATTATTTCAAGACCGAGTGGTAACAATGCCCTTCTGTTTGTAACACTCTTTTTTATTGCCTTTAATGCTGCACTGTAACCATAGAACGCTATTCATATCTTTGTTATATATGGACCTAAACTCAGGCTACGTGTACCCAAAACACCACAGAGGGCAGCATCAACAGTTTAAACCATGTCTGGCAAACCTGGAGCACACAGAACACCATGTTAATCGCAAAACAAATATTTTTATCCGTTCGAAGTAGATTCAGGGTTGAATATAAAAATGAGTCTTCAAAAATTATAATAAATATTCTATTCATTACAAGTGCATCCATGTGTCATTTTAAAAGAAATATTGGCTGTGGACCATGGTCAAACAACCGCCTTTGAAGTAAATGTGACCAGAAGAGGATGGTATTTGCTAAGGTGAATTTTACAAATGTTCACAATTCTCTTGCCGCCCTTGATCACGCGTGATTTTAGCTGTTATTGTGGATGGAAATACATGAATCAAATATCAACAAACAGTGACTTCAAGCATTACAACACAAGAGGAGAGCGTTTTAAATATGGGTAAAGTTATGGCCAAACACAGAACTCCTGCATCACAGCCGGAGGACATTTAGTGAAATATTATTATCATTTCCCTTTTATCTGAATGCATTCACTTAAAACCCAAACTTTTTCTTTATTGTCCGGAAAGAAGAAACATTCTTTGAAAGGACATGTGAAATGATCTGCAGTGAATATAATATTCGTTCTCATTATACAACAAATGTCCTATGAAATATGATATTTACATTATATATCTTATCCTTTTTGTGCCTATAATAGGTAATGGTTCCATCACATATAAGACAGAGCGCATAAAACACTAAGGTGATACACAAGTACACACAGGTCATGAAAACGTGTTAACATAAATACAAATTATCCCGCCTAAAGAGGCAATACATTAAATACTTAGCAATATAATTCATAAGTTTGATCGTGAAGAATTGAACACCAAGTTTATCTGGAAGGGAAGAGACTTCAAACACCAAGTTGCAATTTAAAAGAACACAGCCATTCTTATGTTGTCATATAGATTACAGGGGAAAAGGTACATGTTATTATCTTTGGTAATATCATGAGGACAAAAAAGGCAAATACGTCCACTAAAAGCTTTCTTGCAATAACGTCCAGTCTTCATGCGTAGATTAGGATCACTGGTCCTAAATTTGGTTAAACTTGTTAAACTAGCCCAACTTAAAGCTATTGACAGTGCAAAGATAGGTCTCTATGCGACGTTGGGAAGAAGAAAAAGAACCGAAGTTTAATATCCGACCCATCTTTGATCCCATGGTCCTGAATTTTCCCGAATAAGATTTGTTGATATTGGTCCTGTAGACCTTACGCCAACTACGACAAAACACGATCAACATAAAAAGGTGGATTTCTGTGCTGATGCACGTTTTACCACACACTACCCAGGCCGCTATTATTGCCCATGATTCGTACAGTTGTGATCAAACTCCGTTGCCCTGTACAGACTGACTTCAAGGCATCGTTGTACGAGTATTTCAGAAAATGATTGTCCGAGAGGGACACCACTCTTTACAAATATTTAATACGAATCTTAATTTCAATTCATTTCTAAAGGGTATATGCCAAGTTGCGCCAGTGAAGCTGAATTTGAATCATGTCAAGACCGAGAAAAAATTTACAAAAGTCTGTCATGGTTTTGCTGGCAGGTTTAAAATTAATAACGTTTTGCATGTGAGGCTAAATACGAGCAGACAGACGATTAAAAGAAGACGTGGTCGATCACATTGCATGACCGCGCAGTAGTGCTTTTAAATATGTATTGAATGAATATAATTGCGTTATGGGAAGAAGTGATGTGCCACGGTCACGCTACCTTGCCACTTAGCATGTTGGCCACTTTATTCCCTTTCTCTGTCAAGTTGTTTGCAGCGAAATTGAATGTACTTCTACTGCTAACATAAAATACCAAGCAAGAGAAAGAGTTCGCCGTCGCCAGTATATTACCATTGGATACAAATTTGTCCCTTATTTTGCTGGTATCAGAACGATGAAACCCATGGTAACAGTTTTGCTAGTATTACCCTTAAGCCCCAATATTTACTATAGGCACATAATCTAATAATTAGCAGCTATGTTACCTTGTTTTTGCAAAGAAAGTTGATCAGTCTCCGTTAGGTGTCTTTGATAAAATTATGCTATTAATTGTTACTTTATGTGATTTTATGTCCGTACTCTAGAACGTGAAGTCTGGTAGTTCTGTTACAGGTACCCATAGTAGTTTCAGACAATTTGCCTTTAATCATTAAGCATTCCTGCAAAGTAAAGTCATTTAAACTTGGTTGTATGTTTTACTCAAGGTTAATACGTTAGTGCAAATTTTTGCGAGGCAAAATATGCAAATGGATGAGGCATGTGATAGCAAGGATTTAGCGTCTGTAATTTAAGAAGACAAAGGCGAGTAGCGTCCGTTGAAGCCGCAGACCTGGAAAGGTGAAGACGCGTGTCTTCTCTTCCAAACTTGTCGTTTAACTTTTCATTATTCCGAAGAGCTTACAACAGTCGTAAGTACAACAAATTTGTTATGTGACGTGATTGTGTTAATTTCTGTCAATATGAAGGCACTGCGCTGCCTAAATATTTTCAACTTTACTTGTGATGTGAACTTCGTTTAAGTTGTATGTCGATTTCTGTGTTTTCAGATTTCACCGGTGTCATTCATCATTGTACGTACGTTTAGCTCTCTACGTTTTATTCCATTATATGTTCTCGTTGTGTTCTATACGAGTGCCGTGTCGCAGTGTGTAGCAAAGACAACTGGCGTACGAATGACTATGTGAAATATGTGGAACTAAACATATAAAAAATCACCGCTTCAACTCAACACCGGCCTTGTTCATTTTTACCAGCTCAGGCTCCGAATTATCAGCAGAAAACGTAAAAGCTACTAGTCGTCTTTATTTTTTTGCTAGGAATAAGACATCGTCTGTGCGCAAAGGAGAAGACGAAGACTTGTCGTCATATTTTAACACCAGACTCGGCGGGGCTACAGCACGACTCCCAATCGCCAATAAAAGCGTCGAATAAAAGTAGACTCAACGGACACCCCTTTTTTAGTCCAATATGGCTCTCAACGTATGTGTATAGCTTTTATAGTTTTGAACGTAATTCATAAATTAGTTTACATACTACGCAGAAGTTTGAGAAGTTGTTCGCCAAGCACACTGGGGACGAATGACCGAAAGTGGCACGTTCTGCATGTCCAACCAATTCCAAAGAGTCTCGTTCAAGGATACTTTGCATAATTACAATATGTTGGGACACATGAAAATCACAACTATGTATTGCTTATAAGGTGACCTTCATGTGACCTAGACTGACAAAGGGTAAGTACGAAAAGCAACGCTTGCGCATTTAATCGTGTTTTTGACAAATGTGTTGGTCGAAAGAAAAAAATTCGAAAAAAGTCAAGTAGTTGGAAATTTTCTGTAGAATATTTTGAAAAACAGAATTTTGAATTTGGACCAAAAATGAGGAAAAAATGCAAGAAATATGCTGTTATATAAATTCCAATATTATTGCCAGGCAAAGCCGTAAAGTATAATTCTTAGAGTATAACTAGCGGCTCGGGCTTAAATAGTAGATACATTTACAAAAAAAAATTTCATCGCGATATCTCAAATTTAAGAGGAGTTATGCTCATTTATATCAACTTCTGGTTCGGTTAAGGAGGTGGCTATAATGGATTGTAAAAATCCAACACGAAGCTCTGTTTTTAAACCGACGTGAATTCATTGAAATTTAATAATTTTTGACAAACTTTTATCAGGATCATCTGCCTTTTCAGCTTCATCATCCTCAGATGTGCATCTCTAATCACCTTTTCCGAAACTTATCGTGATATTTTGGATTGACCTTGTTCGGTACAAATTATGAAAGTGACTTAATTTTGAGTTATATAGCTACATTTGTTTTGAGAAATATCCTGATACTCCGAGCTTTTCAAATATTGTCGTCATTTCGACAGTAGATTTGCATATATGGGAGTAAATTTGGCCAGATACAAGAATACGCATATGTTTAATACCTCAAGGTCATTTCAAGGTCAAAAGAAGGTCAATTTAATTCTCAGTGTATATCTTCACACATGACGTTTTTTCATACAGATATCTTATCTGGTCAAAAACTATCTCCAAAAGAGTTTCGAGGGGGCCTGGAGGTCCCACCTTTGGCCATTTGGCCCGAATGTGTACCCCTATTAGGGGCAGCTTATACAGAAAAATACATTAATTAAACGCACGTCTGAAATTCACTTCTGGGGTATATAATTCGCTTCCCTCACCAAATTGGATGTCAGTAGGATTTGCTAGTGTAAACAGATAAATCATCACACATCGCAGTCTTCAATAAAGCTGAATAATATGTATTATTTCAAAAATTATAGCGTGGGCTGTATGGTTTGCAACCGGTTATTGAAAAGGTTGATGGTGCCCTCTGTTGTGTTTCGTGTGGTTTTACTCCATGTATCAGTACATATCGACCAAGGACGAAAACAGTCTTTAGTCTGCTGTGCAGCATTAAAAGGCAAAAGCAACCGTCAAATGATGAACACGGCATTGGTACCTTGCGGTCTTGTAATTACGGTTTATTTCATTCATTTACAAAATGCAGGCATTTTGTTCTGATAGAATCAGTTGTTTGTGGGTCCAACTAAGAAGCTTAAGAGAAAGGGCGCAACCCTTCACATAAAAATGCGCAAATCAGTCTCCATATAGTGTTGACTTTATTTCACAAAACTTGTGTCTTTAATTCTAAGGTATGTCTGGGATGCCTGGTGGCCATACGAAATGCCGACTGACAAATGTACCTCACGTACTGATAGAGACAATTATTCAGAATTTTCTTTTGAAAAAGTTTACCTTCATATCTGCGTTTTACTTTAGGAATTCATAAAAAAGCTAGGAATATAGCCGTACTAAGTGAAGTTGGAGAATTCCCTCTTGTACTCAGAATGTTCACACAAAAGTGCAAGAATTGGCTACGAATAGAACACAGGAATCAGAATAGTTTATTATATGACTACTGCCTTTCCAATGTGAAACAAATTGATGTTAAAAAGTTAAAAAAGATTGCATCTTAAAAATATTTTCAACTTATTTAGCTTCAATAAAATGTGGGCAAATATAGGTTTGCGCACTGACAATTTTCTTACTCGGGCTTCATAAAAAGAATTACAAGAAGATTTATAATCCAATGATCAGAAACTGTGAAAAGTATTTCTGGTTCCGACAGCAACCTACATACACATAGTAAATTTTAAAAAAAAATCTAGGTAGAGAAATATCTATAGGTGATTAAAGATAACATATGGAGGAAAAATATCACACAACTTCAAGTTAGAATGAGTTCGCATAATTTGCAAATTGAAATTGGTAGACACAAAAGGCCACATAAAACTCCTTTTGAAGAAATACTGTGCAAAAATTATAATATTTTAGAAGACGAATATCGTACTGCAATAGTTTGTAAAACATATGAAACTGAAAAAAGTACGTATACGATGCGCTGATCCATATTTTCCCGATATTTGACAATCCAAGTGATACAGATATTTTTTATCCTATATCAAGTTAGATTACATTGAAAAAATTGTAATAGGAAAGTTATTTTTTACAGATGCACAGAAAAGAGGGTACCCTTCTGATTCAGAACAACATCTTGAATAGTAAAAGAATTCTTTGTCTACACGTATTATCAGTCATGGCTCTCATCTCTGGTTTCTGGAGATAGCCATAATATTTTAAGTCAAAGTGACTGTAAAAATTCTGTAGTTTGAGGTGGAATGCTTCATGGGACAGTTATCAACTTAATACAGACGGACAAATTCGGTAAATATTTATTTTTTCAACCATTTATATATTAAAGGAGGTTTCTATTAAACAACAGTGCTGTTATAAAACATTGCCTACGTTAATCGTCCTCAAATTGAAAAAAAAATATGGTACAGGTGTATATATAATTGTGGTGCATGTTAAGATAGTATTATTAGTGATCAGTCGTTTGACCACAACTTGACATTTGGTGCTAAGGGTAACTAGGTCCAAATTAGACTTGTAACTATTTGTATTATTAGTATCATTTGAATGCTTGCTACTTTGCCGGTTATCTCTTTATCATTTTATACAGTTCAATGAACATGCATATCATGACAATGTACGCATTGCATGCTGGAATATTGATGGCTTGTTTTATAGGGTTGGGGCCTGAAGTTCTGCAAACTGAAAATTGCGGCATTTAGAAAGGAAATTAGTCAATTTGATATAATTGGATTACTACAGCCTCACTGTGGGCAGAATGAGAATCTAAACTTGGAAGACTATAATATATCTTTGAATTCCGGAAGAAAACACACAAATCAAATAACTATTGTGGTGGCATCGTCACATGTATTAAAACTGAGTAAATCGTGTTTCAATTTTGCGCAAGAAATCTATCTTGCATACGTTTATGTTAGTCCGCAAGGTTCCTCTTACTCTCAGAAGCGAGATGGAATTTTTGAGATTTTAGAAGCAGACATAACAAGACACTCACCGCAGGGGCAATGTGTTGTCTGTGGGGATCGGAATCCCATGAAAATGACATTGATATTTGTGCCATAACAGAAACTTGGTAAGGCTATAATGATGAGGATTGTTCAATAGAAGCAGACATGACTGCCGGTGGCTATACTCTATATCACATACCGAGGTCCACTGGAATTGGGGGTGGCGTTGGCGTCTTGTACAAATCTGAACTGCGAGTAAATATAGATTCTGGTAAAATGTACAGTTTGTTTGAGTGTTTAGATGCTAAAATAGATCTTGCAACAACAAGCTTGCATGCCATTGTTATCTACCGCCCTCCTTCTTCATCAACAAATCAGTTCTTTGGAGAATTATCTGACCTTATGGAGACAACTTCTGTACCATCGGAAAAGTTACTAGTCCTCGGTGATTTTGATATTCATATGAAAAATGCACAAAGTTCCTAAGCATCAAAGTTCCAGTCTTAAGTCATGTCAATGTCATTTATGCAGCACATCAAGAGCCCTACCCATCAGCATGGACATACTCCAGATATCGTTCTTACAAGCTCCGAGGAACTCGACAGAGGCAATATCAATGTAGCTGACAAGCTTATACCAGATCATTTTGTTGTATCATTCACTCTGCCAGTCAGAAAACAAACGAAAGTACAAAAGCAGGTTGTCTACGGGTACACAGGAAGGATCAACTTAGAATCTTTTAAACAAGATATTCGGAACTTACAAATGCTAGTCTCAGCATAAATGAACTGTCTACTTCATACTCAACTACATTGACAAGCCTGGTGGACAAGTATGCCCCTGATAAAAAGGAAACAATTTCGGTTATACCGAATGCACCTTGGTTCAACGACAAAATCAAGGATACCAGGTGAGAAAGACAGAGAGATGAGTGCAGCTGGAGAGCATAATCTGAGGATGAAACACCTTACTGCTTATAAAAAGGAACACCAACATGTTCAGTCACACGTGCCGCAAAGATAGAATACTACTCTGAGAAGATCAAAAGTAGTGATAACCATCAGAAAGGTCTTTTTAGAGTCGTAAACTCCTTGTTACACAGGGAAGTCACCAGTACGTTACCTCATCCCTGTGATAAGAAACAACTGACCCAAAGCTTTGTTTACTTTTGCAACAACAAAATATCAAATATCAGAAGTGAACTATTGCCATCACCCAACCAACAGTCTGGTTAAGATGACTCTCCGGCTCCATTTACTGCCAGCTGCATCTCAGCTTTTGAGCCAATAGATGAAACAAAACTGAAAGATCTCATTTAATCATCAGCAACAAAATCTTGTTCTCTAGACCCATTGACCACTTGTCTTCTAAAAGAGTGCATGGAAGACCTATTACTGCCTATCCAAGCTGTTGTCAACGCTTCTTTGGCAGAAGGAAAGCTCGCAGTTGACCTACAAAATGCAATCATTACACCGCTATTGAAGAAACCATCATTAAACTCTAACATGCGTAAAAAATATAGAGCAGTATAAAATCTTCCTTGTGTTTCAAAGCTAGTAGAAAAAGTTGATGCCTGCCAATTGCATGCACATGTTTCATCAAATCAGTGCCATGAGCAATTCCAATAGCGTACAAATCTTATCACAGTGCCGAGACCGCACTAGTGAAAGTTCAGAATAACATTTTGTTATCTCTGGATATGAAGCAGCGTGTGTTACTTGTACCCCTAGATCTATCTGCGGCCTTCGATACTGTCGACTGCTCTGTCCTTTTGATGAGACTTCAGGAACGTTTTGGGATCACTGGGCTTGCTCTTAAGTGGTTGGAGACGTATCTGGCTGACCGGGGCAAACAGTTATCATTGAAGGTGAAAGCTCCATTAATGATCCGCTGTCCTGTGGTGTCCCACAGAGGTCTCCACTAGGTGACATCGTCAGGAAACGTGGTCTGAACTATCATCTGTACGCAGACGATACACAAATATACATATCATTCGAACCATCATCACCTTGCTAAGTGAGGCAACCCATCGGATTGAAAGCTGCATCGCTGAAATTAAAACTTGGATTTCTGAAATTGAATGATGATAAAACTGAGTTCTTGCTCATTGGTTCTAAACATCAAAAACATAAAATCCCTGCAAATAACGCCATTCAAATTGGCACCACTTCTTTCCCAGAATCTACTTAGGCGCGAAATATTCGTGCCACGATGGACAGTCACATGAGCCTTGAATACCACGTTAATGCTATTTATAGATCACCCAAGCTCCATTTTCGAAATATTTGAATATCCGTAGCTTCCTTTCCCAATCAGATAGAGACACTGATACACACATTCGTAAATTCCAGGCTTGATAACCTGAACTCGCTCCTGGTTGAATTACCAAAATACCGCCTTAATCGCTTGCAACGGATCCAGAATACAGCTGTAGGAATTGTGACTGGGTCTCAAAGGAGGGATCACATCACACCTGTGCTGAAAAATCTCCATTGGCTGCCTATAAAGCAAAGAATTGATTTTAAAATACTCCTACTTGTTCTTAAAATGGCTGTAAGTTAACCCCCCCCCCAATATCTAAAGGACTGCCTAATTTCATACAGACCATGGCGAGTTCTCAGATAACAATCACATCATTTACTGTCACAACCTATCTGCATTACCCACTCCTTTGATGACAGAGCCCTTTCAGTTGTGTTCCCAAACTGTGGAACAGCTTACCAATTCATATCAGATCCTGCGTGTCACTCGATATTTTTAAGCGAAAATTGAAAACTTACCTTTAATCAAGCTTTTAATGACTAAGTGGACATTCTATCGTAATTTTTTAATGCACATTCAACATCGTCATTTATGCTTCTAACATGTATTATTCATTCCGAGATGGATTCATACTATTGTAAAGCGTTTCTAAGCATACAGTGTATGGAATAAGCACTCTAAAATTGAGCTATTATTATTATTATTATTATTATTAGTAGTAGTAGTAGTAGTAGTAGTAGTAGTAGTAGTAGTAGTAGTAGTAGTAGTAGTAGTAGTAGTAGTAGTATTATCAATGCAAGAACCGCAGATTATGTGCTGGACGATAACAATGGAAATATACCCACACCAAGTTATTTAATTTGTGATGTTAATTTGAAAAGAAACAACATGGACAAAACTAAACCGTGCCGAACCTCTGGCCTCCGTATCTTAAATGGTAGGCTTTTAGTAGATTTTTTCGGCTAATGTACATGCTTCAGTCACACAGATGCCCCAAGCGTGATTGATTATATGTTAGCCGACCAGAGTCTTGCTCATTGTTTTGAGTACTCTTATGTTTACGATGTGACCACATACTCAATTCATTGCATGATGTCAGCTGGTATACGATCAGGTTTTTATGATTCAACCACAAATGAATCACATGTCAATATTTTGCAGGCCAAGAAAATTTTATGGCAACCCGGACATAATGAAACGTTAAGGAAGCTCTGTTGACTAATGAAATATAAATCACGCTAAAGTTGTCAAAGTAAATAAACATACCGATTCAAGTCTAGAAAAAGAACACACTGAAAATTCGGTGTCAAGTGTAAGATATTTATTGACTAAGACAGCCCACGCTGCCAGTAATAAAAATATTTTGATGGGAAAATGAATCCATAAAAAAGTTGCAAAATGAAAAAGGAAATGGTATGATTCAGATTGAAGCGATATATACAAAGACTTGAAAAAACTAGCTGCTGTTCTATGAAATCAGCATTTCAATCCAAGTCTTCTTCTAATTACAGAAATAAACGAAAGTAATACCAAAAATTACTGAATCGCAAACAAAGAAATTTTCAAAGTAAATTCATAAAAGTGCATGTAAGGAAAGAGATTCTTTATATTTTTGGAACTTATATGACCAATTATGCAACCATTCAGTCTCCCGACAAGTCTATCCAATAAACTCTCATGTATGGTTAGAACATTCCAAAACTCTGCTTTACAGTGCTGAAATGGAGCAAAGAAGGTTCTGGACGATTTCATCCAAAAGAACAAGGACAAAATATTTTGGGAATCAAACTTTAGGTTTACTTTATCCTAAGTCAAATCTGGCATCAAAGGCTTAAAAAGGCGCAAGTCGCCAGGCACAGACGGAATCCTGAATGAAATTTTCGAAAGTAGCAGCAAAGTTTTTTGCTCCTTTTTGTACTTCACCTTTTAACAAAATTAAATGAAGTGCCATCTTTCCCGTCTTATGGCGTGAAAGTATACTTACACAAGAAAGGAGAATTCTAACTCTAAGAATTATAGAGGGTTGCACTGTGTCGCCACTTTTGTAATCTTTTCTGTAGCCTCATAAACAACAGACTATATCATTACTTTGAATAAAATGATATTATACCACCACAACAAATTGGTTTTAAGAGGGGTGGCAGAACAGCCGATCGTAACTTTTTAAATCCAGATTGATAAATACCTGAACAAACATTCCGGAAAAGGAATTATTTATATGCTTCGTTGACTTCAAGAGCGCCTTTGACTTGGTATGGCGAAAAGCTTTATTATATAGGTTACTTCTAAATGATGTGGATGGAAGCGTCCTTGGTGTTTTAACTTCAATATACAGTAGTGTAAAGTGTTGTGTCAAAACTGAAAATGGTTCTACAGAACCATACATGTCAAACATTAGTGTCACACAAGGCTGTGTCTTTAGTCCGCAATTGTTTAACTTATTCCTGTACGATTTACCCCGAAAATTGTGATGACCTTTATGGCCCTGTTGGGCCACGTGATATGAAACTGAATTGTCTCATGTGTGCCGACAATCTTGTTTTGATATCGGAATCTGCAAATTGACTACAGCAGTGTATTAATAAACTGCATGGTTATTGCAGCACATGACGACTAAATGTCAATCAGGACAAAAAAAATTACAATATTTAACAAGTGTGGGGGGGGGGGGGGGGGGGAGGTCAGAAGCTAAATAGTACAGTTTTTACTTGCGGCAATAGCACTGTTGAAACTTCACAAATATATTGTTATCTAGGAATTGAATTTTTGTTCTCACAGCACATTTACTTGCACTATAAATAAACTGAAGAACCAGGCCAGTAAAGCACTCTTTAAACTACGACAGTACCCTGTAAATAATAAGGTCAACTTGGCAATCAAATTATTTAAGACTCTTATATATCCTGTCTTGGCATATGGCAGTGAAGTTTAGAGTGTAAATTCACTAAGATAACTGGATACCAAATGTTAGTAGTTATGTAACAAGTCAATTATTGAGAGTATACACACGAAATTCTGCAAGTTTGTGTTGGGTGTCCATCGTATGTCTAGCAGTGCAGCAGTAACAGCTGAGCTAGGTAGTTTTCCAATTTAGATTGAGTAACTATGTGGTGCTGTGATTTACTGGTTACATTTACAAGGCAGCAACCAAGCCATTTTGGTATATATGTGTCTTCTGGACAATTACACATTATGTAAAATTGGAAAGCCATGTTGGTTGGTGCATATTTAAGATATTTAAATTTCACTGGCATGCAAGAATCTTGGTGTAATGTTAATGTTGCACAATCCGACACTGTTACGGACAAATTAAGACCGCAGCTTCATTGTATGTATGAAAGTAAATGGCGTGGGCAAATCAATGGAGATGTCACTTATTCTCATAAGTTACGTACATACTGTACATTCAAGTATCATTTTGCACTAAAAAACTACCTGAAACTTAATATATCTGTTAACAAAAGAAAGCAACTCAGGAAACTATGAATTAACGCCTACACTATAGCTATTGAGACCGGCCGCTATATACCATCAAACAACAATGGATCTGCGGAAGTGTCAAACTTGCACTTTAGAAGTTGTTGAAGATAGGAAACACTTTTTGTTAGATTGCGAAATCTGTGGTGAGATAAGAAGCAAAATATTCCAAGATCTAGCATCCGTTTATGGTAAATTTACTCTTTTGAACAGAGATGATAAGTTTAAATGCATAATGACTTTGCAGAATATTTCCATAGACAAACCAGTCAATAACTTTATAAATGGTACATATGCAAAACGAGATGAGTACCTAGGGCATGAAAAAATACGCCAGGCTAACTCACCATATTTATTTAGATCCGCGGGGAACCGGTTGTAGCTGAGTATAAATATGTAGCATTATTAGTCTTAGTCTTCTATGAAGTGTTGATATTGTTCACCAGGAAAGAATTCTTGAATGACATGCTTCCATTTAGCATTTTCTTCACTGAGGAGCCGTTTGACCCATGTTATTAATAATGATTTGACCTTTACCTCAAAATTTGGTGTCTTGAGACCACCGCGACAAGGCCTTTGGTGCATAACCTTTGCTTTAACTTTAGGAATGTCACTGCCCCAGATGAATGCATCAATCTCTTTTTGAACTCTTTTAACCATGACTGGAGTAAGTGGTATTGTTGAGGCACTATAAACTAATTTAGAGATGCCTAAGGATTTGATAACTAGTATTTTCCCAATTAAGGATAAATCACGCATTTTCCATATGTTTAAAACTTCATGCATTTGTTGGAATTTGTCCTCAAAATTTTGAATATATGTATCTTGTTCATCATTGAGAAATTTTATGCCTAAAGTGGAGAAGTTGCCTTCATTCCATTTAACAGGTAAATCTCCTGGCTCCCTTCCATAATTACTGCCAATCCATACACATTCAGTTTTATCTAAATTAACTTTTAAGCCACAGCAGTTTTCAACATTATGCAAGAAATCTAACACTGCTTTTCCAGATTCTACATTTGAAATGAAACATGTAGTATCATCAGCAAGCTGACTTAATTTGATCTCTTCGGACCCAATGGCAATGCCTTTTATATTTTGATTCGTCCTAATATGAATGGCTAGAAGTTCAACGGCTAGTATAAACAAAAAAGATGACAGGGGGCACCCCTGACGAACACCTCTATGCAGGGAGAAAAAGGATGAAGTGTAACCATTATTGATTACGCAGCTGCTAATGTCAGTATACATAATTTTAACCCACTTTCTGAAATCCTCCCCAAAATTAAAAGTTTGTAAGACTTTGTCCAAATAATCCCATTCCAAAGTATCAAAGGCTTTTTCAAAGTCAATAAGAAGAATTAATCCTGGTATATTGCGTAAACTAGTTAATTTTATGATATCTGAAATTTGCCTTATATTTTCTCCTATGTACCTGCCTTTAACATAGCCAGTTTGATCTGAATTAATAAGTTTTGGAAGAAGTTTCCGTAATCTTAGTGCCATGATCTTTGCAACTATTTTATAATCTATGTTTAATAATGATAATGGTCTCCAGTTCTTCAACTGGAGTAAGTTTTTATTTTTCTTGGGTATTAGAGAGATTATTCCTCGTCTTTGATCAACTGAAAGTATTCCTTTTTCAAATGCATAATTGAAGCTGTCAAGTACTAACTGTTCTATGTCTGTCCAAAAGAATTTATAGAATTCGACCGGAAACCCATCGCTTCCAGGACTTTATTGTTTTTTAATTCAATTAAAGCATTTTTGCATTCGCAGCTAGTGATGAGCCCTTCACAGTTAGCTTTCTCTTCATCCAATAATTTAGGGATGTATTGATTATCAAAAATGTAATTGTATCTGTCATCTCTTGCTTGATGGAGATGTTTATTAGAGGAATATAGTTTTTCATAAAATGTTTGTTCTTCTTTTATAATTTCTTCTGAATTATCTATTTCTCTATTGTTAGCAATCTGTAGTTTTGTAATGCATTTGGACTTATAATTTCGTTTTTCTAGGGATAAAAAGTATCTGGTGCTCTTTTCACCCAGTTCACACCATCTTGCGTGGGATCTAATCATGATACCTTCCACTTGTTGATTATAAATATCATCTAGTTGCAATTGAACCTGTTCAATTTTATTTTTCGTTTCTTCACTGGGTGATAGTGCTAAATCTTTATTTAACTGTTCTAACTTATGTTTTAAGTCTTTTTCTTTCTGCTTTTTGAGAAACGCTTTTCTTTTAGAATAAGAGACAGTGAACCCTCTGATTTCACATTTAATTACATCCCATTTTAGGCTTTTATTATCTAAATCAAAATATTTATCTTCTTGTTCGTCAATTAATTCTCTAATTTTGCCAATGTATATTTCATCTTTCAATAAGCTAGTATTGAATTTCCAGAACCCTGGACCTCTTCTTTTGAAGGCTGTACCTGTGAGCTGGAGACTTATTAGACTATGATCTGTTTTAATTGATGGTTTTATTTTACAAGAGGTCACATGAGGGCCAAGAAAATTTGAAATAAACCAGTAATCTAGTCTTCATTGGATTAAGGGTTGCTTTGGATACCAAGTGTGCATAAAGGTGTCTGGATTTCTCATTCTCCATATGTCCACAAGATCAAATTCTTCTATGAAGTTGAGTAAATCAGAGTGATATGCTGAAGCTGTTTCTGCTCTGCCACCTTTTTTATCCAGTGTGGGAGCCAGTATAGTGTTGAAGTCACCTCCAAAAATGAGGTTATTGTGAAGTTTGTCTGTTAAGTGAGCCCTTAAATTGATTAAAAAGTCAACTTGGTCAGTAACATGATCTTTAGTTGGAGCATAGATATTGATGAGAGTGAAATTTTCATCATCAATCTCAGCTTCAAGAATAATGAATCTGCCATTGGGGTCAGTGATGTGGCTCTTTATGTTACAATTGACTCTGTTAGAAAATAATATAGCCACTCCTCGGCTGTCTCTGGAACCATGTGAAAACACAATGTTAGCACCCCACTCATTTTTCCAAATGCCTTCGTCCTCCTGGCAGCTGTGAGTTTCTTGAAGAAAAATGATTCCATTACTAAGTTTACGCAGCCAATGAAACATGGATCTACGTTTTTTAATATCACGCAGCCCTCGAACATTAAGAGAGTGTAAGGTTAAGTCATAAACTTCAGTCATACTTTGGGTAAGATGTCAAGCATAAGTACAGCATGTGTGCTGTTACACTGGTAATGTGCATAATATATACATTTTGTTTGTGTAATGAACTGGGGGTAGCAGAGGGTACTACACATGATGTATACAATGTAAATAATGTGAATACAAGAGTATCACAATATGAACATAATGAATAAATATGTTAGATCTTGGATCAGATAGTATACATGGTATATGCAACATTTAAAATATAAGTTGATGAGCTTGCTACATGTAGGCTGTTGAATTGCTGCAAACAATTGATTGTATGTCATTACAAGTATATAAGCGTCATTATACAAGCAAGCATGACCTGATGTACCAATTCTGTCATTTGACTCGACACTCCACATTCTACAGAGGAACTCTTTTTGACAAGTAAATGAGAAAGAAAACCACAAAATAACAAAAGGACAACACAGAGTGCACATTCTGAGGAGCATGCACTCACATACATTAGGGTCCACTGAGAAAGCAGCATGAAGGCCCTTCATGACTGACTGGGACTGAAAATCCAGAGTTAAAATAGAGAAAAAACCAAAAAAAAACCAAAAAAAAAAAAAACCAAAAAACAAAACAAAAGAAAACAAAACAAAAACAAAGGAAAACAAAAACAAAAGGTCATGGGTCATTCCAAGACATGGAAGACAAACCAGAGGGGGAAAAAATAAAATTAAATTAAAAAAAAAATAATAAAAAAAATAAATAAATAAGTAAAAATTAAAAAAGGCTGTCATTCAGTATCTTATCACTGGTACTACTTTACACGTAGCATAGGATAACAAACACAAAGAACTCCCCTCGTTAAAAGAAAAGCACACATTATTCCACTACATGTGCATAGCTTGATAAGCATGTTATATATTCAGAATTTAACTCTGTCACAAACACACTGAAGACTAATGATCACACAGATTGTAGAATAATGTTAGAATCAAGCTTAGATTTTTAACAATTATGATAATAGTAATATTACTGATGGTTGCTCCTGAGAAAAAGGACTTGTAATCTTTCCGTATATTCAGCGTGCATATGCATGTGGATCATGCATTTAATATGAAGCTAGTCTTATGCTGAATGCTTATAAGTAAGGACAGGTTTTGCGTTACGTAGCCACAATGTATGTTCTCCTGTGGATTGCAAAGGAGAAAAAACGGAGGTTATTATAATAACAGGAATCACAGCAACAGACTTGTTACTATAGTATGGTTTCAAAGGCATTTATGGTTGCACATGTAATAATGTATATGAATGCAATATTCAAATACCATGTGAATGTTCATGTTCCAGGTTGACTACCGTGTGTAACTTTACAGAATGTATTGTCATGTTGATATAACCACAAGTTGTAGGGCAAGGAGAGTTTTAGCTTAGTAATGCGGGATATGTTGTAGACAACAGACAGCAAGGAATATAATGAAACACACTAACTTATTTGTAATATGTTGGTAAAGATTAAATCTAAGCAAGCTGACAGGAATCTCGATAATAATAAATTTGCCACTAGAGTATAGTTTGGAAGCAAAATTGTAATAATGTAATATAACAGTATTTGGCAGATTAGATGCAAAAAGTGTGTCTGTTTATGTTCAAGGTTTTGAGTCTGACGTATGTAACTTTGCAAAGCATGACGCCACCTTATTAATGTGTAAT
This sequence comes from Hermodice carunculata, assembly GCA_964020975.1. Taxonomy (NCBI): domain Eukaryota; kingdom Metazoa; phylum Annelida; class Polychaeta; order Eunicida; family Amphinomidae; genus Hermodice; species Hermodice carunculata. Next base: position 63,179,361 of record OZ026625.1, read on the forward strand.
ACGCTGAAAGTAATGGAAGTCCCAGTAAAGGGTTAATGATTAAATCTGAGCAAAATTGACAGGAAATCACAATAATGATAGTAAGGTGTGATTTCTAAAGATAATTGCAGTGGTGCATGTAAAAATGATCAGGTGCAGCAGTATGATTTAGAAATTGTCATATGTCCAAGATGTATCATCACCTGGCTGTCATGATAATGCTAGCTGCACAGTGAGCAGTAAGAGTGACAGTACACAGTCCTGTTTGACTCTGAGTAGATCTGAGCAAGGTGACAGGAATCATCATGACAAAACTTGCTAGATTTTGAGCCAAACTTGCAGTAATGTTATAATAATCAGGTGGAACAGTATGATTGTTCAGGTTCAAAGTTGTAGGTTTAACATATACAAGTGCAAATTTCCAAGTTGTGTTTTCACCTGGCTAACCAATACTTAGAGTCACAGCACAGGGTACACATCATAGCAGGTATCATGGGATGGGTGAAGCAAAGTCAGCCGTCCCTGTTCAGCACTTGATCCAACCTTTCTGCATACTTGATTTGGCATACCCGATCAGATCCTCGTGCGACAAAGAAAACTTTACCAGCCAAAGTCCAAGTAGTAGCCACACGTGCATCATTTTTGACCCTGTTGAAAAGAGCATACATCCCTTGGCACAGGTCATCCACAATGATCATCTTGGTCCCCTTTAGTTTTCTCCTGGCTCTCATGACTAACATTTTGTGTGCCATTTTGTATGTATGTATGTATGTATGTATGTATGTATGTATGTATGTATGTATGTTTTATTTTTCATAATCAAAATGTCATGTACATTACACAGCTTATAATAGATAATAGTTCAGCTCAGTTCAGTTCACGTAAGAGAATCATTGCTCAGATAGAATGCAGTTTTGCTGACCTGGACCGGAATGTCCCACGAAATAATCAGAAGAACGTTAATATTTTGATAATCTAGCTTTACGCCCATTTGTTTTACGCATTATTGTTGGTGTGTGGGGGTGGTGGTGGTGGGTTAAGTTATCTTTTTTGTCCTTTGGTACTAGGGATCAAAGTATACCCTAAAGGCAAGTTCTATCCCAGTGTACACCAAACACACCATTCTTCCTCATTATTTTTACAGGGTACAACAGCAGTACATGATGGACGCCAGTTAAGCTTGGCGTAAAATAAAGTGCTCTGAACTCTGAAACCTTACGATTTTATGATGAGACGTCAACGCTCTAAAGAAGAAAATAACACAGTGACGGAGGTGTTTCTCAAATGTTCATATGTGCAAATAAACGCAATTGTAAACAAGTAAAACAACAACAAGTATAGCCATGAACATTGCTGTTCACGGTGTTCCGACTTTTGTCCCATGGGTGCATTCACGGAGAAACGTAACCTGAGCAGATACACAATTCATTTTACCCAGATTTTATCTTGACACTTAACTGTACTAGTCAGCCTCGGGGAGAGGAAAAACACATCTTCTGATAATTCAATCAATATTCCAACTAGTATCAACATAAAATGTGAAGATATTTATTTTACATACTGGGTTTGGGGTACTGAATAAAATCGATTTCAATACTTTATGATAATGGGTTCTAGCATCTGTCCTTTGGTCCACCAAACACATTGGTGGGGTCTACCACAGGGGCTCCCACCCAGTACTGCAAGTGCACGTGGTCGGTCATGCAAGAGCTGTAGCGGCAATGAAGCCCGATATGGGTACCGATCTTGTCGCCTTTCTTTACGTACTGTCCGATCTTGTTTGACTTCACGTACCATAGTGCAACATCTGTGCCTGCAAATATGAAAGAAGTGATCCAATGTATGGTGTGACCGTGGCTATCCCAGGACTCCGCAGCTTAACAAGCTCTAGTGATTTCTACCGTTCACCCCCCCCCCCCCCTTCTCAACCATCAAGGATAGGCAAGATTAGTCTATGGCGGACAAAGGCCACCAAGATAACATGGACATTCGCAACTCGTCAATGCAAAGGACTGGGGTTAACGTCCAGGAAAAGAATGAATGAAATAAATGAATAAAATAGACTAAAATAAAAACAACCACAAAATTAAACTCCATGCTCCCCTTGAACTTGATCCTGGTATGTGTTGTCAGTCATGGAAGTGGTGCCCCGTTGCAAAAAATAGAGTTTTTGTAATTGTCCATTTTATGTGTCATTTTGACGAAGGTCTCGACGTGATACGTCATCATTCTACATATGTGCACAAAGCAGAAACGTTACGACCAGCTTGTTCCTGACAATTTAAATCAACCAGGCGAACATGAATAAAACCGAACTGCCCACAGGCGAGATGTGAAAAGCTCATTTACGAGCCACAGGAATCATGCAAACTACCCTTGCATGCGGAACTCACCGGTATAGAAGTCTGGTATTATTAAAGAGTAACCCAGTGTTGTATAGTGCTAGCATGAAGTAATACTATAGCCACGCTTGGGCATTAATGTAAGGAACATTCTCTCAATTATTCAAATTAGCAGACATAATTTTTAAAGCATAAATCTCTGATGGCTAAGTGCAGCTTCATGTTGTTTCAGTTTGACTTTCTTTTTGTTATTCTTGTTTAATTTTCTATTACTTTTTACTTCTTTTTTGCTGTTGTTTTGATGAGATTTTCCGCAACTTGACAGTATTAAAGATAACGCAGCGGATAGAGGATCCTTTGATCATATACACACGGAGATGTTTGTCTGGACACTTCTCACACATCCCTTGAACGTCGTTATTTCTAAAAGCTCTCTGGATGCAACCTCCGTCAGAAGTAGTCATTCGCTCTGCAATTAACTAACACATATGCAGAAATAGCATTTGTCGTGCTGGTGTTTACTCTTTTATGACCTAAAAGTAAATTTGCTTGCACGATAAGAAGGGTTGGGTGGCTGCATACATCCCCAGACAAGTTTATTCTTTGTGCAGAGGTGGTCAATAAGTGGTTACACCACTAAAAGACTACAGGGAGCTGTTTATCACATGTAAAGAATTTCGGCCTTCGCAGCGAGAAGCAATTTTTGCTTTAGTATTTTTTTAGGATTTCTTTGGACGAATTCGAATCCCTTCCCCCTCCCCCCCCCCCCCCCCCCCAAAAAAAAAATCTCCCACCCGATGATAGGAATCCTATAAATTACACATTATGGTGACGTGCATTTGTGATCTATGCACGTTTTCTCAAAATGTATGTCTTTCATTTTTGCTTTGTGTAACACTTTCCTTCTTGCTCTAAATTAATTATTCACAATAAAAACCCTCCACTGTCATGTTTGACACAGTTCATGAACCTCACCGACTTGACAGTGAGGTTATGCGCACTGATAGCGGGTAACGTCACATTTAGATTGAAAACAAATATATAAAGCATCTTATGAAGGGTACGTATGAGTTAAGACAGAATACACAAGCTATTGGCACTCGGTTCAATTTCTGTGAGCTGAAGGCTACATCGAATTATATGCATCAGCACAGGAGATCACAAAAAAAATAGATAGTAGTACACGTAAAGTACGAGATATACATGGGAATAAGATAAGTACTCCAATTGGCGCATTGAATCAAAGATAATAGGCGAGGGATGAACAGAAGGTTCAAGAATTGCCTAAAAGAGGGCACAGCAGTCAGCGGAGGGCTAGGGTTGTTTATTCCCATTACTTACCACTGTAATTTGCAACTTAACAATTTGAAAACGACTGCCCAAGAAAAAGACCAAATTTCAGACAGTAAATGTACACATGCAATACTAAATACCACACAAAAATCATATAACCACAGCCACAAAAGTGACTGGTTTATTTAAGGTTGCTTTAAAAAAAAAAAAAAAAACTAACGGTAGTACACAGCTCTAGCCCTCCAAATGTGTGGATAATCCAGTTGCGTATTGGGGCTAATACACACCCTAGAGCTAATTCTAACTTTTCCTATTGCGATCATGTTAATTGCACTCAAAGGCTACGCTTACAATATTTCACTGAGCCTTAATCACAATCTGTGCAGTACAGAAGACCCCGACAACACTCTATCCACAACTTTAGTAATATACAACATGTGTGTAACATCAAGCCACCCTCATGGCAGGGCTACATTAATATAACATCTGTCTACCCTCAACACGGCTTAAAGGTACCTGTCATTTGTCAATCCTCAAGTCAGGTCTGCATAATGATTTTTTTACGATGAAAAGTCGTCAAACGTATTTACAAATTCTCCATATATTAAGCTTTTTGTCATTTTGGAAGTTTGACATGATGATTCACATCAAGCCGAATCAGACCAACAACAGTTAAGCACACCTTTATGAAAAAAATACTGTAATGTCATATGAAAAAAAAAGATAAATACAGTACAAATAAACTAAATCAGCCGTAATGAGAATAACACATGCAGAAAACAAATGGAGAAGACCAAAGATAATAATTCAACGCTGAAAAGCTGACAAACGCAGTAAGTTCATGCTTACGTCCTTGTGTGATCAGTACACCGTCATCGACACACGAGCCGTCACCGTATGGCTTATTACGCGATACCCGGCCATCAATTGGAGCGTAAACAGAGGCGCCTGCCTTGCACTTGATATCAATTCCCTTGTGGGAGCGGCTTCCCCTACAACATAATGAGTTGCAAATGTAGTTTATCATGGATACTTATTCCAAATGTGTAACGAATTCAGGAATGAATATCCTCTAACACAAAAAAGTCACCCCATTGTCGCAAAGTGTCATAAAAACTTTTATAGCGATGTCGCTTCTGTAACAGGAAACCAGTTGGGGCTGTTCCCATATATGTGCCCATTCCAGTAACGTCGACAAAGCAGAAGGTGGTGTGTTAATTGTAACTTACAGAGAAAGGAATGGTTCGCGGGAAAATTTACATGTGCGGTCAACTGTGAACTGTAGTTTTACAAAGAAGTATAAATTTAGCCAACGTTAAAACATGTTTCATTAGCAGTTGATATCCATCCTGATTGTGCAGGGAATTGTTTTATAGATTCTATCTTTTCTTCTTGAAAAAAAAAAATATGAAGACATGGAATGTTACGAGTCTATGTCACTGAAACAGCCGGTGCCTTAGCGCATGTTGCTTATAACTATCACGTTTCGTACAGAGAAATTTCGCCCTGGTCTGTGGGTGCCAAGAAGTGCAACTTTATAATTTCAAATTAAGTGGTCAAGTAGCTTTAGAGATGAAGATCTTTTTAAGACACTCCGCAAAAAATTTGCATCCATTCATCCGTCTATCCATCCATCCATCCATCCATCCATCCATCTATCCATCAATAAAAGAATCAGTCATTATGGCCTGTTTAAAATCAGTAAATCAATTCATCGATCATTGGATCATGCCCCGTCAAAAAGTGGCTATCTTTGACGATTGTGGATAAAATCATACACACACACACACACACACACACACACACACACACACACACACACACACTGATGTATTATAACGTTCATCGTAAACTTAATTTGTAACTTTAGCTTAAACGTTACGTCATAGAAAATTACGCGGAACAGGGCAAAAAGCCTTGATGTGGATTAAACAAGTGTTTTCAAGCTTTAAAGTGTATACAAATGCTAAGGTACATCCATGAGCATGATCCTTGGGTTTTTTTGAATATTTAGTTAACTTCATAGTTTACGGGGAAATGAAGATCCCCCAAATCGATTAGGAAAATAACCCTCTCGAAACAGCTACTTACTTTCATGTAGCGACTCACCTTGGAGCACCAAAATGGCCACATCCCTGACAATCATAGCCACGAACAGCGTTATTACTGTTGCCAGAACAAACGCTCACTTTCCCTGTGTCAAAAAAGATAGGGTCATAGGACCAACAACAGACAAGTAAATATAGCGAAATGGGAGTTTAGTTGACAGATGCAAGGAACGAACCGACCGCAGATTCATCATGCAGTTCAATTAGACCTCCCGGTGGACAGTTGGGGTCACAGATGGACAAATATTTAACCTCATCAGCCATTCAACGTATTTATCCCCCCCCATATATATATATATTTATATATATATATATATTATCTTATAGCTTGTAAAGCTAGATCTCTCCCACCCTCTCTCTCTCTCTTTCTCTCTCTCTCTCTCTCTCTCCATATATATAAATACATATATATATATATATATATATATATATATATATATATATATATATATATACACACACACATATATATATATATATATATATATATATATATATATATAATCTAAAAGCCCGCGTGGGTACATCTGGAAGTTTGCATACCATAATAATAAAACGACATAAAGTTATAACACAGGGGAAAACAGTGATGTAACGTATCAGCAAAAGTAAAAGGTGATATAATTACTGCAATAAATGTACAAGGGATACATATAGTGATTGGATGGGAATCAAAATACAGACCGTCTTCTTTCTAACTACATTCGGTAAAGCTGTGAATCTAGGTTTTTTCCTGCCTTAGTCGAATAGGGACGCCTCTAAAGCATGGTTCTCTGAATATATAATGTAAAGACATAAAGAGACAACAGAGGATTTCTTCATACAAAGCTGGACGGAGGCCTTTGGCCGTTTATGTCACAAAACAGCATCCAGAACGCGCCGCAAAAAGGTATTCGTCGAGTACATCTTTTCCCAATGGTTTACTTTTTGAACTATAAGTTATAACCACCTACCGGGTTTCAATTTTAAAATTCACCAATGGTGGTTAACAAAACTAGGACACAAAAAAAAAAAAAAAAACCCAGAAAACAAACAAACAAAGAAAACAAAAACTGATGAAAAACAATCGACAAAATTTGCAATCATAGCAGTTTCTGTCGAGCCAATCACGCGTGAAAATAGAAAAAAGCATTACCCCACACGGGTATTACACACAGCAACAGGAGTATGTACGGAGAAACCACCATCTTTACCACTGGAGTCTCTTGACTGCAAGAGCACACAGTGATTATCTCCGGCAGTTTTATATCTGGGGAAAAGATAAGATTAATACCACACCGGCAGCGTCTTAGCTTATCTTATCATGATGAAATGGTACTGGGTAATATCTCCCTTAAAGCTTACAATGAGACCCTCAGCAAAGGCGTTTTCCATATCCCGGCAGAATACTATGATGAAACATTAATTTTAGGTATCTTATTGCTCATATCTATAACAAAGAATAGCTTATTTTTTGCTTCAACATTGTGATCTTACCTGAAGCTCTGAGAGGTCTGCGCAAGTTATAGTTGTTGCTAATAATATATTTATGTATGTATGTATGTATGTATGTATGTATGTATGCATGTATTAATGAATTTTGCAAATATGTATGTATACATGCATTTCGTATGTATGTATGTATGTATGTATGCATGTATTAATGAATTTTGCAAATATGTATGTATACATGCATTTCGTATGTATGTATGTATGTATGTATGTATGTATGTATGTATGTATGTATGTATGTATGTAGGCATTTTGTACGTACGTGTGAACTCAGATTTATTTGACAGGTGATCAGCGATGCAAGTTGCATCAACTAAAAATAAACTGTAACTTCTGAATAAAACTAAATAGCATTATAAAAGTAACGATGCCCCAACCAAAGATTATAACGCTAACGCTGAAGGCCAGCTGTGGTAAACTTATTGAATAAAGTAACAGCACTTTGAAGTCATCCAAAGTATCTAAGAATACAATCAACATGATGAATGAGAAATCATTAAAATGCCAATGTTGCTAATAACAAAACTTTACAATGTGCAGTGCTCTGAATACTTGTTTACAAAGAAAGATTTGATATTTGGTGTATCTATGTAGGTTGATAACTTATTTGATACCATCCAACAGTACTTATTTAAGTGTGTGTGTCAACACACACTTTTCTGTTTTTCTAGGAATTCTTTCTTTCTTTCTTTCTTTCTTTCTTTCTTTACAGGCAAATTTGTCCGACATTTCATTTGAAAAGTATTATATGTAGAAACTCTAAACTTGGCACAATTATTCTTCTATGGATAAAGTCTGGCCTTTTTATAATAAGAGGTCATGCTTTTCAAAATTATGCAAATAAGGGCTAATTATATACTTATATACTATAGAAGGTGTGGTTCTGAGTGCATAGGAGTTCGATCAAAGGAAGGTAAAGGTCATCTCAAATGTGAAGGTCATGTCAAGGTCAAAATTCATGTCAAGCTCAAAGGTCAATTTTAGGCCAAAATGTAATTTTTGAGGTCAAGGTTCACTTCAGGTAGAGGTCATCTCAAGGTCAAAGGTCATTTCAAGGTCAAGAGCCACTTGCCATGGTGGCTTTCTTCTAGCCATAACATGTTGGGCTCAAATTGTAGCTATTGTAATACTGCGCATTTTTTAAATTTACAATCTTGGATATCTTCAATACTATAATGGATAGAGATGTCATTCCAACTTCTATTAGGGGGTTGTAGACCATTCCGCACCTAATGAACTAAAAATAAAAGTTGTAGCAATTTAAATTATGCTAAATAGCACCATTAGAAAATTTGAATCTTGTATAACTTCAAAGCTCTGATAGATAGAGATGCCATTCCAACTTCTACTCCTGTATTATGGAATAGTTGCACAATGCCATACTCATATGCTTTGAAGACACACACACTGATTTGCTATGCAGCAAATCATCTTTCCTAGTTTTGAAGTTCTATATTTATTGAAGGGTTCTGATATCTGGTTTCAAGCGCATTAAATATAGTTTCCGGTGAGCAAAGGGAATTTGTTAATGTATCATCTTTGCACAAAGTTGATCCAATCTTTGCTGATTGCATATGCATGTCATAAGTGTAGATAATGAACAACAGAAGGTTTAGGATTGAGCCTGTAGGACCCCAGTTGTTAAAGGCAACGTATTTGAGTACACATCATCATGATGAACATATTCGTGCTTGTCGGTATGACAGTCCTTGAATCAATTTAGAGACACATTACCAATTATATGATAATGGAGTTTCTGTAAAAGACTTTCATAATCTAAAGTGTCAATAGTCTTTGACCAGTCTAAATTCAAAGCTAAGGTTAATGTACCACAGTCCAGAAATTTCATAGTTCCATTAATAAGTTCAAGGGTGACCGTTTCTGTGTGTGCAGGGTGTCAAAACTATGTTGTGTATTGTAAAATAGTGAGTTTAATCACAATACTAATAGACTTGAGCTTCAATAAAACACTTTTTGATGGAAACAAAAACAAAACGAGCTTTGCCAATATCTACTTGAGGACAATACAGAAGTAGCAAGCAAAGGAGAAATTGTAGACAGGTTCAATACTTTCTTTGCAAGCATGCGTCCTAAACTTGCACCAGAAATGAACACCGACAATGTACTAACCCTTTGCTTCCTACATGATTGATAATGTTTAGCATAATTTTTGTCTCTCGACAGTGGACTCAATCAGTGTCAGCAACAAAAATAATTTAAACCTATTCACAACAAATAATCAATTGCAATAGTGCAAGGTTTGGCTTGTTCAGAGTCACAACTGCTAACTTTAATAATTACTCAACCTTTATGATATAACATTTTACAAGAAATTTAAAACTGCAAAAGTGATGCCATTATTTTAAGCGAGAGATAAAGGAACTTTAGCAACCTATCTGCACTGTCATTGTCAGTTTTTTCCTAAGGTAATTGAGAAAGTACTGTATAATCACCTCAAACGTTATCTAAAATTTGAATCTCTCAACAACAATTTCCCTGTGCTCTCTCAGTGCTCTCTCAACATATTCAAAGCTTTCATGTCAAATATTATAAGCTTCAATTGTTCCTCGACTTGGCAAAGAGTGATTTTAACTTCACTGCACTTTGTACTCAGGAAACCTGTCTTTCATTTTAGTTTATTCAACCTCCAAAATCATAAACTTTTTTTTTCGAATCTACGCACAGCTCTCTTAGTACACTGCTCTTATATATATATAAAGATATATACATACATATATATATATAAATATATATATATATATATATATATATATATATATATATATATATATATATATCTATATATATATATATATATATACATATATATATATATACACATATATATGTATATATATATACATATATACATATATATGTATATATATATGTATATATATATATATTACACGAAACAGTTATATCCCGATTTTTCTTGAAAAAGCAACTTGTTGTCATATTTGTAAACGGCAGGAAACAAAAAAAAACAAAAAAAAAAAACAAAAACAAAAGCAAAAAAAAAAAATCAAAAAAAAAAAAAAAAACAACAACAACAACAAAAACAACAACAAAAAGGACAGACATATTATATTTAACGATCACCTCCGTAGACAAATGATGATATTGATGTATTCATAAGTGACATTCGTCACACTGTTGAAGCAATGTTTCGTAAAACATACAGCAGGTATTTTGTGGGTAACATCAATTTAAACATGTTGAAGAATAACACAAGGCAAAAATATGGTGCGATGTATGCATGTATATATGTATGTTTGTGTGTAGCTTATCGATTAACCTGGACATTATTGATATCAGCTAAGACGAATATTACCTGCGCGTAATGTAAATGATAACCTGATAAAAAAAAGTTCGGTCCGTGTGCAAAAATAAGTGTATTTGTACTTATCAAAGTTCTGAGGAACTAGTCGTATAAAGCTGAGGGGCTATTAGCGAAATGTCAATTTTCTTTTATGTTGTATCTCTCTAAGTTCCATACGAATTACAAAACTGATTATATGATTAGAGAATGAATAATGGTTGGTGCTAACCACCGGTGGGGGGGGATTAACTCATGTCATTTTAATGATGCCCTAATGGGTAAATTATTTCTGTCTGTATAACATCACAATCGCAAATGAGTAGTATGTTGCTTAACCAAGGGTTGGCTATGATGATTGACTCCCATGTGTTGTTCTATGCAGATATGTTTCCACAGTGCCATTTAAAGCAGTGGCATTGATTTTCAAAAGGGCCAATAATATTTGATGTCAAAATATATGTATTAAGTTACATCGGAAATGAATCTTCACATTCGATCTCCCACAACGTGGTTAAATTTTGGTAATAATATATTCAGTTCTTTAAAGGCATGAGGCTTTCAATAAATGCGATCAATAATAAATGAAAAGGAAGGAAGTATCCGCAAATATCACCGACAAGGGAGTGTGACTTGTGCTTGACATTTTTTGCAGTTCATAAAAAGAAATTTATCTGTACTCCTGTATCTAAAAAAATAAATATCTGTTGACACCGTATTTTTTTCTGAAACTAAAATTGTAAACATCGACTCAAAAACATTCGACAAATTATTTTCGAACCTGATATTGAGGGGAAATATAGTTACTTAAGAAGTGCGCATTTGCACGTGATTTCTCGTGGTGTTTTCCTATTCAAATATACATGAAAATCTTGAGGGTCTGTACTTATCGGGCAATTTTGAAAAATAAAATAGGTCTTCCAAATACAAAACCTGAAAAAAAGAACTCGGAAACCGTTGTGAGCACTTGATATCTTGATCTATTATCATGGTTGTTGCCATGCATAATGATCCAAGATGAAGACTAAATTGATTATTTTACTCATGTATCTCATAGTAGAAATAACCCCTTATACTGTGCAAAATGCACCTTTTGCTAATATCCATGCTTAGTACAAAAATTAAGTTTACGACTTCCATAAGATAGTCTTTACGCTGTCTTTGCGTCTTTATGGTGACGTAATTGAATATCAGAGTCGCTGAACAAACACTCAGAGACTTAAAGTATAAACTGGCAAATTCATAGCCGGTACACTCCTGCTCCTTACCATGCAAAGATTAGGTATTTTAGTTCCAAACATCAATTTGGACTGAATTTTACACCAATCAAATTCGCTTTGCCTTTGATTCAAAGTATTTAAACCTCTAAAACTAGATCTTGATCACAATCATGCCTTTTATTTTATTGGGAATAAAATTTGAAATGTAAAAGGGATGTTGTGCAACATATGCAACTTACAGCTCAACCTATTTTTTTCTGACAGTCTTAATACAGCTTTATGGAAAATTTTAAAAATCCATATTGGATTCATTTGGCAGTAGAAATGACCTTCAATGTTAAATTCTAGGGTCATATGCATCCACAAGCATTTTTTCCCTATGACTAATTCTTAGATAATAAACATAGGAATAGAGACATCATTAAGTGTCAGTTAACCATAGAACATTTTGGACAATAAAATTGAAGAAATGAATTAAAGTCAGTTTATTGTTCAAATTTTGCATTGCTTTCCACTTTAACTGTAAATGCAACAATTAGAAAGGATGGACATTCTAAAGTTGAATGCACACCAATATGGAATATATGAAAGAGCTCCTAATATTTGACATATTGGCTTATATGCATCTCAACAAACTTTTCAAATGCACAAATCTTGCTGTGTACGTAAAATTGAGGAATGTTGACACAAAAAGATGGATTGCAAACTTGTGTCCATTTCTCTAAAGATTTAGTGGTGTGCTGGCATTGGAGTGGCATATTCCCACCTTGATGAATTTGACACAGGAGGATGCCTGTGTAAATTGGTCACTGCACCTGATGATAGCGTCCTGTTACCCAAATTATCCAGCCACATGTACATGTAACCTTGGTATGGAATAACAGATAAATTTGACAAAACACTATCACATGAAGGATCATCTCACAAGTTAAATTGTATTGTTGTGCGAATTTCCTTAAAAAAAATAAACAGAGGCAAGTATAGAACCAACAGAACCATATCTGCCACCCTGCATTTTAGGATGGCTTGCTGGCCATCCACCCAGGCAATATGTGCATGTGAGCTATGACGATGATTGTGATACAAGCTTCACATCTCAAACATCTACCTTGGCTACTGGCTAGGCTCCATTGTATTTGGAGCCAAACAGGCACTACATGGACAATATTCAACTTGTAGGTCAGTTATAATATTCCCACTGGGATACTTACCCACAATAAATGTTCCAGATACCCAGATGCCCACTGTCCATAAAGTTCTGAAGCAGTCCCTTGCAATCATGAAAAGCAAGGTGCTACCTAGTATGGTAGATATCATTCACTAAGCCCTTATGCAAAGCAAGCTCAGATAATTTGGAAACAAACAGGCGAAAATAAAAAAATATCACACATAGGCGTGAAACATTTCATACTATCTGCACTGCCTTGGAGATACATGAAACGTGATTTCAAGCTGATGGACTTTGAGACATTTGCATTGAGCCAGGGATCATTGCAGTGGGATCCGTTGTAAAGGTAATGGACGGTAAGAAGAACAAATGTGCAGTCATACTACAGGAGCTGCTCTAAAAGCTTTGATGCGCCTTGCCCGGAAAGGTTTTGGTCCTTGAGTAGAGGCTCCTTTTGGCACACATAAGCATTACCTTGATACCTTGACACTTTGCATGCTGAATATTTGCAATAATCTTAGCCAAGAGACAGGCTCCCTCATCTTGTTTCCGTTGATGCGATGGTTCTCTGGCGCTCTCTATATGATAACCTTAATTATGCATGCTACTTCCCAGTTTATATTGCAGAAATAACAAACTGTGCCTGAAAATCATCCTGAGTTACATGATAACCTCGTTGTAGGCCAATCGTCTGTACATGTCAGTGAAAATAATGTTTCAGAAAATTCCAATTGACCAGCCAAGTAAGGATACTGTGAATAAAGATACACCGACTCCTGGGGAACAAAATAATTGAACTACATGAGTGGGAGTGCCTGGGTGTAAATTCTGCATGGCCATGCATACCCATGAAGTGGAATGATACACTCGATGGCCCCCCTGCGGCGGGCTACATCTCGCATATCCTTCCGCTGCACGAGTACACAAGTGCTGGAGTGTTGTTTTATATTTATCCCGTGTATGTATAGTCAACAGTATTCTCAACCAATTCACATAAAAAATGACCGTGTTGTGTCCAAACAGCAATCAACGACAGATACCACAGCAGACGACAAATGAACATTCTAGGTGCGCATGCTTGAAAAAGTGGTCAGCGCGAAAGTAGGGCATGCACCCGACCGATCTACATGGGCGTGTGGATTGCAAAATAATTCTACATGGTGCAGACCGGCCCGTCTGTGATTGCTATAGACTGCACATACATGGGATAAAAGCTTATCGTCCAATACCAGGTGCAAGAACACAGTAATATTTGACTGCAGAGGTCAGGATCAGGTTTCTTCGCCTACTGAAAGACATGACACATCTCAGCAACCCAGGTCTCAAGAATTAAGCGGATGAGTGTGATGTAGAAAAGTTGGGCGGTATGATGGAGAACAATTGGATTTTTTTCTCTGGTAAACTTTCAAATATTGTAAGCCTGTCCACTGTATTGTTAGTACTACTAGATATTGAGTTAGACATGCTTGTAGATGAACATTTTGGTCAGACAGCATACAATGTTTTCTGGAAGGAGAGTCTCTACCCCAAAGCAAAAATTCCAGTGACCGGTAATTCACCCATATCAGCAGAAGAAAAGATACATAGGGGAAATGGCAAAATAATTGCCATAAAAGCTGAACAAAACATGTTCGCACATATACTTTGTATTGCTTAGAGCTGAAATATTAAGACCAAAGAAATTATGAAGTATCTGCATGGGCCAATCACTTTAGTTTTGGCAAGGGAGGACGATGATTTCCTCAGAATAACTAACGAAGCAGTTCTTGCCCTACAGATGAAAAATGTTCCCTTTGTTGAATTTATTTTATACCATCCAGCATGTATCAATGAGAATATGACCCTGTTTCATGTTGCTTGTGGATCTCACAAGGCATTTTGTGATGTGCCAAAATTTCAGAAAAAACATTACCCATATTCATAAATTTCAACCCAACAATGGCAACAAAGATATACAAGAGTTACCGAAAAAAACAAGACTCATCGTCCAATACCAATGTGGAGCAATACATTTCACTCCTGCTTTGAAACAGGCAGTCACCCCAAAAAGGCAAGGGTGGTCTTTAACCGGTCATCTCAACATTAGAAATATTCTTCATCAACTACAGACTTCAGTGTTTTCACAAGATAAAGGCCTAACAACTTAAAACCCAACTTCTATCACATATTCCAAGCATAAAAAGAAAGATTATAGGCCTGTTACTTTTGGTTTTCCTGACTTGTCAGCCAAATGAGTTGACAGCAAAAGTGTGAAAATAGCTCTATATCATTTTTGTCATATTTATGAATCTAGAACAATATAAAGACACTCAACTCCCCTTATAACTGCTCGTCAACCCATTATAATGGCTGGTCAATGAATGGGAATAAACAAGAGTACAGAACCTTCTTATGTGAGAGAGTATTAGTTGTAACGGGTCGGGAAGTTTGTTGTCAAACAAAGGAAAGCATAAAATAGTTAACTGAACTTGAATGTACTCACGAAGAGGCAGACACACGTTTGGTCCTTCATGTAGACCATGCTGCAAGAGCAGGGTATAAAGCTACGCCTGTCCTTGTAAGGACACAGATATATTTATAGTGTGTTATGTTTTCAGCAGCAGAATCACAGCAGGTGTGTACATTCAAAGTAAGTTAGAAATAAGATAAATATGGTAAATGTCATGACGTCAGTTGGTCATGATTTTCCTCCCCCATTCTAGGTCTTCCTGCATTTATAGGCGGCGATACAGCAGTGCAATTCCTGGCCACTGGAAAATTGGTGTCCTCAGGCAGTTAAGCCGGACCAGTCTTTTGTAAATACGTTTGGGAATCTAGTGGCATAGTGGGAAGTTACTCATCAAATGTTGCAAAATGTTTGAGAAGTTTGCTTGCCTGATGTATAGTGCAAAAAGTGCCACTGGCAATGTCAATGAAATTAGGTACAGGCGGTTCCCTGCAACACAGAAAAGGAATCGCTCTCCACAAGCGCTCTCTCCTTGCTAACTTCCAAGCTCGCATCTGGAGGTTATACGTTGAAATTTGTCCTGAAATTCCATCTCCCATTGGTTAAAGTTGGGGCAGAGGAACAGAGGAGACTAGCAGCGGTCTCCCAATTGACTGGATGGATGGAGATCATGTTCCCTAGGCAATTATAAGATTCCTGTCTTGCTCGTGTGCACATGAGTGCAATCTGCAAGTATGTACATGTCTGGCCAATCGACTACGATGCACTGACCTTTGCAACCTGCAAACATGCGTCAATATAGTCGGCGCTTCAAAGCTGGAAAGTGAAATGTTTTGGTTACACGACGCTGATAGCTGTATTTTGGAGCAAATGCTTGATACAAAATGTCTTCATTGCTCCATAATCACTTAAGTGTCCTAAGATGTTTCCATAATTACATTTTGATACACACATCGAGGTGTAATCATGAAACATCACTTATATTATATATGGCCGAATACTCGAAGGATTTTTGGACCTTTAAAGCGTGTCAAGGTCATTCTGGAGTATACAATACACAAGTACACAACCACGCACAATGCTGTTGTGATCTTAATGTTCATATGCATGCTTTGGTTGTTCTTGTGATATGAATGTAAAAAGACAGACATATATATAGAGCTCGTACATGCCGACATGCATGACTGTATTCCTAATATTGTATGCATATTCATGTTCTAGTCATCATGCAGTGTTTGTGGAGTGGCACTGTGGTCAATGCATGTCTCTGTTCCAATATTTGATAACAATTTGTAAAGTTTACGACAAGCACAGAGGTTTTCTTTATCACTTCGAATCGCATGTCATGTGACCACGCAAAATCAATATCACTTGATGTGCCAAAACTTAAAAACATTGAATATATGCATACGATGTATAAATATGGGATGTGTACGTTGAATCGTACAGGAGTTACGTCGGCTGTAAGTTATTGGTCCGCCAGGCTTAATTTATCTTTTTCTTAAAAGCATGGCCCTGAAAATCTCACGATTTTACGATAACAGCTACAATGCCATCAAGGTTATCACAGGAAAACATAAAGTACAGCAAGTGCACAATGCAAAAATACATGATGGAACCCCCTGTTCGTGATTATTAGATCTGTATTGTGGATTTCTTATCATGAAGATAAGCAGGTAAAAACGAATGACCTGAGCCTAAAATATGATGTGGAATATACGAAAACGTTGCTTTCCATTCCCTGTTTCGGAATCAATTTGAGTGGATAAAACACCCTCCCCTCCCCATCTCCCAACCTCACCCTAAAAATGGCAATGATTCAACATTTCTGTTTCCGCGAGCAGGATTACAAAGTGACTTTGTTGTATAACGCTGTATGACATACATTATATCGGAAATACCATTTCCGATATAATGTATTTGTGTGTGTGTGTGTGTGTGTGTGTGTGTGTGTGTGTGTGTGTGATGGACAACGCCAGTTTGCATAACCGAGAAGCCTGCATTTTTGTAGACCACGGAAATTTAAGGTATAACATACTCATTGGTGTTTGCAGGTACAGGTTAAGAAAAAAGCAGAATAGACTGCACAAGAAAATAAGTAAGATTGGCTATAGCCCTCTAAGACCCACATTATGTGCGTATTAAGTCTTCACATTTTGATGAGCTTCATAAGTGGGTCTGTAATTGTTTTCCGGTTTTTGAGAATCTTTGAGTTTTGGTATACGGGCACTTTTGAAGGAAGAGAACAGAAATGTTGCTGCTGTTCAGTGAGCGACCAAGCAGCAGCTCGCCACCTTGAACCGACAGGGACTGGCCATGCTACGGAAGCCCATTGGTGTCAATATCACTTCACTTTTTATGTGATCATAACGACATTTTATCTGGCTCGGACGACTCTTTATGTGTTCACAACGGCATAATATGTGGTCATAAAGACATAATATGTTTTTTTCGGACGACTTTTTACCTCGTCATAACGACTTTTTATCTGTTTCGGACGACATTTTATGTGGTCATAACGACATTTTATGTGGTTCGGACGACTTTTTATCTGATCATAACCTTGTATGTGGTCATGACCACATTTTATCTGTTTCGGGCGACATTTAATGTGGTCATAATTACGAAACAGACAAGATACCGATTTAGTAAGGAAGTTACATTGTCAGGAAATATGGACGATAACTCAAAGTGATGACTTTGAATACTGTTTAAGACCTCTGTGCTTTAACTCCATTTTCTTTTTTTTTTCTTTTAAAGAAAAAAATACCATTTGAAACCAGTAATTCGTACACTAAAATGCGTGGAATAGCACAAGAATAAAACGCGCCGTGAGTATATCACCTAAATTGGTGTCTAATCCACACCGCACTGGAAATCTAATACATTTTGACAACCATTTATCGGCGTAATGACAGATATCACTGTTCCTTTCTCACAAGTACAAGAATATATATTTTTTTAATTCAAATGATAATTTTGTACTGCTGAGAGCTACTCCACAGGCATACACATTGACCAGGGCACTAATCACGGGGTTCGAGTAGACACGGAGAAACTATAACATGTATATATATATATATATATATATATATATATATATATATATATATATATATATATATATATACATATATATATATATATACATATATATATATATATATATATATATATATATATATACATACAGACAGACAGGCAGATAGATAGATAGATAGATAGATAGATAGATAGATAGATAGATAGATAGATAGATAGATAGATAGATAGATAGATAGATAGATAGATAGATAGATAGATAGATAGATAGATAGATAGATAGATAGATAGATAGATAGATAGATAGATAGATACAGGTTCTAATTGCAGGCAATTAGCAAAATTTATCCTAATTGTATACTTTTGAACAATTAAGTTGTTCAAAAAGGTGCATAATCTCATATAAAAGACCACATCTCGAGTTTCAGTAATTTACAGGGACCAGATGTCTTTGTGAAAGGTATAATTGGTAATATCACATTCCGCACCCTTCAAATGTAGCCATGCACTTGTACAAATTACTTGTCAAATCAACAATTTCATAGTATTTCAGTGTTTTTGTGTACTGAATAGTTGCTGACGGGTCATGTCAAATGTATATGTGTAGCTTTTTTCCCCTGTATGTAACTGATTTCATACAGCCGAGAGGAGATCGGCATGTGTCAAAAGGCTTGAAAATGTATTCTGGCTCACGCTGTCGCATTTATCTATCAAACATGGGCACAAATTTGATTATTATTTTTTTTCTTAATTTGCTGTGATAAAATATATTATGAGAGTACACGTTAGCTACAATTATATGCCCTTTTGTATGTTACGCAAAATACTAGCATCTGTTATGCTGGAAAGGAACATGTCATTTGGTAGGTGCAAAATTGGTATTGATAATGATACATTTTTATAGCTAAGTGACTGTTTTTACATATAGTTTGTATCATTTCTTGTATTTTCATATTGGTTCACTGTATTAAGTAATGTTGATTCCATAGGTTCTATCTTTTTTAAATAAAGGTGACTGATTGTTAACAGCCAAAGAGTGATCCACCTTGCCTCCAAAGCAGACCCAAGCTGCCGATTTTGTCTATTGCGCTGGGTGTAGTAACAACGAACTTGGTCTGCACTGCAGGCAACGACACCCTTTTTCTGTTCGTTTGTGGTAAAATAGCTGGCAAACTAGTATACCACTGTTGCTACTGTGGAAAGTATGTGTCCTTTTATATGTTATCATACTCTTCCCTGTCATTTCATGCACGACAATTTGTTGAAATGTGGCGAAATTCAAGCCACATGTTACCTGGGGAGAATTGAGGGTAAAAGATTAAAGCCTTCGGAAAGTTTGTTTTTAATAACATGGGAATGGTATGGAAAAAAAACAGTGCAGAACAATCTCATCGTAACTCCATGTTCAGCCATTCATGCCTGCCTGGAACCACCTTGCCCGATATACAGCAAGATGTTCGTTATTTATCTCACTGTGTAGGTCAGTACACTAATATTGCATTAAATTAACATTTTATGTTTCGTGTACATTTAACAATGTTTTACCTTTGATTCGTAAGATGCATCAGCTTACAATGTATAAAAAGTTGTAAAAAGATAAAAAGTCGTCCAAACCAGATAAAAGTCGTTAAGACCACTTAAATGTCGTCCGAACCAGATAAAATGTCTTTATGACCACATATTTTGTCGTTATGACCATTTAAATGTCGTCCAAATCAGATAGAATGTCGTTATGACCACATAAAAAGTGAAGTGGGGTTGACACCAACAGGCTTTCGTAGCATGCGTATCGCTGACTGCTGTCCAGGTAATCTGAGTGTCAGAGAAAGAACGTATGGCAAGTATCCCAGCCATGCAACGCAGATTGGCAAATTAAATCAACAAACATCTGAACAACAATATCACTCTTTATAAGTTACATGAAAATCGCATTCCTTTGGAACTCTACTTTGACTGTATTCCAGTGCAAAGCTACAAGGTATTACTATCTTGTGCAACGCTTTGCCGAGAGCTCAGTTTGAAAATAAGCTTGGTATTGATTCTGATGATATCGTCAACAGGTTTAGAAGTTTTGGTACGTTACGTTATTTGAGCACTTTATGTCTTGTATCGACAATGCTGTTATATATATATATATGTATATATATATATATGTATATATAGTTATGCCTCGGGTGGTTTATATGCGCAATTGTAATCCTCAGACCGTACGGTGGGCAGTTGTTCTGTTTATGGGCAGTTGGAAAATGCCCATAAACCATGTTTGCTTTAAATTCAATGTGCTACCTAGGGGGTTTCAGAAATGTATAAATTAGAAACTCTGCCCAGAGAGTATGGGAAGCTATAAATGCCCAGAAACTGTGGGTAATCTACACTTGGTATATACTAACCATAGTCCGGTCTGAGGAGTACAATTGACCCACAGACAATGGGCATGACCCACAGACCGGTTGTGGGACCTATTCCTTCGTATATATATATATATATATATATATATATATATATATATATATATATATATATATATATATATATATATATATATATATATATATGTATATTTATATATATGTATGTATGTGTGTGTGTGTGTTTCTTCTGAAGCTCTTAGTCTGTGGGCAACTTTGACCACAGCTCAATTTTTGGTACAGGATTTTGTTTATCATTTTAAATTTATATATCTGTTGGTCAAATACTAACTGCCGAAAAAGCCATCAAATTAATGTTTGTGCCAAGTAAATCTTATTGCAGCTCCAAATGCCTTAAATATTTCAACTTGGGTCTCGGTAATTTTACAAGGTCTACCAATAGGGCCTTAATATTGTATCATGTTTCCAGAATGGCACTATGTTGCATCTCGTGACTTTGCTCCGAAGCTTTGACATAAAACATAAACGCCATTAGGAATGTTATTTTTGGATTATATAAACATGTATCGTGTTACATTTAATCTATACAAAATACACAATTTCCCGTGGAGATACAATAATTTAAAAGAAATGGTAGCTATTTTCAGAGCTGGCTTTATACGAGCAAGCTGGCAAATTGATAACATCAAGTTTGAATAGAACACTGTTGTGCTGGCGGAATCTCTTTCTCATCCTAACATGGATGACAGCAATTTTTCTATCACCAGTATAATACAATTCATTACGTTTGGATATAGTTCCATTTACCTCTCTTTTAAAGTCATCGAATGTTCGAGGTTACTTTTCTATATCTTAATTAGTTTGTTGCATTGGTTGTGCAAAAAAAAAAAATAATTACCAACTAAAGGACTTACACTTAGGCATCGCGTCATGATACATCGCAAGTGTCATAATTTTTATATGCTTACGAATCACTTGTATGTTACCTACAAAAGCAACTGGTAATTTCTTTATGAATACGAAAGCAGATCTTAAC
Source organism: Hermodice carunculata (assembly GCA_964020975.1). Taxonomy (NCBI): domain Eukaryota; kingdom Metazoa; phylum Annelida; class Polychaeta; order Eunicida; family Amphinomidae; genus Hermodice; species Hermodice carunculata. The sequence continues at coordinate 63,201,174 of OZ026625.1, forward strand.
ACACTGACTGGTTTGGAAAAGAAAAAGTAATCTGTTACCACTCTTTTACTCTGCGATGTAATTGGTGCAAGGTATCCTACAGTAAAGAGGTGTTTAATGTACTTACAGTTCCTCAAAACACAATATCATTGTCACATTCCCATTTTCAATTGTTCACGTGGATTGTCATTGTTAAATATAAAGCTGGGAAAGGGGCAGCTGCCACCGGTACCGGTACTCCGTGCACACAATGTGTTCTTATATTACTTAGTTGGGGAAGATCAGTGATTATCCTTCAAGCTGATATTTTTATATATATATAAGTTCCAGTTTCTGTTGAACTTGTTCAATTTCATTATAAATGAAAGAAATCAATGCTTCCTTAGTTTATATTTGAAGTGTTGCCTTGTAGCACCTACCACCTACATAACAAGCACACTGCGTGAAAATCCTTATATATATATGAATCAATCACAGTAGCACTCTATTCATTCTGTCACCCGAATCCGAAATTAATATGATCTCGATCTCAGGTGTGCGTTCCAGACGTTCGAATTAACCCAATTTTATATTGCAATTTTATTTTAAAAAATGTTTATTGTAAGCAGAAATACAGAGACTAACTCGGTTCAAAGGCTCGAAAACACATGTCAACACATTTCCCTTTTCAATACTTAAACTTTTCGTTACCATTGGTGTTTTATGGCTAGTGTCCACAATTTTATCTGATTATCTTCTTCGTCGTCGTCGTCATCATCATCATCGCCGTTGTCATCGTCGTCGTCGTCGTCGTCATCATCATCATCATCATCATCATCATCATCATCATCATCATCAAATGTAGTAACACAGAAATGTCATTAGCATCTGTATTTACTATGGAGCAAACTATTTATGGGTAGACCCAATTCATTCCAAAAATTCTTCGAGGGCGGATGGCGGATCAAGTTTATCCGAGATATTTATTCTAATTACACATTTCCAATTTGTTTGCGATTTTGTTGTTCCATATACCCGTTTCTCGTGCATTTTTCTCAGACGTTTTTAATCTTTGATAAATATGTTTGTCGAATTTGATATTAGACGTTAGGCAGCTGTGCAAGATAGCAGATGTACCAGTTAAAAAGTAATCACACCCATTAGATGCTTACCGAGTAATATACATTGACAGATTAATAATGTATTTGGTCATGCTCGACTAATTTAATGTATAATATCTAGGTCGTCTGATGTAATGTATAAGTTCAAGGTGTACTGACTTGTGTGTCTTTGAAGCACAGATATGACAAAAGCATTAACACAACTTTTTAGAAAATTCAATGACGCGAAGTCATGAAGCAATTCAGGACTTTCCCCCACAAGTGGAGCCACTGTGCACAACTGCTTTCTTGCCTCCATTCACAAGAGAATCACCTTTGGGGGGCAAGCCTGCTTAATTGTATATTTTTAACATGGGCACCTATCCAGGAACAAACCTCCGGTGATGGGAAAATATGAATACATGTTCAGATAGCTATGCATATGAAAAGAGTGTGGCAACTAGGCGGCAACAATGTTTACGCAACAATGAGAAAAGGGAAACTTATGACAGTATAGGAGGGCAATTTTGGGAAAACAAACTGCATTTTCTCAGTGAAATGCTAGCAAGTACCTTGTTCTGAGTTGATCTTTTCAGAGTGTGCACATACATAAATGACTGGTGAGTAGCCATTGTTGACTATGCTGCAGCATGGTAGTGAGCAGACATCCCTCAATGTCAAAATGTACTCAGTGCATAGGTGTAAAAAACCATGCAGGTAATTGACTCAATGTGCCCAGTGGTTTTCTCACCTCCAATGCCTACAGAAAGCCCCTTTGCTAGGGTAAGACTACTTGCTTGGATAGTTTTAACATAGGCACTTTCCACACAGCAAGGTTTACATGCTAAAATAACTTGAATATCTCGGCTGCACAAGTTTAAGTATGGCAAGAAAATGGCCTCTAAACTATTCATGAACCATTTCATAAAATGTTGAACTTAAAACAACAGGTTAAGACTACTAGTACTTTAGGGCAGTCAAGCTTGCCTAATCAATGACGTGTCTGCCATAACTGAAACAATGGTGTTTTGCCCTTGAAGCACCACACTTGTATGAATGACAATATCCCACAGAGCCATATGCTGTGGAATCATGAGCACAGACTGCCAAAATGTATTTAATTTATAGGTTTCACAAACTACTCTGGTGATTAAGTCCACTGGTGTCAGAAACGAACTGACCCCTATGCAAGTGTGGGTGGTCAGTACACAGATACGGACTACCGTATGAGGGTCTCAATAATTTTGCCTGTAAAAAGTTTCTAACATCTTCAAATTAAAAATGCCTGGTACATTACTGATGTTGACAGGCATACTAATCAAAAAGTTTTACAATTTATGTTAATGTTTCTATAATTGATCCCAAATTTACTTTAAAGATTGGTACTTTTAACATGCGTTACCCTATGCCCACAAGTGTTCACCCCCGCAATGCCCTCTCCAGTCTGCTGTGGTGAGAAAAGTCTATGCTTTGCTGGTACTGTGAAAGGAGTAAATTTGAAATGAGAGGTTGATGCAGTGCCATCTGGTGCCATGGTGGACAGTTAGATCTTTGAGAACTCCGATCGGTTCCTGTGGCACTTTGGGTTACATAGTGAAGAAGCCCGAGAAAGGAATGTACTCTCTGTTAAGAAAGGGATGCTAAACATATTCCTGATATGACAAGAAGGCTGTCAGTTCACCCTGAGCTGAACTGACCAAACCACACACATCCCCACCAATTAAAACAAAGATCTGTGATACTTTTTTTTATATGAAAACTACAGAACTTTACTGTCTGCCAATGTACTGCTTCATTAAAGTGGTATAACATGCCTGTTACTGATCTCTACGACACTCCCCAAAACACCAAGATTCAATAGGGGCGATCCATGGTATACTAACATGTTTGAAGACCTGCGCAACAGGTATGGAGCATTTTTTAAATGGGCATCTACATCATTGTATCTGGACTCCTATTTAAGAATTGAACTTCCGCATTTCCAGGCAGATGGACAGAATGACTGAAGCGGCTCTTTGGGCCATTGCTTGCGTGAGCCACTAACGGAGGCGCGACTCCAGTAGAAGTTGAAGGCAACCGAGATATTGGAGCAGCTGGAGCTGCTAGTTGAAAATGACTGTGTTCGGGGCACACACTGCCGGCCACGTGGCTGTACGATCATGTCATGTTGAAAACAGTGGTGTCGCAACAATGGATATATTGGTGCGCTATATATGTTTCCCGTGTGAGTTCATGACCTTGTGTTCATGAGGGAATGATACGCAAGGAAAATTCTGTCTTCCTTGATAAACTTTGAACAGAATGTAAACATACAATAATAAACGTTCATGTACTGCACCTAAAATTATTCCAATAGTTGATTGCATAGTATTTACATTTGGCCTTTTCAGAACAGGAAACTTTTGGACATTAATTTTTCCATGAATGTTGTCGATTAAGTGTCCATGTGTAACCATAGCAACCTTCTAGTAGTGCAGCGCAGTAACTACATCGGCAATTGTTTGCTTTCCGTCCCCTGCTAATGCTCCCCCGAGCTTGTTCAAATTATATGCATGAAAATAAGAGTGAGATAAACCATTAAGAATATAGCTAAACGTGTTTCTTGAATGTGAAGATAAGAGTTTTCAAGGTCACACTTTGCAGAAAGCAATGCGTTCAGATTTGAGGTGGACTGATCATTTAAGGTATATCATTGTGAAGACAGGGGAATATTTGACTATAATGAAGAGTTTACAATATAGTCGTGACGGCCAAACTCTAGAAACAATTTGTGCATCCTGTATTACATCAATTGTGGAGAATGGAAGTCCCGTTTGGAATGACTGCACAGTTACAGATACCTAAAAGCCCGGAAGAGTTCACCTTACTGCAGTCCGAATAGTTTCTGCCGCAATTTCCGGTACTTCAAATGCCAAACTCTATGAAAAACTTGGATGGCAGACGTTAGCATCTCTTAGGGAAAATAGTGAGTTTATCGTGATGTACAAATTTGTCAACAAGCCTGTTCCAAATTATCTTCAATGTGTTATTCCAAAAACATGTCTTGTCAATCCTGAAATATCTACTCACAATAGTCGTCAAAGGTTTGACCTAACTCATTTTCGAGCTTGCACTGATCTGTTTAAATAATTCATTCTTTCCATCAAACGTCCGCCTTTGGGATTAGTTGCGCCTTCAAATTCGCCATCATTGGCAATATTCAAATCTGAATTACTTAAACTCTCTTGTCAGCTGAATGCGCTTTCGGAATTGTATAACTTTGAAAAGCGGATGTACTTTTATTTTCCATACCCGTTTACGCTTGGGCAGCAGTCACTTGAATTCTCATATTGTTAAAATTGATGTGGAAGTGAGTCCTAAGTGCTCGTGCAGTGCGGCTTGCGAAGATGTATGGCACTTTTTTTTCTCATGCCCACCGTGGCACGTTCAGAGCTATACAACATTGTATCAAGATATGCTCCTCTCTTTTACAAACGTTTTTTTACGGCTCTCCAATCTTTACGCCTTCGGAAAATTTTTCCCTCGTTTGGCGGCTCAAGTGAACCAATCCTCTGTTCTCTTCTTTCGCAGTAGACTTCCCAAAATATCTATTGTTTTTGTCTCGTTCAGTGCAGAACCACTTCCTTGTAAGCATGACTCTATTCCGAAGTCCGAACTCTTTAGTCTCCATAAGCTAATCTGTCACTGTCGAACCTTTTTATATATAATATGCGTACTTCTGCTTGCAAAACTTATGAATACAAATTACTGGATAAACCTATCTCAAGCATGCCGCTCTGTCTGTCTTTTGTCCGTTGTAAACGTCTTCATGACCTGGTTCCTGTTGCATGACCGGACAACTTTGAACATTGACCGTTCATCTAACGTGTGTGTCAGGAAATGTCCTGTTAATATGTCGCTGCCCTTACTACAAGAGGGATTAATATAGAAAATTGCCCTTTTCTTAAATGCTGCATATTACTTGATGTAAAAAAATTGTTGTTTGCCATAATAAAATACGTTTAAACCAGCTGCACGAATTGAACGCTGTTTCAGTTGTATTCATCATCGTTTGATTATAACTTGATGAAGGGTAATCATCACGTCGCAAATATATGCCTGCCATCAAGTTGCAATCACCCACCAACGAAAATAATTTACAGGACTTTCAATTCCTACTTATTGACGTAAACTCATAACAGATATTATCGTGAGGTTTCAAGAGTTGAATCATGATTTTTTGGTACCGTAATTTGCTTTGAGTGAATGTCCGATATATACCTTTCAGAACAGGCTGTGATTTGATAATCCGCGAATGCCAACTTTAGGAGTTTTTCAGCGATGACTTTCAGTCCTTTTGTGCGACAAGGCGTACAGCCGTGAGACTTGTCTAAAATATTTTACTCAGGACCAACAGTGGTCTACCATTTTTGAGTAGCCAGACAAATTGTTGATAAAATGTTTATAGCTTATACAAAATGTGACAACCTGGTAATGAAGGACATCCAATCACGTGCGTCAGGATCCATACACTTTATCTTCTCTGAGTAAGGGATCAACAGATATTGATTAAGATAACCATATTTATATAAAATTTCTTGCTCTGAATGAAAAAAAATTACAAATACTAAGGCAAGGCTCATGGTATGTATTGGTGCAAAAAACGGATCATCCAGTAACAAAGTTAATTGAAGTAATAACAAATACTAATAATTTTCTGTGACACCTTGCATCAGGTATCACCTGCTGAGTTACCCAATTAAGTCTGTATAGAAGTTGTCAATGTGTGTGTGTGTGTGTACGTGTTTTTGCTGCCATGCGTAACGTTCCCGTTTTCGGATAATTGTACCTCTTATTCTTTTGTGTAGTATATATAAAAACTCCCCCCCCCCCAAAAAAAAAAATGAAAAATAAAATAAAAAAGAGACAAACCACAAAACTAAAATAAGAATCCTATAAAATACACTAAAGTCGACTTACAGGTCTGCTTCATTAACACACTGTTTTCATCTTATATCTGTGGTTAAAATATTGTCTATCACAGAGAATTACTGTTACATATTTGGCTAAGCTGCACCCGTTCTGTTTGCCACTGTATTGGAAAAGGATGTAGATCAGTTTTGCTTAATATGTTCAGAATATCAAGGGGTCCTTAGCGTTTCTCATCCATCACTTGCTTGTTCACTCACCAAGCCTGTTACTTAGTCAGCTTCACTTACTCACTCACGAATCAGGTATGAACAGAAGAGATAGCAGTCTGTGCTGCATCTTTTCCGTCCACCAGTAGGACATGAACATACCCGCGAGTACCACATGAATTTCATCACGTGCCAATATTATGAACATATGGTCTTTGTTAGTTGTGGTCTTTATTGTAAAATGCTCCTGTAAGCTCGGGTACCATGCATGAATCAAAATTTCCCAGAGCGCTAAGGAACACAGTCTAACTTGGCAGGCAGCTGAGCTTAAAGGGTGGGTGGTCGTCCGTCAATTGTCCACAATATTTTTTCGACCTATTTTTCAAAACAATCGGTCAAATCATCTTCACAATTGGTAGGGATATACCTTGGGTATGCGTCTACAAAATTATTCAAATCATTGTATCCCAGAGATTTCTTAAAGAGTATTGGCTTCTTTTTAAATAAAAATCTTTACAAGTCTTCTCTTACGAGACTTCTGGCCCAATTACTTTGGGATTTCACAGGGGCACTTTTTTGGATGCCATCACAACAACACGTTGCATTTTTTGGTTTGTGTGTGTGTGTGCTTTCTTTTTTGGGCTTCTTGAATAACGTAACCCACAAGTTATTTCGAGGCAGCATTGTCGATGAACCATGATGTAAAAAAGGCAGTGCGAGTACTTACATCTTACTGAAATTCTATTGAGAGCTTTGCAAGGAAGTTGGGATTGTATTGGGTATTCACATCTTCGACTTTACCAACACTGTCCACCAGATTTACTTCAAACTAGCTGTGAGTGACCATTGGGTAGCTAAACTCCACTACGT